>OY796663.1:50493604-51011754 GCA_963680705.1 Rhagium mordax
GCATTTGGTTGCGGCTCTTAAGGCGGGATTGAATCCAGGCGAATGAGGTACCTCGGAATCTGTATCCCTGAAGCTTCTGTAGTAATATTTGATGACTAGCAGCACAATCAAAGGCTTTCAATACACCTCCAAATACAGCCATTACTAACTCTATTGGAACCTTCCCCTAGAGATTTTAGCATTTGGTTGCGACTCTTACAGCATGACTGAATCTAGACGAATGAAGAACCTCAGAATCTATAACGCTGAAGCTCTTGTAGCAATGAGCACTCCAAGCCTATAAGGCTTTCCAGAAATTGCAAAATATAACCTCAACAACTATTATTACAAAAATTTTGTAGCACCGGCAAAAAACGTAAAGCTTCTAGATATGTGGATAGTTCCTAAGTCGTTTATATGCAGCAATGAGGGGACTGGGCCAAATATAGATCCTTGAGGTACTTCGCAACTAATCCAAGCTCTACTACAATCTTCCCCTGAAGATTTTATCTTCAGCTCGGCCGTTATTTAGTGGCCCTCGGGGTTGGTCAAGAAAACCCCAGCAACCTCAGCCCATACGAGGATTTAATTAAAACCCGTTCCAATTATTCTTCACTGTTAATTGAATAATAACATGTCTTGGCTCTTATTCAGACATTCCTGCGGTACAAGGACTCCAGCCTCTTTCCTTTCAGCCAGACGTAACCTTAACAGTTATCAAATCATTGCGCTTTACATGGTTTAGTATATTTAAAACAGTGAACCTGACCCAAATTGCTGAACGTTGCCCAATTTAATCGACAAGTTTAATCACATATGTATCGGTAAATTGAAACTCTAGCATGTAATTATTGGCTATTTGGCAAAGAAGGTTGCTTGGACTTTGGACTGCAAAACGAATATTGGACGAGATAAATTACTCGGGCCTCCCTGTAGTGCTATATTAAGATTGGCGTTGCGGTACAGAAGAAAGTTGATGATTAAAATTATGTAACTGCAGGTAATAACGTGGTATAATACCTATATAATGTAATTCGTCTGGTCGGAATTTGTTCTTCGTCATCGTAAAAGGCCGCTTAAGCGAAATGATATATTCGAAAGTGGATATTTAACTTGTGAGGCAATCCTTCAGCTCTTATATCTGCTAACTACCTAAATTAACAATCGAAATACGCGGCAGGCGAAATCGAGAAGAAATCTACTTAGTATTTGTTTCATTAGCGCCTTGCGCCGCGAGCCGGGCGAAAACCGATGGATTGGTTGCAGAGGGCACTGGTAGAGGGCGTTTCTTCCCTGCTCTTGTATTTCGTGGTCTATAAACGGCCGAGAAGTATATAAAGCACGGCCAAGCTGGAGACTTGTAATTCAGCGCTCGGCAGGGCACAGTGCCCAGCGAAAGCTGATGGTTTTGGTACTTATTTACTAAGAATTCCTTAGAGGGACAATTGGTGAAATCCTGTATTAGTACGAAAAACTCTCTAATATCTCAAACGATAATTTGCTGTAGCATTTAAAACGGTTAAAAAAACCAAGCAATTCACAAAATTTCTTTATAATTACCACCTTCACTGGCGATTGCTTTCTCTATTTAGCGTTGCCTAAATTACAAGCTCCACGTCTTAATTAGCTTGCGTAACGCTCAGGCGAACCGAACGATTTTTTTTCGGGCCGTGCACCTTGCAAATCAAACATTGTGTTAAGTCATACCTCTCACCTACTTTACTCAAACAGCGGGAAAAGCCAGTGATTTATTTAGAAGATATTTCGCTCGCCTTGTAAATGGCACGTAGTGTTACATAAAAAGCTGGTACAGATATCGTATTGCCGGAAACTATTTTGTGACCCGAAAACGCTCAGTCTTGAGCCACATATCGGACTCTGGGAAGGTGAAATATATCGAACAATGTGCGCCAGTATATATAGTATATGTATAAAATTAATATCGAGGACAATTTAGAGTTGAAAGGAAGTCGTGGCATACTTTCGATCCCAATATTCTGGAAGAAAATGCTACCTTCTAGGCAGGTCGTACAAAGAAATGTTTACCTGCACAGAAAGTAGCATTTTCTACCCGCATTTTAGGGTCAAATGACATGCCTTCGACCCTAAATTGCGGGAAGAAAATCCTACTAACTAAAAATTTTCCTGCTAGCTGCAGAGGAAGCAACATTTTCTTCCGGTATTGTAGGGTTTAAAAGATGTCATTGCCTAATTTCTACCGCAAAATGAGGAAAGAAAATACCACTTTCGATATAGGTGGTAGATAAAAGCGTTATAGGGTTTAAAGGTTGTCTTGGCATACTTTAGAATCTAAAATACAGGAAGAAAATGTCACTCTTCAGGCAAGTCGTACAAAAAAATGTTTTTCTACCCGCATTTTAGGGTCAAATAGCATACTTTCGACCCTAAATTGCGGGAAGAAGATCCTACTTTCTGCACAGGAAGGAAAAAACATTTATCTGCTAGCTGCAGAGGAAGAAATAATTTCTTCGAGCATTGTAGGGTTTAAAAAACGTCTTGGCATAATTTCTACCGCAAAATGCGGGAAGAAAATAGCACTTTCGGTGTAGATTGTAGATAAAAACGTTAAAGGGTTGAAAGGATGTCTCGACATACTTCGGACCCTAAAATGCGGGAAGAAACTGTCACTCTTCAGGCAGTTCGTACAAAAAATGTTTTTCTACCCGCATTTTAGGGTCAAATAGCATACTTTCGACCCTAAATTGCGGGGAGAAAATCCTACTTTCTGCACCGGAAGGAAAAAACATGTATCTGCTAGCTGCAGAGGAAGAAACAATTTCTTCCAGCATTGTAGGGTTTAAAAAACGTCATGGCATAATTTCTACCGCAAAATGCGGAAAGAAAATACCACTTTCGATGTAGGTAGTAGATAGAAACGTTGTAGGGTTGAAAGGATGTCTTGGCATACTTTAGACCCTAAAATGCAGGAAGAAAATGTCACTCTTCAGGCAGTTCGTACAAAAAATGTTTTTCTACCCGCATTTTAGGGTCAAATGGCATACTTTCGACCCTAAATTGCGGGAAGAAAATCCTACTTTCTGCACAGGAAGGAAAAAATATGTATCTGCTAGCTGCAGAGGAAAAAACAATTTCTTCCAGCATTGTAGGGTTTAAAAAACGTCATGGCATATTTTCTACCACAAAATGCGGGAAGAAAATACCATTTTCGGTATAGGTAGTAGATAAAAACGTTGACGGGTTGAAAGGATGTCTTAGCATACTTTAGACCCTAAAAAGCAGTAAGAAATGTCACTCTTCAGGCAAGTCGTACAAAAAATATTTTTCTACCCGCATTTTAGGGTCAAATGGCATACTTTCCACCCTAAATTGCGGGAAGAAAATCTTACATTCTGCACAGGAAGGAAAAAAACATTTAGCTGCTAGCTGCAGAAGAAGAAACAATTTCTTCCACCCTTGTAGTGTTTAAAAAACGTCATGGCATAATTTCTACCGCAAAATGCGGGAAGAAAATACTACTTTCGGTGTAGGTAGTAGATAGAAACGTTGTAGGGTTGAAAGGATGTCTTGGCATACTTTAGACCCTAAAATGCAGGAAGAAAATGTCACTCTTCAGGCAGTTCGTACAAAAAATGTTTTTCTACCCGCATTTTAGGGACAAATAGCATACTTTCGACCCTAAATTGCGGGAAGAAAATCCTACTTCCTGCACAGGAAGGAAAAAACATTTATCTGCTAGCTGCAGAGGATGAAACAATTTCTTCCAGCATTGTAGGGTTTAAAAAACGTCATGGCATAATTTCTACCACAAAATGCGGGAAGAAAATACCACATTCGGTATAGGTAGTAGATAAAAACGTTGACGGGTTGAAAGGATGTCTTGGCATACTTTAGACCCTAAAAAGCAGGAAGAAAATGTCACTCTTCAGGCAAATCGTACAAAAAATATTTTTCTACCCGCATTTTAGGGTCAAATAGCATACTTTCGACCCTAAATTGCGGGAAGAAAATCCTACTTTCTGCACAGGAAGGAAAAAACATTTATCTGCTAGCCGCAGAGGAAGAAACAATTTCTTCCAGCATTGTAGGGTTTAAAAAACGTCATGGCACAATTTCTACCGCAAAATGCGGGAAGAAAATCTCACTTTCGGTGTAGGTAGTAGATAAAAACGTTATAGATTTGAAAGGATGTCTTGGCATACTTTAGACCCTAAAATGCAGGAAGAAAATATCACTCTTCAGGCAGTTCGTACAAAAAATGTTTTCTACCTGCATTTTAGGGTCAAATAGCATACTTTCGTCCCTAAATTGCGGGAAGAAAATGTCACTCTTCAGGCGGCAAGTCGTATAAAAAATGTTTCTATCTATTACCTACACAGGAAAGAGTATTTTCTTCCCGCATTTTAGGATCAAATTGCATGTTTTCGACCCTAAATTGCGGGAAGAAAATCCTACTTTCTCTGCACAGGTACTAAGAAAAATTTTTCTACTAGCTGCAGAGGAAGCAACATTTTCTTCCGGCATTGCAGGGTTTAAAAGATGTCATGGAATACTTTCTACCGCAAAATGCTGGAAGAAAACGCCACTCTGAGTAGATAGTACACAAAATGTTTTTATCTACTACCAAGGACGAAAAAATATCCTTTCAACCCTGATCTATTTTTATCTACCACTTACATAGAAACTCTTTTTTTCTTCCCGCATTTTAGGGTCGGAAGGCATATTTCTGACCATAAGTTGCGGGAAGAAATTGCTACTTTCTGTGCAGAAGGCAGATAAAACAAAGGAGATCGTTTCAATTTAAACTTCCTATGAGATGAACGTCGAACTTGATACGTAAATATATAACAAATGTCGCAGTACTATTTCGTGGAAGACATTATTATGCATTTATCATCAATTAAACTTAATAAATACTGACGTCTGTCAATCAATTAAAGCCACCAATGTTGTTTATAATTAAATAAATTTATTATTTCAGAGAAGACATGGAGAAGGTCAACATCAAGTTCCACGACAATGGCACCGTGTCGTACCAACACAAAAAGATATTACAATTTGTACCTGAACTGTCCGCGAACAGGCACGAGAGGATAATAGTGCCCAACATCCCTCTTCTTGTAAGTACCAACAAACCATCCGCACATTTAGCTAATCGATTCACGGAAATCATTTTGAAATCTGCAAGTGGCCGGCTAGACCACCAGACCTAACTAAAACCGACTTCTTCTTTTGCCTCAGACGCTGTCCACGCAGTCCAACAACATGGGCTTCTGGATCCAAAAGGGAATTTCCGTGCTGCTGAGCATGAGCAAGTACAAGCCCTTCGTCACGATAACGGCGGACGAGCTCGTGTTCGGGTACAACGACAAACTCGTGGCCCTGGCCCACCAGTTCTACCCGCAGAGAAAGAAGCCTGCCGAAAAGATGGGCCTGCTGATAAACGTAAATATCACATCGATTTGCTAATAATTGGCGAATGCGCCAATGTTTTTCAACTAGTATAACCTTTATTGCTGAATTTTAGAGAAACGGCACCCTGCCCGAGGTACACAACATCTACACAGGCGCGACCGGCATGCACGAGTTCGGCCTCCTCTCCAAGCTGAACGGCAAAGACACCCTTCCATTCTGGAAAGATGAACCTTGCAACGCTTTGCGGGCCAGCGAAGGATCCTTCTTTCCGCCCAGATACTTCACCAAGGCCGACGTGGTGTACATCTACGACAAGGACCTGTGCAGGATCCTGCCCATGCAGTACCGCGGACCGGCATCCAAACACGGTAAGCAAATCCGTCCGCGGTTTAATATGTTCAATACGTGAGTATCCTGTGGATTTTAGGGATCGCAGCGGATATATACACGCCTATAGACAATATCTTCGATTCCGTCGAGGACGAGCCCAGCAACAAGTGCTACTGCCCTGGGAACGAGTATTGTCCCCCGAAGGGGTTGCAGAACATCAGTCCGTGTCAGTTCGGTGAGTATCGATGCTATTTCACTGTCGAAGGCGTCAGTAAGCCGAAGAAACTTACTGGTGTCCCACAAGGCTCACATCTAGGCCCATTCAAACAAGGCAGTGTGATATAATTTCCTGTTTCTTTTCTAGATGCTCCTGTCTACTTATCGTTCCCACACTTCCTCGACGCCGATCCGAAATTGGTGGAGCCCTTCGAGGGACTCAATGCGATTAGAGAGAAACATCAATCGTATTTTAAAATTCAGCCGGTAAGTAAATACTTATGTCAGTAAATTCCCAAAAAAATCAGGAAGAATTAATTGACTTAAATTCAGTAATCTGAATTTTCTCAATGAAATTACATATCGAACTGCGTCATTCGATTCGTCGTAATTCAATCTTTCTCGACGAATTTTTTGAGAATTTTCGGAGACAGTTTTCTCTCGTTACGAATTTTTATGTGCGACGATGTGTCGATATTTCTGTCTTCCCAACGAAATAAGATATGTCATTCGATTCGTCATAATGTCCTCTATATCGACGAATTTTTTAAAGAATTTTCGGAGACAGTTCTCTCTCTTTACGAATTTTAAGTACCGCGATGAACCGACATTTAAAATCAGTGCACTTAAAGGGCTTTATCATCCCAACGAAATGAGATTTCAAAATACGATTTATATCATTCGATTCGTCCTAATTTTCGTCTATATCGACGAATTTTTTTAATAATTTTCGGAAACAGTTTTCTCTCGTTACGAATTTTTATATGCAGCGATGTACCGACATTCAAAATTCGCGCACTTAGAAGGCACTTCTTCCCAACAGAATGAGATATGTTATTCGATTCGTGATGGTTTCCTCTTTCCTCTAACTCGACGAATGTTTTGGGAATTTTCGTAGACAGTTCTCTCTCGTTACGAATTTTTATGTGCGGTGATGTACCGAAAATTAAAATCCGCGCACTTAGAAGGCTCTATCTTCCCAACGAAATTAGATTTCGAAATACAATTTATGTCAGTCGATTTGTCATAATTTCTTCAATCTCGGCGAATTTTTTGAGAATTTTCGGAGACAGTTCTCTCTTGTTACGAATTTTTTTGAACAGAGATGTCCAGGAACTTAACATCCGCTCACTTGAAGACTCTATCTTCCCAACAGAACGAGGTATCGACCTGCAGTTTACGCCTCTCGATTCGCCATAATTTTCTTTATCTCCTCGAATTTTTTGAGAATTTTCGTAGACAGTTCTCTCTCGTTACGAATTTTTAAGTGCGGCGATGTACCGAAAATTAAAATCCGCGCACTTAGAAAGTCTCTATCTTTCCAACGAAATTAGATTTCGAAATACAATTTATGTCAGTCGATTTGTCATAATTTCTTCAATCTCGACGAATTTTTTGGGAATTTTCGTAGACAGTTCTCTCTCGTTACGAATTTTTATGTGCGGCAATTTTAAAATTTAAAATCCGCGCACTTAGAAGGCTCTATCTTCCCAACGAAATGAGATATGTTGCTTCGTCATAATTTCCTCTATCTCAACGAATTTTTTGAGGATTTTCGGAGACAGTTCTCTCTCGTTATGATTTTTTGTGCTGCGCTGTACTGGAATTTTTTTTTATTTTTGAATAATTCCGACAAGGAAATACAGTATTGTTACACAACAGATACCTATACTATATCGTTACAAAAGTCAAGGCAAATAGGTACATCAACAAAGATCGTGCCAGTCCCCATTACATTTTTTTACCTCTAATCTGACAGACATATTTCTTAATTAATTTAATTTTTACTAAACACCTTGCACCGTTCGTTGCATAAATTAAAACGTTATTTAACCGTCAACAAGACACATGTTAAAAACATAATTAATTAAAATTAATGTGTTGTTGCTGTCCAACATACACAGAAAATTATTATTTATAGACGTATTTCCTAACGCGTAACAACAGTTTTTATGAACAATTATGTGTCTGCCTACCTGAACAATCTAGAGCAAACACACAGTTTGACTTGCAACACAAACAGCTCGTTACTGTATACATAAAAAATCTGGGTAAATACCTGGTAGAGAAATGGAGGCTTTCTCTCTTATCAAATGGCACCTCACGAACAGACCTATACCACTTTGACCTAATCCATTCGTTTGTTTTAGAAACTGGGCGTCCCCATCGAGGGCAAAATAAGAGCCCAGCTGAACCTCAAGGTGGACGAGGCGCCGAACGTCACCCCGGTCAAAAATTTTCCCAGCATCATCTTCCCCATAATGTGGGTCGAAGAGGTAAGACGAAATAGGTACACGAATTCATCCAACAAACCCCTAGACATATTTCCACCAAAAATTACCCACTCTTGTTCCCTTACAGGGCATCGACGATCTGACCCCGCCAATCAGAAGATGGATATACCTAGCTACGACGTTCGCCGACGTCGCCTGCCCCCTCATGACGTACGGCTTCATATTCCTGGGCACCTGCGTCATCCTGGGCGTCTTCGTGAACGCCTACAAGTCCCTGGTGTTCACCAAGGAGACCATAGAAATAGGTAGGTAGGTGTGCGTAGGAGGCATTTTCTGCCATAAGGATCGCCTCATTTTAAGCTTCTAAACAGGGATATCTGTTGCAGGCATGAAGAACCTGAGGAGACGCAGCAGCGCCTACATATACAATTCCAACAGGTTCATCACGCGCAGGGACACTTACACGCTGCTGGACCTGAGCGAGGATGGGAACGACATCTGAGACGGCCCCCTTGTGTACCATCACGTAGCAACTAGATGGCTTGGTTTAAACAAACGATTTAAAAATGATTCGTTTAAACAAAATTTACTCTTAATTTTCCCATCCAAATTTTGCTACAGATTTTTTTTAAATCTTTGTTTGAATCAAGTACATATAGGTATAATTTTGAGTGAAAATGTGGTAGCTCTATTTACATTAATATATTTCTACGAATATCTACCAGAAAATGTGTTCTTGACGGGAGGAAATAAAAACAGTCATAAATACAATCAGAATTTCTTAGTTGTGAAAGTATTAATATCAACTTTTTGCTCAATATTAGAAACGATGTGATAAGAAATGCAACTGTTGCATTTTGTACTAATTTTAATAGGCTTAAGAGAAGATTAGAATGTTCCGGCCAGTGAAAACAATTAGCCGTGAATTATTTCTTGCCGGGAGGCGTTTAAAGGGTCGCCGTCCCTTCGACTCTAACGGCTTTTTGTTTTCAGTCACCGGTGCACATACAACTATTTAAAATGGTTCTATTTACATCAGAGAATGTAATGCAGAATATGGGTCCGACATCATTAACCGGGGACACTTGTGTGTATAAACTTAGTATAGCGAATGTGTTCCAAATTTTTCATCTACCTAGTCACAAAATTTTAAACGTAGCGAGCAAAAGAACGAGGCATTAGAAAACCCCAGGTCGGTACTAATTTTGCCCGCTATCGTGTATTTCATATATAAGTGATTATTGTTAATTGAAACTTGCTCTTGGTTCAATGTAGATCCTAAATTGTTAGATATTTTAAGTTTTACGGTATTAGCCAATTTTTAAAAAAAGTATTTTTATGTATTTACTTTTATGTGTAAGGTAAGAATTAACAACCCACATTATCTTATCGATGTTATTGTTACAGATAAAAGACTTCTAATTAATGACATTTTGCTCACTTAGCTTCAAGATGTTGAAATGTAAGGATCAATAGGTGAAACAATTTTTTAATAAATATTTTTTTAATTACCCAAGAACAAGGTTTATTTCGAGCAACCCCTATCCTGCCCTATTCGATCCCACCGTTTTCCATTCAACTCTACGCTAGTCGTTATAGCATAAAATGTTAAAAAATTAAATATGACAAGAAGGTACAACAGAAAGGCATAAACTGGATAAAAGTGACAGGGACGGGTGCCAAAGTCATGGTTTAAAATTAGGACAACACGTGATAACCATAAAAATAAATATATTTACAATTTACGTTCTAACAACAGAGGTCAACAGATCTTCGGCAAAATATCGCCACACTTAGCCGCTATCCTCAACTTGATATCTTTGTCGGCTCTGGTCGGACCAATGTTGACCACAGCAATGTTTTTGTTTTCTTCCAGCGCCTGTAGGACGATCCTATAGCCTGAGAAAACCGAAAGGCTCGAGCCCAAGACCAACAATGAATCGCTTTTTGACACGACATCCCTGACAGCTTCTACCCGAGTCCTTGGCACGTTGTCCCCAAAAAACGTTATATCCGGCTTTAGAAAGCCTCCGCACGAGTCACACAATGGGGGTGTAAATCCTTTAATATTCTCCTAAAAAAATCAAAGCAAACGTCAGTCAACAATAGGCAACGTTCTTAGGATTTAACGGTACGAAAATGAAATGAATAATTTATCAAATATAACGATAAATATTGGTTGATTATTTACTTCCTTGTGAGTGATAATGACGAGGGGTTGTTCTTATTTTTACCTGCGAAATTTCCACATCACCGTCAGGTCGAATCATGTCGGAAGTCTCCCTCATATTCGGGTTTAATTCTATCAACTTCTCTTGAATATAGTACCTACTATAGCTAGCGCTGCAATGCAAACAAATCACTCTAAACGCCGTACCGTGCAACTCTATAACCTTTTTGCTGCCAGCCTTAAAATGAAGGCTATCTACATTCTGAGTTACGATGCTCGCTACCTGAATGAAAAATAAAGAAATAAAGCACCCAACTTGTTAATAACTAACTGTAAATAATGTGAATCCATCCACGGGAATGTAACGAGAAGAAGCGACAAAATAATATATCCGCAGAGCTTTCATAATTGCATAATTAAATAGTATACTGTTCCTATTTAAAGTATAACTTTGTCAATTACCTTGTTATGCTCGATTTCCAAGTTTCTGAGCGAAACGTGCACTGCGTTCGGTTCGCATCTTGAGAACCTATCCCATCCCACGTAGTTCCTGGCCCAGTACCTCTGTCGCACTCTCGATGACTTTAGGAACTCTTGGTGCTGTATCGGTTTGTGGTTTGTTCTCGCATAGAGTCCTACTTCCTCGGAACGATAATCAGGTATGCCTACATGGTTAATATTTGAATAAGGCAAGTTTATATAATCTTTGTATAAGTTACCTGATTCTGTTGATATGCCTGCACCCGTAAGTATTGTAATTTTCTTAGAATTTTGTATAAAGTCTTCTAATTGTTTAACATCGCTGTCCAGCACTGGGCTGTGTTTGGGAACAAAATTGAGCAATTGTGTTGAGTAACCTCTACTGGTAATTTGCTTCAAATAATCCAGATTCAATCTAATGCCCATGTTATGTGTATTTATTCATTGGTTATGATTTGATTGATGTTTTCGATAGCATTGAACTACTCTTGTCATTTAAATATGCACTTGATTCACTTGAAGCTACCAGTGCTCAGTGCTACCACCACAGAAAAGCAACAAAGAAGAAGAAGAAGCATCCTCAACAAAAGTAAACCAATTCGATTGCAAGAACCGGTTATTACCGGGTTGTAAAGATTAGATTCTGATTGGTTGAATTCAAAATTTCATTCAATGAAAACCGATTGGTTAAAACCACTGGCAGGAACTCTACTCTGATCTTGCTCTGATCTGATGCAGGTATTTATTTCTCCAAAGTATAATAATTCCTTTATAAAATGGCGTTTGACGGTTGTAAGATACTGGAATAATAAAAATAATATTTCAAATTAAATGCGCCTGTGTTTCACAATTTATAATTTTATCAAGCACACAGACTTCTTAAAATGAAATTTTGCATACATCTTTATTTTGACGTTAGAAGCAACGTCTAAAGTCCCCATCGATGCTTGCGTCTGCAGTTATCCAAGGTCAAAGGTCACGGACATTAGTATTTTGCAAATGACTCGCCTCCTATGGGTCGCATGACTTTTTTAGTTATTACATAAAATGAAGACCAAGAAATTCTCTACAGAAAATATTATATTATAGGTTTTTCATGTACAATAAACCAGTAAAAATTTAGTAACTATTTTATAACACGCTGCTAAGTTTTGCAACAAGACGCACAACCCATTATAGAATAGTATTAACAATAAAAGAATTAAAAGAAACTATACAATAGTCATCAAATACTTCAAATGCTCTAAATCAGAATATTATATAGATTATATTAAATACATTTGTGGTTTCTCATCCTCGTTTTTGACAGAAACAATGAATCAGTATATTTTTAGTTGAAAATTAAGAGATTTTTTATTTAAATACGATTCCCAATAGCTGGCAGACTGTTGTCTTTGCTATTTGCAAGTAGTCACGGATCCGGTAGCTTATCATGGCACTAGCAAAGAAGGTGTCCATAATCTCAACTCATATGGGGTCTATTCGTATTTAAGAAATCCGTGCTTGACACTTCGACAAATGACAGCTCACGTCACAACATCAAAAGGTGAAAACTGTCAAAATGGCAAATGCTATAATGAACACAGTTTTAAGGAAATCCAGTGAATTTCTGCCCTCAAAATTATTCCTTAAAAATGGAGCAGCCCTTATTCACACAAGGTACAATTAGGAAGAAGACCTGTGCTGTTGTATCACTTTTTATGTTATGTAATTAGTTAGGTTATGTCATAAAAGGTCCAATGTTTTGCTCGTTTTAAAATTAAAACTATATTGTAATTCCACTTGTAAATTCCAGCAAAAATTTGAATGCTAAATGGTCTCCCGACGCAGAGTGGATTTCCCAGTTTGATGGACCGGTCATGTACCCGGATGAAACCACTAAAAACTGGGCTCTGCAACCGTGGAACGCCAAGAAAGCCCCCGTTGAAAAGGCAGTTAAAAACCTGACTCTGAATTTTGGCCCTCAACACCCAGCTGCTCATGGAGTATTACGTCTTGTTTTGGAATTAGACGGAGAAGTACGATACCGATTCGTAATTATCTAAATGAACAATAAAACAAAGCAATTTTGCAGGTAGTGAAAAGGTCTGACCCACATATTGGACTTTTGCATCGTGGAACAGAAAAATTAATCGAATACAAAACGTATACCCAAGCTCTGCCGTATTTTGACCGGCTAGATTATGTGTCCATGATGTGTAATGAGCAGTGTTACAGTTTAGCGATAGAGAAATTGCTTAATATTGATGTCCCTCTTAGAGCTAAATATATTAGAGGTAGGTGCGACATTTTTGTCGATTTTGCAAAAAACAACCTTAAAAATTTCCAGTGTTATTTGCCGAGCTTACCAGAATTCTCAACCATATTATGGCTATCGGCACTCACGCTCTAGACGTTGGTGCTCTCACGCCTTTTTTCTGGCTCTTCGAGGAACGTGAGAAAGTAATGGAATTTTACGAAAGAGTTTCCGGTGCACGTATGCACGCCGCATATATTCGCCCCGGTGGCGTAGCTCTAGTAAAGTATTAACAATACAATTTTCAGTTGGTACGTTAAAAGTTTATTTGTAGGATTTGCCGATTGGTCTTTTAGACGATATTTACGAGTTCGCTTCGAAATTTAACGAAAGAATAGACGAGGTGGAAGATGTCCTTACACATAATAGAATTTGGGTGCAGAGGACGGAAGACATTGGTGTAGTTTCTGCAGAAGACGCCTTAAATTACGGATTCAGGTAAGCTCTCGTGATTTAGCTCTGCAACTTTTTTTTAAATAATTTTTTTAGCGGTGTAATGTTAAGAGGCTCTGGCATTAAATGGGACCTTCGTAAAAGTCAACCATACGATGCTTATGACAAAGTTGAATTCGATATTCCCATTGGTACCAAAGGTGACTGTTACGACCGTTATCTCTGCCGTTTAGAAGAGATGAGACAGTCCCTGAGAATTATCGACCAGTGTCTCAATCAGATGCCCCCGGGAGAAGTCAAAACTGACGACGCCAAGCTAACTCCCCCCAGCAGAGACGAGATGAAGGTAACACATCTGGACTATTTTATTTTGTGTAACGTTGTTGTTTTTAAAATGTTTGCAGACTTCTATGGAAGCTTTAATCCACCACTTCAAGCTATTTACGCAAGGTTACCAAGTGCCACCTGGCGCCACGTACACCGCGATCGAGGCGCCCAAAGGGGAATTTGGCGTTTACTTAGTATCTGACGGAAGTTCCAAACCTTACAGGTGTAAAATTAAGGCACCGGGTTTCGCTCATCTGGCTGCGTTGGATAAAATCGGCAAAAACCACATGTTGGCCGACATCGTGGCCATTATTGGAACACTGGATGTTGTGTTTGGTGAAATTGATAGATAAATTTGCTTTGCGATAAGATATTTTAAGTATACAGTGTGGTAATGAACTCGTTTTTAAATTATGAAATTCCAAATACTGTAAATAAATAAGTTGTAACTACGGCGTCGCTCGTTATTCTTCATCCTATATGCACTTCGACGTTAAGACAAAAAGTTGTAATCTCCCGACAATAAATATATTGTTATTCAAATACTTTGGCCCAAAAATTTATTCGACATGTTTGAAAAGAAACAAAAATTATTTTACATATTTTATTCGATATAAAATACATAATAATATAATGATAACAAAACATCAAATCAGTCTAATAACAATGTTATTAACTGCTCTTCAAAAAAAAAAATCATAAATTAAATTCTTTCATAAATAAACATGTATCAAAACAATTTAAAAACTAGAATATTTACTCGATTCTTACCGTTTTTTTTTTTTTTTGTTAATCTAATATATATATAATTATTATGTAATTATTGCTTGAAAAATTAAAAATGAATATTCTTTAGTAGAACGTTAAGTTTACTTGATATCAGCAGTTTTTCCAAATATGTAGCTTCAATATGTGCTGGGTTCTATATTTTTTGTCCATATATATTTCTAAAACGACAGGTTGCACCGTTTAAAAAAATAAATGTTCACTTTTTCTTTCATAACAAATTTTAACAGATACATCTATATAAACAAATATAATAACAGCTAATAAAAAATTGTCACTTTTTAGAACTATTAACAAATCAATGTAAGTTTTGGAATAATCATATAGTAAAAATGGTAAATAAGCTAATTATGACATAAAACTCTTATAGAATATAATCTATAATTTTATATCATACTGACGTAATCATTGTGATTAAAATAATTAAAAAATAGTTCAAATCTACGAACTTGAACTGCATCAACGCTACACTTCTACAGCTATGCCCTTTTTTATCAGCTCTTTTCCAATATAAACGTCCTCATCCGACGAGGTGTCGATTAATATCAGTTTTAATACTATATCAGACTCATACAATTCATCCTTTTCTATGTCTATCAGAATGGAATAAAAATGTTTTTTCTCTACTAACGATTTGAAATCCTCGCAGTCCTCCATGGTCCATTTCGACTGCTTCGGCTTGATATCTAAAAAAAAATAGTTTATTGTTAATGTAACTTTTATTGGACAGTTACCGAAAGTTGAGACGATCTTTCTAACCTGAGAGTTTGGCTTTTAGTGCCTGGTACGGTAGCTGCATAAACTCATTATCAAGCGGGATCAGCTGGTTAACCTTTAAATTGGCGTAATATCCAAAATCACAGTAGAATACCGATATGGATCCCGAATGTATCACCTTAATAACGCTCGTCCTGAAAATAACGTTAACGTAATAAAACGATGGGCTCTTACATCTTAATTAACTTAAAGGCTTTTAATATATTTACCTCAAAGTTAAATACATTATTAAATATAATATAATGCAATAAATTCCAATAATAAATCATTCTTACAGTTGCTTTAAATATTAATTAATATTAATACGTATCAATTTCAAAAGTCCCGCCAAATGACGCCAAAAACGGACTGTCTTGCTATTGGTTAAACTCCAACAAATTCGTTTGTGCACGTGACGAAACAATTAACCTCAAAAATATGCATATTTTACTATTTTCGAATATTGTCGCTTTTATGAAAATTTCTGCTTGGTCCCTGTACTATCAACTAAAATCCTGTTCAGTGCATTATTAATGAAGTTTTAATTACCTTGATCTAATAAAATATATTCTTTTTGTTGGTTAGAATTCTAACCTATAATTAGCCGTCTATTTTTAATAATCTACAATATTAACACTTATACATCTTCTTACTGCGAAAATTTCTAAATGTTATAATGAATACAATTTAAAACTCCAAAAATAAAAATTGGAAATAAAATTACAAAACTAAAAATTTAAGGTTATGTGACTTTCCGTTTTTGAAGTCATATAAATTAAATAGATTAATTACGTTTTTTTAAATTTTTTTCGCTTTAAATGAAAAATACTTGTAAAAAGAGAAAATATGTCTGAGCCGTTTAAAATATACTATAGTATTTATTATTATTATTGAATATTAGAAATGCCTCAAAAATATACAAAACCATTTGTAGACCTATTCTGGAATATGGGCATACCCTGTATTTAAATTGTAGAAGACCAGCTAAAAGAAATATCAAAGTAGCTGAGAGCACATCCTTACGAATTATAACCAAAATACGCCACCCTACAAATCCCTTATATAACCCATCAACCGTTTCTCTATATCAAAAGACTAATATTATACCA
Source organism: Rhagium mordax (assembly GCA_963680705.1). Lineage (NCBI taxonomy): Eukaryota > Metazoa > Arthropoda > Insecta > Coleoptera > Cerambycidae > Rhagium > Rhagium mordax. The sequence goes on from OY796663.1 coordinate 50,510,075, forward strand.
ATCGAAGAGAGGCTTCTACATCTATCAACCAAATTTTCCAAGCAACTTCATAACCAACAACTCATGGAACCATTGCTGCTGGCCAGAAGGATGAATCGCCCCAGATACAAACATCCGGAACAAACGCTCCAAGAAATCCTAAATAGACTTTCCGAAAGCTAGATCTAACACATTCTATACATTACATACTATAGACAACACTGTTAAAAATAATTTTTTTTTTTTTTTTTTACATACATCAGACGAATCATGTTATTCATTAATTATTTATTCTTTTTTGTAAACTAGCTAATAATATCAAATGTACATACTCTACATTACATAATTGTATACAGGCTGAAGGACTTAGGTCGATGGCCATTTGGTTATCTCTTTTTGTTAACCAATAAAGAACTTTATTATTATTATTATTATTATTATTGCTATGTGCATATGAACTTTGCTTGTTCAGTAACTGAAGCAGTTACTTATAGGCAATTAAATCTTTATCGTCTTCACAACGTACCTGTACCAGTAACCATCTTCATGTTTCGACGCGTAAATATTCCCCGGGTCGATTTGATCGACATGAAGTGGGCTGTACATAACGTCTTTGTAGCGTTCTTGTAGCTGCTCCATCATTTTGTGAAGCTTGCCTCGGGAGCCCAGAGGCTGCACGAAGAAGTTGTAGGGGTTCACGGCGAAGGGCACGTGCACCTCGAAGTACTCGCCCTTGTTCGGAAGGGAAGGTCTTTGCAACGTTCCCCCTGACGGCACGTTCTCTGAAAGGATTCGCAAGATTTTTAGAAGGCACAAGAAATTCTTGGAGGAATTCTTTGAAATTTCATTGGGAAGATGAAGTATTTTCGGTTTTTAAAAGGGTACAAAAGAAATTAAGCACGGCAGACGTGCCGGAATCTTTCTATTAATTTTCACCGAACGGAAGAACTACTGGAAGAAATATTTAAACGATCCGTCACTTACTAGCTGCTCCATCAAACTGAGCCAACTTCCTCATCGAGCTTTTAAAGTTGTTGTTTCCGTCTCCCTTCCTAAAACATCAACGATCCTATTTAAAGCAACAAATACAAAAACTAACGTTGTGGATAGAACATAATTCGAGGGCACCTACTTCATTTCGGCCTCCATCGCAATGGACTTGTTGATGCAAAACAAGCCGCCGTCCGTGTTCCTCTTGAAGAACTCGACACGAAGGACGCCCTCGCTATCATATTCGGTTATTTTTAACAAAACGGGATGATCGCAGGGCATCGCTTTCGTAGCTAGCGCCATGAAATCCTCCGGCAGCTTGTCGATAGCCATCCTGACCTAGAAATATAACGCGTTGAGTGGCGGCGATTGTACCACTCTGGCTATCACTTACTTTAACGGCCTGGAACGGGTACTGGCTCAAAATGTCGCTGAGTTTATCCAACGGATACAGGATGTCTTCCTTGACGTTGATGACGTCGGTGTTGCCGTAGTCGACGAAATAAATCTGAGCCAAGTCCTGGTTCGGGGACCAGTCAATAATCTGGATCCTGTACCAGTGGCCGTCGACCTTGTACTTCGCAAAGTAAACTTTACCCTCGCTGTTTTTCTTAGTGACCGGAGAGATGAGATTCGTCGGCGGGTTGGCCAGGATCTGTGTCTCAAGATTGTGAAGCAAACCGAGCAGGCTCTCGTAGCCGTGCGAGTGCAGTTGGACGTAGACGTCCCCGTTGCTCTCTATGTTCGTGGGGTAGACTTCGGTTATGGTATCCTTGAAAAGGCAAGCGTAGGTCATACGAGTATGTGGCGCCACCGTTTAAAACTTACCTTTTGTATGCAGGGAGATGCGGATTCGATTGTCAGCAACGGGATCATTTCCTGATTAATGGAGTTGCCCGTTTCGAAATCGTACATGTAAACGGGTATGCTCAGATCATTCACGTTTTCCTCGACTGCAAAATAAAACAAAAGTTAACAAGCTTGTTCCGCCGGGGTTTAGTGTAACGTACCGCTTTCGTTTGCCATTTCCAAAACTACTTGCTTATATAAAATAGTCTGGAGGATTTCCGAGTTGGCGGACGCCTCGTACAGCTCTTCCAGGCCTACCAAACGGCACACGAAAGCCTGAAAATAAGAATAGTGACAGCGACTTTTGTAATATAAGGTTGTGGGGTTTGGACACTTACCTGCGCCTGTGCCAGGGCGAATTCTCTTTTCAAGTGGTAGATGTTGTTTTTGGGGATGGCCATTTCATCCCCGTAATCGATGAAGAAACAGTGCACATCGGTGTCGAACACGGCCACAGCTCTAATTCGGTACCACTTATTGTCGTATTTCGTGACGTAGTATCCGGCTTCGGTGATCGTTTCGGTTATTAAATCGTTTTCGTTCAAATCGTAAAAAGTCTCCATCCTACCTATCATTTCAGCATACACCTCCTATAGAAGAGAATGTTTCTGTGAAAAAGTCGCGGGCAATATTCAACGTCAACACTTACGCCTTCTTCGGGCGAGCACTGCCGGCACCAGATCTCATTGGCAGACATGACGCAAGTGACCTCGGCAAACAGCCTGCCGTCTTCTCCGAACTGCACGGTGTTAGAGGGTACGGACACGTCCGTTAATGTCATGAAAGTGCTCCACTTTTGGCCTTTCTGTAATGCCTGAGATGTTAGAGAGTGTTTTTTGTTAGTCTATGTTAGTCCAAGCAAAACCACCGCAAGGCAAGGTGTTAAGTGCAGGCGGGTATGTACACTGGCAATGCAACACTGTTCGACAAAATGCAACACCAAAACGTTCGGCAAAATTGCTATCGGAGTAGGACGATTATTTGTATTTCCGAAATGTTTTTTTGTAACTGAATACCATTCAGTCGACAAAATTTGGTTTGTGCGAAGGGCTCCGAATGGTTCATTCTCATAATTACTTTTATCATGCCAAGTATATATTATTTTTTTTTTTTTTTGTTTTTCAGTTTCCCGATGTTGGGTCGATTATTATTATTATTATTATTATTATAAGTCAAAATTAGTGTGCGTGCATTAATTTATTACTAATAATGATATGTAGGTGTTAGAAATGAGCGGATATTAAAATGCCTTATTTCTAAAACATGCTATGCCAACAACCTCAACGTCACTTCATAATAAGTACAGAATGGAAAATGAGAGTAGCGGTAACTTTTGAAAATACATCTCTGAACATGTCAGGAACAATATACCAAAAGTTACCAACAATAGTCCTTGAGCGTCATTTGTTATTAAACAAATTAGTTGCAAAATACCAGTTCTTGTCAAATAATTATTTCTTAAAAAAACTAATGGCGCCATTCAAAAATACGGGAAATTTCAAGTAAAAAATGTATATGAAGTTTTTTTGCACGATCAAAAATATATGCTCCAAATTGTCTTGTTTAACAGACGAAAATGAAACTCTAAAAAAATACAAAAACGCTTTGATATCTTAAATAGCAATGGAGATGCATAGGCTACTTAAAACAGACGCACTGTGCATATATTTCTCTACAAACTCGAGCTATACAGGGTGTCCCGATGGTGAGTTTTTTACCTATGAAACAAAAACATTTGAGGTCATCTAATCTACCTTGTATCTCTTACCATTTTCAAGATACCCAAGTGGTACACCCTGTATATCGGCACATTTTTACTATGCAGGCACGAACATTCGACAATAAAAACTTGTTAGGTTGCAACGTAGCAATGCAATTACAAACAACAATACTTACATCTCCCGGCTTACAATGTCGCAAGACGTAGTTTTCCATGCATTTCTCCACTTGGATACAGGGGCTGCTATCGATTATTTTTAGCCAGTCCACTGGCAACTGCTCATTGTATTTGTCAGCATAGTCGAGCTGAAGTTGCCAACCCCAGATGCCTAAGAAGACAGGAACTTTTAATTTGTTTACTACCCAAACAGAAACGGAAACGCAAGCAATTCAAAGGAGCAACAGTTTTTAACTCGATGTCTTTAAATTATGAATAAAATAAATAACAAAGTTGAATGCAATGTTTATGGAGTTTCAAATGTTTTTTGCTAAGATGCTTTTTGTTGGTTAGAAACCTAACCTATAATTAGCAATCTATTTTTGATTTGATTTGATCCATACTGAAACTGTTTAAAATAGTTTTTAAATATTGCACTGAATTGTAGGTAAAAATACGAATGAAAAGATTGAAAACGGGAAGCAAGTTATAAAATAAAAGATTTGAGGTTATGCGAATTAGAATAGAATAGAATAGAATAAATTTATTCACCTTAAATCATGTTACAAGAACAATATTGGTTTCGTCATAAAAGTGTATATAAATATAATAAGTAACAAAAAGTGTATAAAACAAGAAAAAAAAGTATATTCCTATAATTATTTTACCATTATAACAAAGATAAATGTGCTACTGCACTCTATTCTGTTATTCTTCGTGTGATATTTTCGTTTAAAAACACTTTTTTATCTACTGCAAACTGTTTCGAACGTCTTTTCAAATGATACGGCTATGCGCACCAGTCTGTGGCTTAAAATTGATTCAACCGTGGTATCAAATATATCAGCCTTTCTTGATAATCAATAATTTAATAATTAAATTAAGTAAGCGAGTTTAATTAATTAATTAACAAACCGTGATGGTGTTTTTGAAGCATTGGAGGTATCCTTTCCAATATATCTGCGTCATTCGCTAGCAGTAGCGACTTTCTTCTGCCGTATTTAGTAACGAGGTCGTTTAAGGCTAGTTCGGCACAGAACCTCTCAGCCGACGTCGAATCCTTAAACTCCTGCGGGTAACTAGTATAAATCAACTTCCCTATCTAAAAAAAAAAAAAAATAATAAAATCAAGATAGAAATAAAGCAGCCATTTTTTTTTAATTCGAACTTACTTTAATTTTGCACGTGAACAGCCGATTCTGTTTCGTCTTCATCAAGCGCGAATCGACTTCCAAGTGTCCTATTTTATGCATTTCTACAAAATTCTTTAAATCAACTATCACATCACCGGTACGAGTAAACTCAGTATTCTGAAACAGACAAACTTTTATTTATCCAAACAAACAAGAGAAATCGTACAGGTCAGGTCGTACAAGAAACACGTTTATAGTGAAGCATCTCACCTTGGTAGGTTTTATCACATTCACAGCCATTTCACTGGTGGGACTGCTATTCCCGCTGTCTCTATCCAAATTAATCTCGGACATCTTCTTGATTATCCGTTTCTTGGTGCTCGCCAACGAGGAGCACGACTCGTCCGAAGCCTTGCTTTCGTTTAAGCTGTTGTTCACCGTCACCGTACGCCCGTTATTTACAACGCTCCTCTCCTGCATGTTCACGTGCAGCCTCGTGCTGATGTCGGCCCTTTTCGGCTGGGAGTTCTGCCTCTGCAGCTGCGGATTGGTCCTATTGTAGCTGGAGGATTCCGGGATGACAACCTTGGACGGCACGGACGGCTTGTCGTAGCTCGGCCTGTTCACGAACTGATTGTGCGAGACCTTGGCGGGCCTGGAGGAGGTGTGGAACTTCTTGCCCCTGTGGTACGCGTCTTTCGGCCGCCAATGGACCGGCTTGGCCGAGTATGTCGTATGGGCGAATCTCACGGCTTTTCTCAACCTACAAGTACAAGATAAGTCCGTTAGTTTACTTGTAACTTAAATATATTTGCTCAAATTTTTTTCGGCCTGTTTTTTATCAGCGTTAACCGTTTTTTTTTAGCGCAACGTCAAATTCTGGCACCCTGAGTTGTACCGATATTGGGAATGAGTTACGTCTCAATATTGATTTACTTACTCTTTTCTCTTGTCGGTTTTTTGCCTCCTCACCATATCGGTGATGTGGGCACTCTTCATGGACGTCTTGGCGTCCACAAACACATCACCACTGGCGCTCCTGCTGAGCACCAGAGACGGCTCCGAATGGATGAAATCCTCCAGTCGTTGAAACCCTAGTTTGGAGAATGGGATCCTCTCGCCTATGAGCGTACGGTAATCGTCTAAAAAAAAAGTCTTAAATGAAAATGGGCTCCATATATATGAGTTAGGAATATGGAAGGACACCCCCTAAACTAGTCACTATGAAAAGCTGCCAGATCCGTCTTGCAGAGTTCTTTGCCCAAAGCCAGGACCGGATTGGGATTATTTAATTATTTTCAATGAAACAAATCTTTCAAAAAATATAAACGCATAACGGCCTGTTTTAAACAATAGGCTCCATCTACAGCCCCAAACCTTTCTTTTTACCACGTTCATCTAAATCGGAAAACGTTTTCGAAAATTATTGCGTTTTGCGCAAGAAATTCCAAAAAAGCGTTTCTCTCAAAAAAGTCGAACTTCCTTCACACAAACACGCTCTTAAATATCATACGAAAATCACACAATACATGCACAGGTCGTAATGTTTCAAGTAAAAACTTGTATATGAATTCAATTTCTTTAGTATATGGAGTAAGGAATGCACAGTTTTATTCAAGTGGCCGTACAAGAGCACTTACATAAGTTGTAAAGGAAGATTAATAATATCCATAATATGATCGACAAAATAGCCACGTCACGCATAAACAATAAATCCATTGCTATAATCCAGATAATGCCCAAAAACATACTGTGTATCTACACGTCAAAGAGGAAAAGCTCTTATAGAAGTCCAATGATAAGATGATAATCATAACTATCACTCTCATTTTTTGGTTTTATAATCACCGCAATACGATTATTTTCTTTACTATCTTTGATATCATCGAAACCTGTGAAACCCCCGATTCCCATTACATCTACAGGGGGATCCCCTTTAAAAATGAAATGCGTACGAAACAACTGATTAGGATTATGTTTATTCGCCGCCATTATCTTAAATACACAACAGAGCGGTAACAAAATTATCAGTTAGGTGGGAAGGCCATTTGTATAATTTCTGACAGGGCTCGTTTCAAACGCCTTATTAATTGTACTTTCCGATAAGGGGAAGGGGAAACAAAATTATTTAAAAAAAAGGGGTGTACCATGAGGCTGTTACACGCCGCATACTTACTGTCAAGCTGCCGCAGTTGCACCCTTTCCTTCGTAGAGATAAGGCACGCCCTTATGCCGGATATAACGTCACTTTTCAGTTTTTCCATGGTGGAAATACTAAAAATGAGAGCCTCTGTCGATAGTCCAAAGCACCAACGGATCTGCTTACACCATCACCTGTCGAAAAGAAAATACATTAAGTAGGTAGAGACGCGTCTTAAAATATATTAACAAAATGCGCAATATGTTTTATCGATTTATTTTAAAATTGACGGATACAGTAATGGTCATTTTAATTGCATATTTAACTTATAAACGAGATTAGTTATATTACCTTTCCTAATTATTATCGATTTACTCCCTAATTTTAGAAAATAGATTGTAACAAGTTTACAAACAAAATTTTATATATTACACAAAAAGTATTTCTTTGGTGATACAACTAAACACTGTGTTGGTTAACTATTAAGTAACTATGGGGAGCAAAATCACCAGATAAGCTAAAGGGACTGAATGAGTGGGACCAGTTCAGTTACAGTTATTGTTTATGTTAACGACATAAATTTGAAGAGTACTTCAAAGGGAACTAGAGAGTACATGTGTGACAAATAAGTGTTTGTTTTAAAAGCAATAAATTAAAGATAGGTTTTTATTTGTTTGGCAATTATTTATTAAGGGCAAAACTAATAAATAAAATAATTTTTAAAGTCTAGCAACAGTAAACAATAACAAATAAAAGGGAAGTATCAGAGGTAATGCAAAAAAGCGTATTTAATTACATAATTGTTCTTTACTCCCATACATTAATCAATTTATTAGACATTTATTAAAATAAATCTTAAAACTAAAAAGGTACCTAAAGTTAGATCGTTCCCTACCCTAAGTCGGCCTTTTGGGTTTTCTCACCCTCATTAAACTATATTTGGGAAAAATCAAGTGATGGGAATTTTATATTTCTTTAAACCATAAACATCTGACCATAATAACATTAAGATTATATTGCTTAAAATTAGGGTGGTTACTATTGCCCCTTAGGTTTATTACTTAGGTTAAATCTTAAACTAATAAAATAGAAAATATGCAGGGGACATTACAACAGTTCAAGGTTATTGTGTAATAAAGTGCTTATTTTTCATTATTATGACTGGTCCTAGAAGAAATAGCATGTGCAACTGGCATTTAATGGCCATTAAGACGCCAAGACTCGCATCGTAATTCTCATACTCGTGTCTTAATAGCCCAAATTAAATGCTCGTTGCATAATATACTACTACGATATATATAATTTTTTATTATATTTCTAGGGACGTTCGTAAATGATTTTTAAAAATAGTTTTTTAAATTTTCGTCTCCTGTCTTATTAGCTTTTTTAGTGTACGCTTTTTTTCTGCACCATGTCTTGTATTGTTTATGACCGTTTTTGCAATATAAGCACAGTAATCTCTATAAACAATTTCCTACTGAATCATCATACATTTCTTAAAATTATCTGGGTCTTTATCTTTGATTTGAGTCATTGCCATTTCACACTGATGACCTATTGCTGGCATTTCGCCTCAATTTTGAAGAACAGGTTTTATTATAACACCGGTCTCTTTGTTTCCATCGCCTGTATCAAAAACGACCTTGCATTTTACGAAACTATAAATAATGCGAACAGTTAACATTCTGATTTGGTTCAAAAACTAGCACCAATATCTTATTAATATTTTACAATATCCTCCAGATATTCGTGACCTTGGCTTTTAACTCAAGGTCGCGTTTTCGTTCTTTGGTAAATATTTGCTTATTATTCATCTATTATAAAATATTTACAGATACTTACCAAGTTTGTGTAAACATAGACGGTGATTATGAAACTGAGTTGGTGCAAACGTTTCACCAAAAATTAGGGATACCTCAAAATTTAACGGTGACGATATAATCTTAGAAAAGAATAGATTTCCTCGGGTCAAGTAACGAGCTTCTTGGCTCCCGGCGACCAACGTACCTTTACCGTATTCACCCGACAAGTGCACCCGGTGAACGACTATTCTTGAAAACGTGTTCCAGGGCAAGGAAAAGGAAAAAATGGTGAAATATTGTGAAATATTGAGAAATATTGGGAAATATTGGGAAATATCGTGAAATTTTTATTTTTTGCTCCGCAATTTAAGAATCGCAAATCGTTATAGAAAAATACCACATCAAGATGGTCGAAACATCAAGAATTCAAAATATTCAATGAGGAGAAACTGAAGTCTCTTCTACAAAAAAATTTAACGTTCAGTATTCTTTTCTTCTTTTATTTGTTTGTTTTCATAAAGAGAGCTGCGTTTGTTTTTTTGACGCTTTTTTACTTCCCTCTTTTGTTACTGACAATAGTTAGTTTTTTAAAAATAAATGTATACTTAAATAATACATAGTTATATAATTTGATATCAATTTTCAAAATAAAAATTAAATTTTCATTTCTGTTTTTTCCAAATATATTAAAACGGACATGACATGACATCAAATACTTTATTTACTTTCTCCCTTCCTTGATCAACTCAGTGTCAAAATGTGGCATTTTAAAATAGCCGAGTAACTGAAAACTCCCCGGAAAACTCGGGGAAAACAAACAGTTAGCTAAATGCCCAAAAATACTACACACACAATTTTTATACGCCTTCTAATCTATAGATACTAGTATTACGAATCATTCAAAGCACCTACTAATTTTTAAGTAGGCAATTGCAAGCAGCATTCATTTTAAAAAACTAGGTCAATTTCTAATTGCATAAAACGTCAACACCAACAGAATAATTATATAAATTAAACACCAGAAACTAACTGCAAATTGCACACCTGCCACTCATAAAGATTTTATTCCCCCCACCGTTTAACCAGTACTTACAATTTGCAAAACACACAGACGTAACGAAACGAACAAATTGTGCACTTTTCGAACTTCGCCTTGAATGCAAATTAAAAACAATTATTGGAACGAGCTTCACCCACTGCTTAAATCAAGCAAATGCATTCAACCAAGTAAAATGGGAAAGTACTCTCACTGTCCCATATCATGCTTGAGGAGTTTTGTGTGAACAGTCTTTCTCTTTCAGTTCCCGAAGCACCTTCTAAAGTAGGTGCTATCATAATATTTACCAAACAAATAATAAACATAAAAAATGCTGAAACAGCTCAAATTACTTTAGCAATAATTGTGATACGTACACATAAAAGTTTGACACCATCTCTGGGGATCCCTAATAGGAAAGCGTGCAGAGCAATTAGGATTAATAAAACTAGCAAAATTAAGTCAATTAGCTAATTTTAATCAGTAGGTTGACCGTGAGCGGGGCGGTATAAATTCCTGAGATAGATCGGTGCTATTTTAACAGGTGGACGAAGGACGCAAATATTTTGGCAAGTGCATACAAAAAAAAAGAAAGTAAAATCCGCTGAAGACGAATTAAACCCGATGCTGTTTAGAAAGTAGTACGTGCGTGCAGCAGTCAGATACCGAAATTATGTAAAAAGCCGTTAAAGCTAGGGCACGAAATGCAAAAACATACATGCACTAACCTACATAATTTCAGAAACGTCAATCCTCGATTTTAAACTTATCGAAAGACAATCACAGAAAATAAGTTCAGGAAATATACTTACGATTTGGGGATTGGACGACGCGTTAATTCTAGTTTATTGCTTTTATCCTGCCTCAGTTTCACCATTTATTTGTACTCCAGCTGTAAACTTTTTGCGACTTCACTTGCTTCCGTACTCGCAGTTTCTAAAATGGAGGGAATTTGAAATGCCCAACCAGTGTCTCTGGTTACGCTCAGACGCTCATCGCGAGCTTTTATACCTACAAATGTTCTCAGTCGTTCGCAACACTTGTAACACAGATAATAACAAATAATTAAATCATATAATCGTTCTCAGTTTGCATTCTTTTCGTATTTCACATAATCCGCATTTTTCGCTGACAGAAGTTCGTGCATCACTCAAATGACAACTATTTGACAAGTGCACGTGTTGTCGGTAATGTAGAAAGCTTCTAAAGCTAATTACCGTTTGAGTTTGAATGGCTGTCAAACCAAGAAAAGTTTTTCAGTTTCACACTTTCCTATTCAAATTTGGTGTTACGAACAGAAAATGTCGAGAAGAGGCCGTAGCAGAAGATTTAATGCAGCGAATTTAGCAGCAGAGGTAAATAACCAAACAACTCTAGTTAAGTTTTAATCTAAAACGTTTCTCTATCTACTTTTCCTAGAAACACTTCATAAAACGGGCGATTAAGCTTAAGATTAGTATAAAAAATTATTTAAAAAACTTTTTTTATTAAACACTTGTATAAATACAAAAACATATTTATAAGGCACCTATAGAACTAGAAATAAATAATATATTGCATATAGGTTTAAGTACACTAGTCGTCATCTTCGTCTTCAGGTTTTTTAATCACACCCCATTTCTCTGCTTCTTCTAGAGCTTTCGTAGCAATTTCAATAAGTTGTTTCGTGGTCCCATCGGGAGGCAATTTAGTCAGAGCCATAAGTATCTCCATAATATCAGTTTCCAACAATTTTTCAGACAACTCTTTCGAAGCGCTGATTATATTGTAGACAACGCAGACACCCCTATACTGCATATTTGGACTCGGGTTGGCAAGAAGACAGTGCAACGCGTCTAACCAATTCTTTGAGTCAAAGACCTTTTCGCAGCACCTTTTACTGTTGCCGGTTAATATGGCGAGCATTCCAGCAGCCGCCATTGCTGTGTCTTTATCCTCGTCCAAGCAAAGCGACACGGCTAATTTAACTCTATCGTTTTCTCCTTCGAACATCTTAATAACGTCCTCGGACTGGGTCATGTTGCACATGCATTGCGTGGCGGCCCTGCAAATGTATTCGTGGTCCTCAAACATGTACTGTTCGATTTTCGAGAATCCCCCTTCTTTGATTATCCGCTGCCGTGCGACTTCGCTCATCTGGGCGATGTTACATAGAGCCATAAGGGATTCGAAGTTCTCCAAGCCACTGCAGTCTGGGTGCAGTAGAGAAATGAACGGACGGATTACTTCCAAGGCTCTCTGGCCTGGGAACGCAACTTCGGGGTTCATCGTGATGCCGATCCTTGCAAGAGCTTGCGCTGCGTGCCTTTTGCCCTTCTCTGTTCCGTTTAACGCTAGAGATATTAGGACTTTTACTCCGCCCTGCGCCACAACGACACCTCTCAGCTCGTGTTCGCTGCACAAAGCGTTGAAGACCCGTGAAATTAGCTCCTTCGAGTTGTTGCTTTCTGTTTTTGCTAACGCTACCAAGGCCGTCGTTACGTTAGCATGGCCTAGAGCTAATAGTCTCTTTGTGACAAAGTCGGGGTCGTCCAGTTCGTGCTCTTCCGGAATATGTTGTTTTGCAAACTTCGCCAGTTCTATCATCTCCGGAATCACCTCCTGCTTTTCGTAAGCGTTGCATAGGTTCACCAAGGTGGTCACGACGCCGAACAGCACCGACTGGTCCCCGGACTTGGCCAGCTCCACTAGTGCTTGCAACGCTGCTTTGTCTTCTATCAGTTTCTCTTTAACTTCTGCGTCTAGCGTTAGGTACGAGAGCCCCTCGGCAGCCCACTTTCTAATATCCTGGTCTTTTCCCGGGTGCAAAAGGAATCTTCGGCAGGCTTCGGCTAGCTTCAAGGTGGAGCCTTCGGCGAACGGTTTGATAGAGGCGTCGCTACCGCCGGAGCTTCCCAGCTTACACAAACCGACTAACGCTCTTATACGAACGTGCTCATTTTTTGACTTGTAGAGCTCCTTGAGAATGTTTACGCCTTGATTTATGATAGCCTTCGCTTTGTCTGCTTTGCTGGCCGCCGCAATGATGCACTCGCAGGCGACTTTTTGCTGCAGTTCGTCGTCTGTGTTAGCCATGACTAGTATCATCTCCATTATGCCTTCCTTGCCGATGATGGCGTTGCCGACGTCCAAGGGGCCTCGAAGGAGAGCCGTTATGGCTACGGTGGCACGAATTTTGGACTCGATATCGGGCGTCAGTAGTTTATCTTTTATAAAGTCTTGGATTTTCTCCATGAATTTCTCCCTGAGGGTGTCGTAATACATGTTTTCGTATATCCTCGCTAGGCAAACCGCTGCGATAGTTCTAGTGGACTTTGTGATATTCATGGCGCTCTCGTACTTGTATTCCTCGAGTTCGCTCGCGCATTCCATTAGCCTTCCTACGCCTCCCATGTCGACTAACTCCGTGGCCCAATTCAGCTGGTTGTAATGGATGTTCCTCATTAGGAGTTCGATGATCGCGTCCCTCGCCAGCCCGCTTATCGCCCGGTTGTTTACGGAGTATACTAGACAAGAGAGAAGGGTGTCTATATATTGTTTATACTTGTCGATTAGCTCTTGTTTCGGTTTGGTGTCGGGCTTGTTTTCCATGCCAGAAAATGAATTCAATACCGTTTGCATACAGTGCTCGGCAGCGTTAACTTGTTTTTCGTCGGTCGAGTCCAGCACCTCCAAAAACCAGGGCAAACCAACGTCCTTTAGCACAGCCTTAGTTTTCTCCGCGCCGTGCTTGCAAAGTTCTCCAATAATTCGTATTCCGGTTATGGATATTTCCTTATTTTTCTCTACTTTCAGTAGCTTCTTTATCTGTTGCAATACCGTTGATTTAAGCATCAGTTCCGAAGCTGCGTTCTCACGTGCCAGCACAAGCAGATTATTCATCGCCATCTCCCGCTTCTCTGTTGTTTCCGACAAGTCGAACGCTATTTTCATCATGCTCTCCAGTTTGCTGCTGGATTGGGCGTTTTGCCTTGCCCGCTCTTGCACGGTCTTATGCAGCCTCTCCAGGATGGGCTGTATCGCTTTGTTGGTGGGGTCGTCTTTGAATACTTGCGTGGCATCCCGATAGGCTTCTTCGTATCTCTTCAAAGCTTCCAGCGCCTGGCACCGCCTGAAGAGAGCTTTGGGGTCCAGCGGAGTGATCTGAAGGCTCTTATCGCAGTCTTCTAAAGCGGACTCGTAGTTCTCTTGCTTTAAGTAGGCAGCAGCTCTGTTTTTGTAAAACACTGCGACTTCTCGGTTTTCACCAGACGTTAAATTTATAGCCTTAGTGTAGAGCCTTATTGCTTGGTCCCAGTCGCTCTTCTTAAACGCCTCATTGCCCTGCTCTTTTAGCAATTGGGCTTCTTCTATTTCGGTTGTACCCATTTTCGATATATTCGTATTTTTTTTTTAGGTTATGTCGCACTTCAAAACTGCTTTATTTCTAAAATGGCGTGTCCCACCACGTGTATATATATTTTTTACTATGGAATTCTCTAGTAGCTTCTCGACCATATAGAAAATCTAATTAAAGAAAAATTATATTTAGCCAAGTCTATTTTTAATTTTTATTTTGACACTTCAGTGACTGACATTTTGGTAGATTTGACACATGACAGCTAGTTGACAGTACAAGTGACAGTAGAAAACCTGAGTTGTTATTTTTTTAAGAAAAATTAAAAATCGTGTTCTAATTCAACAAATATTAATAATAATTATCGGTTTATTGTATTTTTGGGCAGCTAAGGATCAACCAAAATGGTAGGTTTTAAAAATTTGCTGTGTTTTGTACCGCATAATACCTGCACTTATTTTATAAATTCAAAAAGATACAAACAGAAGTTCTCTTAGAAAATTCCTAGGAATTGTAGGAGAAACATTTAAAATAAATTCTTTAAAATTGTCAGTTTCAGTTTGGGTTTAACATGTTTCCCGAAATTCCCCGTCCCTTCAACATGACGTACCAGTGCTATTCGGTGGCGATGTTGCCTGGAAATGAACGACAGGACGTGGAACGTGGAGGCAAAAGTACGAATGATACCTTTAAAGCAGGTCTAAAGACTCATCCCCTCTGTTTTAGTTATAATGCCGCCGTCTGCGCTGGAACAGCTAACAAGGCTGAACATCAATTACCCCATGTTGTTTAAACTGGTTAACAAGAAAACTAGCCGCGTTACGCACTGCGGCGTCTTGGAATTTGTGGCAGACGAAGGAAAGGTGTATTTGCCTTTGTGGGTAAGGTTTTTCTCGTCCGTAGTATTAAAACTTGTATTATATCTGATAAAAATATTGTCACTAGATGATGCACAACATGGTACTGGAGGAGGGCGATTTGGTACAAATGGAAAGCGTCTCTCTGCCCGTGGGAACATTTTCCAAGTTCCAGCCGCTGAACCCCGATTTCCTCGACATAACTAACCCCAAAGCTGTCTTGGAAAATTGTTTACGTTCCTTCGCTTGCCTTACCACTGGAGACGTCATTGCCGTTAGGTACAATCAGAAGGCCTACGAGTTATGTGTGTTGGAAACTAAACCTGGGGATGCCATAAGCATCATCGAGTGTGATATGAATGTAAGTACGTAAAGTTAAATATATGAGTATAGATTAAAAATATAATGCCTAGTGTTTTAGGATAAAGAGTACGTAAACTAATAGAAATTTGTTGTGTCTAGGTGGAATTTGCGGCTCCAGTGGGGTACAAGGAGCCGGAGAAGCAGAGAAGAGAGGAGGAGGAAATGGCCGTAGATCCGGCTGAGTTGATGCCCGAGCCGTCTGGTTTTGTGGCGTTCCGAGGCGCTGGAAACCGCCTGGACGGTAAGAAACGTAAAGATTCCACCTCTTCGGACATCTCGCCTCCTAAACCGGTCTACGTGAAAGGCATACCCGATTACGATTATCAAATCGGCAATCTAAAATTCATTAGGAGGTCCGTAAAGCAGAAGAATAACGAAGGTGATGACAACAGTGAATTTAAGCCCTTTAGTGGTGCTGGATTCAGCTTAAGAAGTAGAAACTGATCTGCTTCGTAAACTGTGATTTTAATATTTGTTTTTTCATAGGTCCCCCTAGGTAGAAGATATCGTACCTTATAATTTTTATTATATTTGTTTTAGTAAAACGTACAGTTGTTTTAGATTAGTAATCCCGTATAGGAAGAATAAAATACAAGGGTACGGTTTAAATCTGGAAATAAATCTAATGAAAATTACTCTACATTTGTATGCTAAAAATGTTTTTGAAAGTAGGAAATCATAATCTGAATTATTAAAAATATTGGTGCGTTCAGAAATTTTTAACCTCGAAGTAATTATGCCCAAATTAGCTCTATACATTTTTGTATTTTATTAAATTTATCTTTATGCGTTGTTCTACAAAAATTCATACATGATTAAGAGTAGACGATATGAAGAAAAAAGGGCACAGGTCAAATTTCAAATTTTTTAACTTAAGGGTTTGCACTTTGGTTGTCTATTCAGAGACTACGTGTAATAAACTATTCAACCAAGGTTCAGTTTCCTGTTCGACACTTAAGAATCGAGTTGTAGCGCATGAATTAACGTACCACTTTTTAAAATAATTTCGTTAACTTTCACATATGTCATATAAATAAATCAATTTTCTAAAAATTGGTTAACAAATCATCCATTTTGTATGCAAATATGTCTTTTATATATCAATATATGATATTTATCCATTATTTTACCGAGGTATAGTCTTATTTTAATATATCCAGTTGAACTTTTTGTGATATTTCTAGAGATAATCAAAATTTTATCAATAGAAAAGTGGATGATTTTAGGAGCAGCTTTTTAGAATTCTTCCATTACTATTTAAGGAACAAACTTTAGTCCACTAAGGGGTCCACAGAAAGTGTTAAGATATGCTAGTTTGCGAATCATCGTTAACGCTTACCAGTTAACAGATACCTGTGCATATTTCTCTAGTCTTCAACTTGATATATTAGAATAAAAAGTTTTCAACCTCTCCTCATAAGTACTAAAGAAAGTAAGAAAGTCTAATGCCGTGGACAGCAGCAGGACATTAAATATCTCGACATGAGCGTTTTGTTTCAAACCTCGAAATACTGGAAATTGTATCTGTAGAATGCATTGGAATATTAGATGTTCCAATTTAAATCTATTGAATCGAATTACATTTATCAGAAAATGAAATAGTCATTCATATCAATATTTAAAATTTTTTTGAAGACTCGTAGTTGTCTGTCTAACAGTAAAATGATGCCACGTATTTTTCTTATATCTATTACATTACTATATTCGGTTAAATTTATGGTTAACAATATGTTTCCTTTGTCCTTGTGGAATGTTTCAGGGCCGCTTTTCTTTGTATAGTCTTGATCATAATTTACTTGGTTAAAAACGAACGCATTTTGGTCCTTGTAAAAATTACCCGCTACATTTTGAGACTGGCTCAGGCTTTGTCACCCATTTAAAAAGGCACCACTGCCATCTTTAAAATTAATCAGGAAAGCGCTACAATAAAAACTAACTTATTATTCTTGCTTGCTGTATTCATAGGTCTTTTGGAGGAATTTTGTTTGTATCGTTATCGTTCGGGGCACAGCCTTTTACAGAAAAACTACTTATGAAACCATTTTCCTCATTCTGGACTGCGTTCAGGAACGCTTACCGAGTACACACAGTGTACCTGTGCTCGTTCAGAAATAGTAAAGTTACTCTTAGGTCAACTACCCTACAACGTTCAGAAATGGCTTAGTAAGTCGCCAAAAGTAAACCATGATCGCCGCGCTCCGGAGCCCAGCGATAATCGCCGCACATGCGTAGTATAAAAAGTGAATTAAGTTTGAAAGGCAAAAGCTATATCTTTGTTTGAAGTGAGGTTATATAGAAAATATTTTTTTATTAACAATTAACAATCTTTAACTTTTTCTTAAGTAAATGGGAAGCATGTTCTCAACATGGGTCAGATTTGTCTCCAAAATGTTGTGTTTTATAATTTTATAAGATTTGAATAATTTGATCGCCGTAACGCGTTCATAAACGAACATCGCCTCGGTACACTACGCAAAGTTTCATTGTTTACCATTACCCCGGTATTACTTTCTCTTTCTGAACGGGCTCCTCCTTACTCATTTCAATGAAAATTGAATACACACGAATTTGCAGTCTTCATAACACTCGCCAAAGGGTCGAAGCACTGGTACCCCAAATGGGAACAGGGTCTCGAGAACTTTTTATTGGCAATTTTTTTCCGCATATTCGAATCATTTAATAATCTTTATTGAGGTCAGTGTTGTATTATGTTTTTTATTTTAAGGTTAAACAAATCCAAATGTATCAAAACTTATTTCCGTGGCGCAGCGTTGCGTCGTGCTGTTAACTTCACTCACATTACCCATAGAACATGTAAAAGATGTTCACCTGCGAAATTCCTCCACCCAACGATCTATGACAACATTTGTCAGTTCAAAAGGTTTTTCTTACTGGCGGTCCCCTTATATTCGCCTTATAGGGGCCGTAAAGGCCATGTGTAAGCCCACACATATTAATTACTTCGAATTTCACTTAATATTTTTAAGAAATTACAAATTTCCAAATGTATCAAAACTTATCTCCCTGGCGTTACTGGCAACGTGCTGCTGCTTCGCACATATTAACCATAGAACATTTAAAACCTGCGAAGTACCTCCTCATCATGACGTTTGTGAGTTCATAAAGTTTTAGACAAAAACTTCTTACTGGCTGCCCCCTTATATTCGTCTTATAGGGGCTGTAAAGGCCATGTGTAAGTCCATACGTATTAATTGCTTTGAATTTCGCTGTTCTCTCTTTTTAAGAAAATTCACAAATGTATCAAAACTTCTTTCCGCGGCGTTGCTGGCAACGTGTCGCAAACTTCACACACATTACCCATAGAACATCGAACTGCATAACTGCACAGCAAACCAATCATAATAAGCCACTACACGACCAAGAACGATCTTGTATAATCGTTGCTTCAGTCCATCCCATCGTCCATCTTTATATGTCATTGCTTGCGAATGCGAAGTATTACACGAGGTTTTGAGAAACAGTTTGAGTTTGATTCATCTAACTTTTGTATATATATTTATTAATTATTGTGATAAATAGTGCTAAGTAAAGTGCAAACATATCTTGTGCGTGGGCAAAAATCGAGAAACCAGAACCAGTTAATTTTGAGGATATTATGTCTGAGGAGGTTGCCAGAGACTTGCAGGCAAAAGAAGAAAAGAAATATGCGGACAAAGTTGACAGCGTTGAAGTGTCCTCTGCAGAGATGAAAGATGTAGTTGATATACCATTATGAGGTATTTGAAGTTATAACCGATGATGGCTTTGAAAGTGATGCGATGATAGCACAGATGCTGCAAATGCAGTTCGACAAAGAATACGATGATGAACTGAAGCGCACCTAAGAGAAATTTAATGGTTCCTCAGAAGTATCTGTATCATTTGATAATTATCGGAGAGCCCCGCTAAACAATGGTAACTTTCCTACTTGGTTTTGTCTTGAGCGTTTCATGTATTAGGTTAGGGAGATAAAAATCCGTTGAATATATTGGGGGATAAAGATCTTTAACGCAAATCACTAGTATATTTTTATCGCCCCAGTGACGTTCCTTGTTCTAAATGAAAAGGACAGATTCTTCAGTTTTTTGTTATACCTATATTCTGTATTTACCATAATTTAGCTACATATGAATATGCTGGATTAAATTCATTTTTTGTTTCAAGGTTTTGAGAGCCACTTGGAAGTAGAAGAAATAGTTGATGTACGAGATAAGAAGAAAAATGCAAGAAGATGGAAAATGGTAACCAAACATGATGTGACCATGAGTGGAAGGAAGAATGCATGTAAACTCTTGTCATTTCCTCCTGAATTTCATACTGATGACGGAGACATGTTCGATATGAAATTTTAGTATTCAACAGGTAATTGTTTTTTTATTCCATTTTTTTTTTCTTCATATGTGTGTAAATATATGTATGCATAAGTTACACTATTTTTGTTTTAATAAATCTGATTACCGCTAGGAATTTGTTGATCGTAGAAAAAAATGTTCTGATTTCCTAGAAAAGCATATCTTATATTATTAATATATAATAATAATCTTTATTCAAATAGGTTATCCTAATCTTACAGTTGTATGATATATAATAATTAAAATTACTATATACAGTCAAACTCGGCTATAGCGAACCTCCAAGGGACCCGTAAAACTGTTCGTTATAAAAGATCGACAAAAAAACAGCCTCAACTTAGAGAGCCCGTAATCACGGCAAATTTGTGCATTTGCACAGCCATTTTCCAGCTTGCGAATTATATTTAACTTATCCGACAAAGAAATAGATTTTCTATTTGCTTTGTCAACATTAGACATTGTTCAAAAGCAAATTCAACACACAATTTAGCACCCACTCAAACAAAAGATTAATTGTAGGTAACTTGCAGAGACTTGTTTGCAAATTCGTCGCGCGCCGTTCGTTCGACATTGTCAACAAACCACTCGCTAGTTCGTTATAACCGAGTTTAGAGGTCCGCCGGGCCAAAAATGCGGTATGTTATAACCGAGTGTTCGTTATATCCGAGTTCGTTATAGCCGAACAAAAATACATGCGCTTAATAGGGACTTCGGACGGGACTTTTCGATTCGTTCGTTATAACCGAGTGTTCCTTATATCCCGTGTTCGTTATATCCAAGTTTGACTGTAATTACAAAATAATGACAATAACAGTGTGCAGTATAGATACATATAACAACATAACTCTTATATGTATAACACCAATATACAAATTAAATAATTTCGTTTTACCTATACAGGGTGGTCCGAAATTAGTGGTCATCATTTTACCCGCGCATTCCTCGATCAAAAATGAGACAAAAAGTTCCTATAAACATGGCCCCGAAAATGCTTCCTAAGGGAGCTACAACCCCTTAAAGGTGCATCCTTGACGATGGTTTTTATTTAATATTTTCGAAACTAATAATAATAAAAATAATAATAGCATAATTTTATTACTAATTATTAAGCACCTACCTAGAGAACTATGCAACTGTGCATCTTACTCGTTCCATTTTGATTTCTTTGTGATTAATGTTTTCCAGAAACTAAAATAACTCGAAAACGGTGCGTCCTATCAAAGTTCAACTAGAATACCTTTATTGCATAAAAAACACTGGTATTCCATAATTTGCTATCAAAATCTGGAAAGACGTACATGCGAAAAAGTTGTGGGGCATTTTACTCCACCCCCTCCCTGTTTGACCCACCCCTGAGTGAAATTTTTGGATCATTATCACATCACCTTATTGGCCATAACGATTAGTAATTGACCAAAATGTCATGTTTTTATTTTTACCAGTTTCGGAAATATTAAATAAAAACCATCTTTAAAGGGCTGTAGCTTCCTTAGGAAGCGTTTTTGGGGCCATGTTTATAGGAACTTTTTGTCTTATTTTTGATCGAGGAATACGCGGGTAAAATGATGACCACTAATTTCGGACCACCCTGTATAGGTAAAATGAATATTCATGTCCTGCTTTAGCATCTTCTAGAATACCATTTTAAAAACATGTAAATTTTCGTTAACATTAATTAATTTTCACATTAAAACTTTCTAAAAAATAAAGAAGGGTTTACGGGACATATGTCCTGTACAGTACACTGCGCGTCATATAAATGTGGTACGGTACAACAGTTACTGTTGTAACCAGAAAATCAGGTTTTTTTAGTTGTGTATGGTGATCGTCCTGAGCATGACTGATGCAAACTGTCATTTAAGAGCTTTGTAGGTTATGATCAAACCAGAGACGTCAGAATTGCAACGTCTACAGTTCACGTTATAAGTATCTGTGACAGATCTTACAATGTCAAATTTGACAAGTTGAGCCGGATTTACATTGATAAATCAAAGTACCACATTTATATGACGCACAGTGTACCAGCGAGAAGTCACGAACGGAACATATATGTCCCGTACCGCACCCTGGCCGAGTCTAGTAGAAACATAGCCACGCTCAACGTGTTAATGTTATGTGATGTAACCGTTGGAGAATTGATATTACTAGAGACCATTACTGTAGGCGATGGAATTTTGTTTTCACCAAGCTTCTCGGGTATCCACCTAAAGAAGTAATTCTATTTGCAAATTTATATTTTTTCAATTATTTTTCTTGGACAATTTATGGTTATATAAATAAGTCACGAGCTGGTTTTAAATTAGTAGATTGTGGACTTTGGCAAGGAATAACTATACACTTGGTGTAGCTATTTCTTGCCACAATTCACTAATTTTGAACCAGCTCTTGACAATATCTACTACGGAAGATGAAAATATAAAAATTCAAAACGAATAAATGCCATTTTATGTTGTTAAAAATAAATGCACTACATCCCTGTCGGCTACTATTCCAAATTTGTACTCGCCATTGGTAAGCTGGTGAAAACAAACATATATTGCTATGTCGAATACTGGAAATATAGAGGTCAAACTGCTGAAAGGTCTTTTGTATTATTATATTATCTGTGGTTTTGTGCCAGATTTGTGGTTATGTAGTAAATTAGTTCATTTGTCCTTATGGATTGCACGCCGATTTTACATATCGACTTCAACTAGTAGCCAGTAGATGGCGCTCAATATGAGCATAATCGATTGATTTCAATAATCGGATACTTGGTATCCGAATGATGCTAATAATCGCATGATCTATGATCTTGTCATGTCTTCAGAGATTGCTGGTGGGGTTAGTCGTTGAGAATTTTGTCTCCCATTTGTTGACCCGAATTGCGACTGCTTGGCTTAATCGTTGCGTACCGTTCTGTCTGATTACTCTGATTTTCATTAGATTATTTATCATTCGAACGCCCAGATACAATAATCGGATTGTGCCGATTAATTCAATAATCGAATGGTCGATTATTTTTCACTCATATGCGCGCATGATTCGCTACGATGTGTGTGAAGTTAGCAACGTTTTAAAGAGAATTTGAAAAAAGTCTACAAGTATATCAAAACTTATTTCCGTGGCGTTGCTGGCAACGCGTTGTTAACTTCACACCAGTTCCGCTACGTTTGTTAGTTCTGTGTTCATGTTCTGTGGTTATGATGACAACTGATCGGAGAATATTTGATTTTTTTGTGGAAAAGCAAACTTTTCGTAATGGATAAAAGGGTTATTACTCGCTGAACGTCCCCTTGTCGGCCCTTGTGTGAATGCACCAAGAAAATTGGGTGGAATTGAATTATTTTTAGTGATACAAATACAAAATGTTAGTGCCAGAGTGAAATTTCAGGAGGATTTTTTTTTGCAAAATCAGAGCGTTTGCATGGAAAATCTATTTCAGTTTCGAATTCTCCGACTTCAAAACAGGAACTTTCAGGCCAAGATGTGTGGCTCATAGTAAGGTACATTGTTTTTTCGCTGAAAATGATTTAGGTTTGGTTAGGTTAGTTTTTTGTTCCGCTTAGCGTTTCACATCTCTTTTCATCTTATAATATTTGCATTGCTACACGCAGAAACAAATAAGGAAATCTGTTTCTTATTCTTATTTGCATGAGAAGTTACGGGAAGGAAAGTGTACTCCTTGTAACTGGTGTAAACTCCTCAAAATATAATACATTATCCTTCATGTTACTTTTATTGTTTCAGCTGGATACGATCCAACTCGCACAGAGGCAGGTACCTTTATCGAGGTAGATGGATGCCAAGTTCCACTATGGTTCCTCTAAGTCATCATGATGTTCCGATTGTGGTAGAACCTGGAGTAGGTTTTTAATAGAAAAAAACTAATACCACACATGCTTATATATATGGAACAAACTAACAGGTTTGAATTTAACTTTACATCTTTGTATTAGAGTCGTTATGGTTAAATTGGTTAGCCTTTAATATCCCGGTATTATATGTTGTGGCTGTTTGGCGTTAATAATCGTATCTTGTTTTAAAAAAGTTAAATATGGTTATTTAATTTTATGTAATCAATTTATTTATTGTCAGAGTATATTATTATAAAATACAGGGAGTACATATTCAACCAAAAGTTTGGTTCTTTAGTAGCGGTATTATTTAACCGAACATTAGGTTTTTTTGCAAAAATAGATACTTAACGGCTTTCTATACGTACATATGACATAACCTTGTTGGTACACGATCCCTAACCGATATTTTTAATTTAAAGAATGAACATTTTTATAAAAAAATATTTTTTTTAAAAAAGACCACCAGTAGCTCGAACCCAGAACCTTCTGGTTGCCAGTCCTGCTCGTTTTCGATAGACCAGCTCATCAGCTGAAGGGATTCAAGCACTGACCTATGTATCTGGATGAGCGCTACATGTGTATCGTATACGTGAGGAATTTTTGTCCGGAACATGCATCTTTTCATATGGTCGAAAATCGCTCTATTCTAATCGGTGCTCATGCCTAGTGTGGTCGAATTCGCACATATATCATCAGCTGATTCACTTGTAATGTTAGGCCATGATGACACGACGCATTTTAAAACGGAGTGATTTATTTTACGTTCTCTCACTTATGGGTTAATAGTGCCGCTTTCACATTTTCTTTTGTATTGCTATATTATTATGTAATATTTAAACTTTTCTCTAATATTGTGGATTTTGGACTGAATAACTAAATTATGAAGTGTTTAAGTACCTATGGTATCTGTGTAATCCCACCATTAGTACCAGTAAGTACGTAAGAATAATTTACTAGGCGTTTATCAAGCCGTTCCATTACGTGATCAAAGATTGATTTGTTTGAAAATCTATCAATGTTTTAATTGTACTTACGGTTTGTGGGAACTATTCACTAGTGAACCTAAGTAGATTGTTGCAGCATAATCTGTGATTTTTAACAATTAAATTGCATTGTAACACTTTGTAGTTGGTCCATCTCAAGCATGTAATAAGTAGGGTTACGAGTACAAAAACACATGATTATTTAAGTACGCACAGATCACAGAATAGGTTACGTGAGCAGACAGTGTTATCTGTCGGATCTCATGTCCTCCCTCCCCATATTATATGTTTTATGGTACCTAAGCTGAGCAGGTACGAGATATGTTCAGTCGGGGCGTAGAGGAAGCTCACGAATTACATTTCGTAACATTTATAATTATTGTGTCATTGATTGTTTTGTTTTGATACTGCCTTCATGTTCGTTTATACACCACTGTTTACATATTTTTATTAAAATCAGTTGTCGATTTAATTGCGTGTTGAATTTGTTTTGTACGTCTTGTCAAACCCCTTTCTGTCGAATGATTCGGCTGGCGCCCAGGCATAGCTCGAATAAAAAATACTCCACTCTCTAGACCTACCCACGACCCGCGCTGTCGCGCGCAACGGTCCTTTGAAGCGTTCATATTGGACCTGCAGGTCGTTGCAACAGTTTCGTACAATGATAGTGCTTATCCAGTTATATAAATCAGTGGATTCGAGTAGGGCCAGGATGAGTTAAATTAACATTCGCACTACGCATCCGAGCATTTTCACATTATAGGGGTTGTAAGGCGATGTATGGACTATCACGAACCCATAATAATTTTAACTGACAAACGCGAATTTTTGGGAAAATTTTTTTATTTATTTTTGAATTAAAGTCTCATTATATGAATCGAGTTTATTAATCATAGGTTGTAAGTGTTCAAAAATATTTAATTATACATTAGTTGCCTTTGACTACGCTACTCCCTTAATATTTTTAAGAATATTTGAAATAAATTTTCAAGTTTATCAAAACTAATTTCCTTGGCGTTGCTGTGCTGGCAACGCGTTGCTAACTTCAACCAGTTCTGCTCATATGTGTGAAGTTAGCGATACGTTGCTAACTTCACATGAGCCATGCGTGTGAAATTAGCAACGACAAGGAAATAAGTTTTGACATACTTAAAAGTTTATTTCAAATTCTCCTAACAGTCCTAACCTATTTTACAACCCTATGAGGGATGTAAGCCTTTGACGTTGACTTATTATATCCAATAATATAAGATATTGTCTATTCTGTACCACAAAATGCGCTGTAAATATTCTTTACATCAACTATAAATTTATAGCGCAGAAAACTAAGACTTTGGGTCTTTTCCTTTGCAATGAGAATAACCTAACCCTAAATTTAGTGAATGAAATTTTTATTTTTTCTATTATGGATCTTTTTCAGTTTGTATTTAGATTAAACGCTGAATATTATAGAAGGTGAGAGGTAAAATAGAAGCAGTTTTACAGAATTCACTTCGCTATAATAATATTGTTCAAGTTCGAATATACTGAGAATAATTTTATTTTCCGAAAAATTCCCTGGGCCTCGATCGGTATTCCCGGGTCGTGAAGTGTGCTTACCTCTCTACCATCGGTCATACAATACAATACAAATAGACCAATAGGTAAATTATCTATAAAAGCGTTGGGTAGTTCTTTATTGCATAGTTTTAGAAATTACCTGGAAATATTCTTATTGTTTAGAAATGAAATGCGTTTGGAACGTAGAATGCTCAGAGATCAGCAGAATTCATTTGAGTTGCCCGATGCCAGAATTTACAGGTTACCAAAACATTGTGTCCATCAGATTATTGAGCAATAATTACGAAACCATTTTTAGCCAAGCATTAGAATAATATAATAATCATATATAATAATCAATGCCGGATTAACCGGGGCGCAATGGCGCAACTGCGCCCGGCCCCCGAGTCTCGAGGGCCCCGTGCATCGTGGTAATGTATAATATTTTTAACAGGAAAATAAAAAAAGATCTACGAGAATAATTTTTTAATTTTTACTGCGCCCGGCCCCAATGATCCTTAATCCGGCATTGATAATAATAATAATCTTTATTAGCAAAAAAACGCTAAATATATAATACAATTACATATTTAATATAAATTACTATAAATTGATATAATTTAACACATCAAAAATTGAAATTTCACATCTTACATATACATATATACACATAGAGACACAATGACAGCAATTAGGTTTCACATTAGTTAGTAGGTCCCGAAATAGGTCCATATCACAAGTCTGCCACCGGTAGATAAGTCAACATTTACTGAATAGGTGGGTAAAATTGCCGACAACAATAGAAAATAAAACTATAATCAAACAAAGATGATGCTGGCCATCTTCCTTTTGTATGTCTAAATAGAAAAGGTAAATTCTCCATAAACGTAATACATAATGCTTATATGATAAGTGACGCTGATCAAAGGATTTTAGAGGTTAATGCTCGTTACCCTGGATCTCTGTATGATGCTGCAGTATTCCGAATGTCTAATATCAGAGATTATTTAAGAATAGAGTATTTAGACGGCCATAGGGGATCATATTTAATAGGAGATAGCGGTTATGGAGTTAAACCATGGCTTCTAACACCATTTCTCAATGTGTGCTCAACAGTCCAGAAAAGAGATTCAAGAATTTACATATCTCAATGAAAAATGTTATAGAAAGAACCAATGGTATTTGGAAAAAAGATTTGTCTGTTTATCGTAACGTAGGGTACTTCTTAATCGCCCTAGTTATGCTTGTGCAGTTCTTCATTCTCCATCAAACGGCGTGTCAAATTTATTTTGCTGTGTATTCATAGCTAAGGTTGAAGAATTCTTGTAACTGCATTTTTGTTCATTATCTTTCTGTAAATTTCTTACACAGTTTCTTTCTTATACGATGCAAGTATTACAATTCATATGTATTATTAACTTTTTATCGAGCTTTCTTATCTATCGTAGTTACTGTATGTTTTTGGGCTTTAGCATCCTTTTTAATCCATTCATTCTTCTCTTCGTCTTTTGTTAATGAGTCGCAAATTTCCTCAACTTTGACTTATTTCCACAAGCTATTTGCTTTAAACAAAATTAATTATTGTTATTTGGAAATCCCACATTTGAAATGACTCCGTGTCGTCCAGCTATAAAATGGAAACTGTTTCTTCTGATGTAGTCATTTTTATGTACAGGGTCATCCAACGAAAAGGCCCACCCTTATATTTTCTTTATTTTTCGAGTTAGGAAAAAATGTTTCAAATAAAAGTTGTAGTGAATCAAATGAACTCATTTAAAACCCCTGCAAAGAAGATACAGGGTGTTCCATAAAAGCGGGACAAACCTAACTTACATTTTTTTAAATGGAACACCCTATATTTTTTTACATTTTTCAAATCTGTGTATTTTTGTGATTTCAAATATATATATATATATATATATATATATATATATATATATATATATATATATATATATATATATATATATATATATATATATATATATATATATATATATATATATATATATATATATATATATATATATGTTGTATCTTATCTTTACTGTTTTTTATTTATTGCAAATTTCGTGAACAATTATTTATACCACCAGCATCTGCATGCGTATCAATCAGGTTAGCCATGGATGAAAAACAATTAATTTGACACTTATGCCTTACAGACTAATTGAATAAATTCAAAAAGCAAACTTTTCATCCATGGCTAACCTGATTGATACGCATGCAGATGCTGGTGGTATAAATAATATTGTTCACGAAATTTGCAATAAATAAAAAACAGTAAAAGATAAGATACAACATATATATATATTTGAAATCACAAAAATACACAGATTTGAAAAATGAAAAAAAATATAGGGTGTTCCATTTAAAAAAATGTAAGTTAGGTTTGTCCCGCTTTTATGGAACACCCTGTATACTCTTTGTAGGGGTTTTAAATGAGTTCATTTGATTCACTACAACTTTTATTTGAAACATTTTTTCCTAACTCGAAAAATAAAGAAAATATAAGGGTGGGCCTTTTCGTTGGATGACCCTGTACATCACGTAAAACTCCACCCGGAAAGTTTTTATTTTATTTTTTTCACTGCACAAGCGTCAACATCATGCTCATGCAGCGTGATAAGTTAAGTTTTGAAGTTAGAATACAGCTGACTGAAGTTAGTTGCACTATATCAAAACTTACTTCCTTGGCGGTGCTGGCAACGCGTTGCTAACTTCACACCAGATCTGCTACGCTAGTGATGTGATATATTTTGAGGTTAGAATACAGCTGACTGAAGTTAGTTGCACTATATCAAAACTTACTTCCTTGGCGGTGCTGGCTGCTAACTTCACACCAGATCCGCTACGTTTGTTCTGTGGTTGTCTTTTTATGTAGTTTATGTTCTGTGCTTAATAACAACTGATCAGAGTACTTTAGCCAATGTATTTGATTTCTTTGTGGAAAAGCAAACTTTTTCGTAATGGATAAAAGGGGTATTACTCGCTGAACATCCCCCTGTGTGATTGCACCGAAAAATTGGAAGTAATTAAGTTGGTGTCGCAGAGTGAAATTTCAGGATTTTTTTTGCAAAAACAGCGTTTGCATGGAAAACTTATTTCAGTTGCGAGTTCTCCTACTTCAAAACAGGAACTTTCAGGCCAAGATGTGTGGTTCATAGTAAGGTACATGGTTTTTTCGCTGAAAATGAATGAGGTTAGGTTTGTTTTTTGTTCCGCTTAGCGCTTCACATCTCTTTTCATGTTATAATATTTGCATTGCTACACGCAGAGATAAATAAGGAAACCTGTTCTTATTTTCTTGAGAAGTTACGGGAAGGAAAATGTACACCTTGTAACTGGTGTAAACTTCGCAAAATGTAATATATTATCCTTATGTTACTTTTATTGTTTCAGCTGGATACACTGCAGCTCGCACGGAGGCAGCTACCTTTATCAAAGTAGATGGATGCCAAGTTTCACTATGGTTCCCCTAAGTCGTCATGATGTTCCGATTGTGGTAGAACCTGGAGTGGGTTTTTAATAGATAAAAACTAATACCGCGGATATATATGGAACAAACTAACAGGTTTGATTTTAACTTTACATCTTTGTATTAGAGTCGTTACAGTTAAATTGGTTTGTCTTTAATATCCCGGTATTATTGTTGTGGCTGTTTGGCGTTGTAGACCGTGCATGCCTTTTGTTCAGTCATGAAGAGAGAACGGGGGGTCACAACTTGATTGAGCGCTTCTAGTTCTCTCAACTAAATTTTCTCAGTTAATTTGACTATATACCAGCAAGTATGGGTGCGGGATGCTGTACTCTCTGGAGGTATTATGGAAATAACCGATTTGACTAGTATTACAGGCCGACTCAACTTGGATATTCTCCAATAATATGGCATAAGGAAATTAATGTAAATAACTCATTTATGCAACTTTGCCCCCATTTAACCGAATCTCTATCTTTTAACGGTTTCCGAGATCCCAAATCAGCCTTTGTATTAAAATAATAATATAAAGAGCCGGGACGTGGCATATGCTGACAGCGAACTATGCATGGCGCTTTATCGATTTGTCCGCAAAATTTTTAGTATGCGCTAGTCTTTCTCCATGCAAGTTTAATTATTTTATTATGTATTTTCTGTACCTGTGTGAATATTTTATGCAATCATGACAACAGCATGTCATGACTGTGTTTGTAAAAATTGCTTTAATAATATACTTAATAAAAACATTTTTAAATTCACAATAATTATCATTCGTAAAAAGTTGACTTTACACACTTGTTGCATAAAAAACTATTTTGTTTAAATTTCCTATTTGTAATGATAAACATGTCTAAGAGTGACAAAAAGCAAAGCGTGTAGACGGTGCGACTTGTTGGTTGGGATAAGTGTTTTAACGCTGGTCTAAAGGGCGCTTTACAGTTGGCAATTTTTATTGCTGCAATTTTTCTTGCGCGCACATCCAAATGAGTCGTTTCAACGAGTTGCTGCAATTTTTCTTGCACTTGCAGCAAATAGCTCTGGATCTATTTTTATTGGACTTGCATGGTTGGTAATTTTTTTAGTAATTTTCATATTTCCTGGTTTATGCAGGGAAATTTGTTTGGTTGGCACTCCTGACGCAATAATAATTTCAGAAATAAAAATTGCTGACTGCAAAACAGATACGCCATTTATAGCAGGAAGCATTTTGCAGCAAGAAAAATTTCCGACTGTAAAGCTGCCTTTACATTGTGTACTGTTTTTGATTGCAACAACATTATACAGGGCGTCCCGTAAATAGTGGATAATCCTGGCCATAACCTAAAAGATTATCATAACTAGATCTTACTGAAAACCTTGCGGTTTTCAAGAAATGGGCACTCTTGAAATTTTCAAAATTTCTACCCAAGAGAGTCCATATCTTAAAAACTGTAGAGTTTTCAATAAGGTCAAATTGTGATATTCTGATAGGTTATGGCTTGGCCTATTACCAGTTTCAGGATTATCCATTATTTATGGGACATCCTGTATGAATACAACTTGAACTTTTCTTATAAATTTGATTTTCCAGGGCTGGTATTGGATCTTATTGAGGTTCGCTGACGCACGACCGTTCGCCGGAAAATTTGGAGGACAGGGAACTTTGAAGATTGTTGTTTATTTGATTCTGTATTGTATATTTTTTTATGTTTGCTTACTCTGTTTTGTTGTGCCTGGCAATTATAAATAAACCTATTTTAAATGATATGCATTCTCATTTTTCCCTTTGACTAATAAAAGATAATTAAAAGAAAAGTGAAATTAAGACCGTCAATTAAAATTGTGAAGATATTTCTTGATGAGTTTGAAACGTGGTTGATCAATTTGTTATTTTTGGAAACGCCTTATTAAATCTTCTTAATTTTTGAAAGTACGTCATGCTGACCAAAGATGGCGCCACATAAAATGTTAGCATCTCGCTGATACAGATCTGTCGGACATCTATATAAACTAAATATTTCCAGGCATCTTCAGTAACTCCATTGCTATAGAGGGGGGTGTATTACTATTTTTTAAGAAAAAATATTATATATATTCTAATATACTACTATCTATCTTCTTATATTACTAAATTCTAAAACAGGAAAGACACTCCATGGAGTGAGGTCGGTCTGGGACCCCAACCACTCCCCACCCTTGTGGGTATAGTACTTATAAAGCCTCAGGATCTATTATATTCCGCAACATATATGTGGCGCCACCTTTTGTTATATTATTAAACTACAAATTTACACCGAAACGTTGGAATTTTAAGCGAAATATTAACTACAACATTAAACTAACTTTACTCAATCCAAACATAGGAAAGAAAAACTATATATCCTGATACACATCAATTGTTAAATTTTAAAGAAAAATATCAACTGGTACAATTAGATTAATTTTTCAATCCATTCAATAAAGTCTATAATTTCTATGATTTTAGTAGGTATGGGATTCCAGAAATAACAAAATTAAATGCATATACAAATATTTATTTCTGAATGAACTACAGAGTTAAATATATAATAAAAAATACATCATAGTTAAGTACACTGGATAACACCGTAGGAGTCTTCCACATAACGTATCACCATCTTCCTGGTCCATCCTAACGCTGGCCCTAGAACAAAGAATATAGGATTTTATGCATGACGGGGCGATAAAGTGCGCTTTAGCGCCCGGTTATGCGGGCGTTAGGTACAACTTTATGGCCCTCAGGCCCTATTATCGCCCTCGGAGTCGGGTGATAATAGTAATTTTCGTTACAAGTCCGGAAGGTGAATTGTTACAGTCGAGTAGATATTATGCACGAGACGACGAAGGAGCCGAGTCCAAAATATCTAAACGAGACTGGAACAACACCTAACGGACGTGTATCGAATAATATTTTATTTCATCCCGTCATTAAATGTACATTTGTATAATTTGAAACTTGTTTACTTTCTTAGATCTTTTGACATTTGACAGTTTTGACACCATTTTTTAATTTAAGGTAAATTTTTATATGTCAAATAACTGTCAAAAGGTATAATAACAGTTTGTGATTGGTTCGTAA
This sequence comes from Rhagium mordax, assembly GCA_963680705.1. Lineage (NCBI taxonomy): Eukaryota > Metazoa > Arthropoda > Insecta > Coleoptera > Cerambycidae > Rhagium > Rhagium mordax. The sequence goes on from OY796663.1 coordinate 50,542,703, forward strand.
TGAATCTCCGGTGGCTCTCACCTCACTTCCCGGCCACATATGAGTACTATAATGTTGTACGTTCCGGACAGGATGAAATAAAGTAACTTTATAGCCCGCTATTGAAATATAACGAGTACGAGATTGGCTTTGTTTGATCGTTGCTAAGTAATGACTTGGAATTGCTTGAATGACAACATTCAAGCAACAATCAATATGCTTGTCAATCAAAACGAATCTAAGTTTTTAACTAACCCTATAAACCGTTCGTGCATACAATTTTATATGTACCACGGGCGTAATACATGTTCATGACCGTTAACGTGTAACGGGCCGTAAACGCTTACCTTACGCCCTTGGTACACCTCTAACACGTGCAAAAATGTGTTTGTGGCACTTAGCATATTATCCAACTCAGCTGCGCTTTAATTTTCATGCTATGTGCCATAAACACTAGCTTTTTGCACTAGATACATATATATAGCTATTTTTTAATAAACATCTTATAAAATTCAAGATGTTGGTTGGATCACCCAATGAAGAAAAACAAACTTCATAAATATTTTTTTACAATTGTACTTACAAAAAGAATTAAAGCCAGATGTTAAGATTTTTTTGAACAATTTGATTGAGATGATGTTGAATCCTCCCTGCAACTTCTGAATCTCCTTTATAGATGCCATCACCTGCTATGGATTTTTTTCCATCTGAAACGCACATTACAATAATTAATTTTCTTATTACTGGTATTTGTAGCGACTAAAGTTCCGTGCATATTGCTGAAAAGTGTTCATGTAAACAACGGACCCTTCTATCAAAATGTATTAAGTGCCATAACCCAGAACGTAATTACTTATAATCTATTTGAAATCTACTGTGTTGAGTGTGTGCTCACGAACCTCAGGTAAGCCTGCAGGGCAGTGGCAGTTTCCCACAAGTTGAATCTAATTTCCTAACAATTTTCATCATAAAAGGGCAGTTTTGCAAGTATAAAATCATAATCGAAACAAAGATAAAGTTAAAACCGAATAAACAGCAGTCAATCATATTCCCTCAACATTTAATCCAAGACGTGTTACATTTTATACTCATACCTGAAGTTTATATTCCACATCCCAACTTTCCACTAGTCATGATTAATTCTGGAAGGAACGATTCTTGTTGGTCTCCTCCATCTCTCGATGCTCAAATATCGATCAGAGCTACTGGAATTCTTTGAATTAATCCAACATTATCAGGCAAGGTTGCAAGAATCTGAAACAGAAATAAAGATGGGCATAATAACCGAGTATTAAAAATTCATTAACAGCACTATATCGCACTACGAATATGCAAATCTACTTCTCGATGCCAGATAACATTGTCAATAAAAGTAAATACCTTAAAATGAAATTATTTGATTATTTAAACATTTTTCTCCCTTACAAAGTAATATAACATCACAGAATAGAACATAACCTTAAATAAAAGATAATATGGGTAAATGAACATATCGATGTGGTTAGGTATGTGCTAAATTAGTTCATTTGTCTCTATGGTTAGTTGCACACCAACTTTAGCTACTAGACAGTAGATGGCGCTCAAGAACTGGTGCGAAGTTAGCAACGCGGCGCCAGCAACGACAGGGAAATAAGTTTTGATACACGGAAATTTAAAAATCAACATAACCTATAATAAATACATCTTCATTTGAAGTGAATAAATAGATACCAGAGACATCCATGTCTCTGATGGATACCTGCCGATACATCGTAACTTAGTTTTTTTTTAAATGTACAGGTGGGAAAAACTGAATGTTGTAGATGAACATGGCAATAACTTCGAAATAAAACGGCGTCAACCCTACATTGTGCCTACATGAACACAAACTTATTATAAGGCGCCTGCACTGCACTATCGGCACTCGTTACACCTCCGCCAGAGTCAGTGGCAAAAATGCAAGAACGTGTACACTGTACTTGGTATACCAAACTTATTGGCAAAAAGTGTAAAATGTGTACACTAGCGGCTGATGACAAACAAAGCTATTGATATAATCGAAATATTCCGATTACTGCCTAATAATCGATAATTCGATTATTGCAACCGTGAGATCAATCGATTTGAAATGATTATGAATGCGTTTAAGTTTTAAGAACAACGACTTCGAATTCCTACCGATATAATAACTCGTATAGTTCTTTTACCATGTATTACTTACGTTACTAAGGGTAGTATTATGTTCATACACATGCACTCAGTCTACGGTTCATCTGCTCTTCTAGCCTATAATGTTCTGTCTCTGTAGATCTATTTTACCTATCGTTGCTTTGTTTGAACCGAACAGGAACTTGTTGCTTTAATCTTTAATCCTTTTTCCATACAAGAAAAATTAGGACGAAATTGAAAAATTCCTACAACAGTCACTGTGAGACAATGCTATTTATTGAGATGTAACAACTATTATTTAACCTTTTAAAGCCGTTAAACGTATTTCGCTGCCATTATAAGTATCCACTTCGTATTTATTAGCTTCCTTAAGTGCTCTGATAGAAGAAAAAAACATGTTTATCTTTTTTGGAAGAATTTATATCCTCATCCACCTCGTGAGCAATTATTTCTGTGTCAAAATTTGGGGACTCCATAGTTATAGCCAGTCTAACTTTACTTCCTGATTTCCTGGCTTGTAAAGGCATTTTTATGTTCGTTCGTAGAGCGTTTTCGCCGCTTTAGTGGACATTGGAACAAGTGTAATAAATTTTCCAAATGTTTTGAATGTATTATAGGTATCTAAAAATTAAATAAGCAATTTAAAAGTTGAACAAAAAGCATGTTCACTTAACCTAAAAAACCAACATTTTGGCTGTTTCACAAAAATAAATTCATCATCACTGTCATCAAATTCATTACAGCATTACTTCTTTATTATTCACTAAATCTGGGTAGAAACTGAAAAGGTGCGTAAGAATCTTACCGATCTTAGAGATAGGAATAGCAAAAAGCAAAGGAATGGAATGAAACTATAGATAGAGAAACCAACCACAACCAACGAGCCGCTAGCTGAAAGGCTAAAGGCATTTTCGAAAACTTGCTCGAGTTAACTAGATCGCATCAAATGACGTTCGGTTATTAACCTAGTCAAATCTACCCGTGTTCGTAAACATGAAAATACTCAACCCGATTTACTGCTCGAGTTAACATTAAACCCTATTTTAAAATCAGGGTTCAATTTAACCGCATACGCATTGCATAAAAATTCAAAGTCAACGGTCAACTGTGAAGCAACCACCTCGAAGATTCGAAGTTTCATTCAGGTTAAGTTAATTATATCTTGTCTTCTGTGCTGTGACTTAATAAATGATATTTTATTTATTATCTGCGTTAGTGAATTATGGATAACATGCAATAAGCGGAAAATCTTCTTTGAGGTTAAGAAACGAAATGAAAACAAACATGCGTTCGGGTACTTCAAGGTGATCGGGTATAACTGTCACGTGACATCAAACAACCGAGGAAGTTTCCGAAAAGGCCTCAACTTCACATATCGACTTTAACCAGTAGGCAGTAGATGGCGCTCAAGAACTGGTGTGAAGTTAGCAACGCGTTCACCAGCAGGAAACAAGTTTTGATACACGGAAATCTAAAAATCAACATAACTTACATAACCTATAAACAATAGATTTTCATTTGAAGTGAATAGATACCTACCCATATAGCATCTCATATAGTTTTTTAAAAAATGTGCAGGTGGAACAAACTAAAAATTGTAGAACACGGCAATAATTTCGAAATAAAACGGCATCAACTCTACATTTTGCCTACACGAACGCAAACCTCAAACTTATTAAATAAGGTGCCTGCGCTGCACTATCGACACTCGTTACACCTCCTCAGGAGTCAGTGTCAAAAGTACAAGAACGTATACACTGTACTAGTATACCAAACGGCTAGCACTCTCTACACTAATTTATAACAAACGACTTATTGGCAAAAAGTGTAAAATGTGTACACTAGTGGCCGATGACAAACAAAGCTATTGATATAATCGAAATATTCCGATTACTGCCGAATAATCGATCATTTAACTATTGCAACCGAGAAATCATTCGATTCGAAATGATTATGAATGTGTTTTTAGTTCGTTTTAAGAACAATGACTTCGAATTTCTACCGATATAATAACTCGTATAGTTGTATTACTTACGTTTCTAAGGGTAGTGTTATGTTCATGCACATGCACCTCAGTCCACGGTTCATCTGCACTTCTAGCTTATAATGTTTTGTAGATGTAGATTTCTTTTACCTATCCTTGCTTTGTTTGAACCGAACAGCGACTTGTTGCTTTAATCCTTTTTCCATACAAGGGAAATTAGGACGAAATTGAAAAATTCCTACGACAGTCATTATGAGACAATGCTATTGAGATATAACAACTATTATTTAACCTTTTAAAGCCGTTAAATGTATTTCGCTGCCATTATAAGTATCCACTTCGTATTTATTAGCTTCCTTAAGTGCTCTGATAGACTGGAGAAATACCTTGTCCACTAATTCACTTTAGAAAAAAACATGTTTATCTTTTTTGGAATAATTTATATCCTCATCCACCTCGTGAGCAATTATTTCTGTCTAAATTTGGAGACTCTACGTCTAACTCACTTCCTGATTTCCTGGCTTGTAAAGGCATTTTTATGTTCGCTCGTGGAGCGTTTTCGTTTTAGTGAACATTGGAACAAGTGTAATTAATTTTTCGAATGTTTTGAACACCTATATTATAGGTATCTAAAAATTAAATTACGCAATTTAAAAGTTGAACAAAAAGCATGTTCACTGAACCTACAAAATCAACATATTTGGCTGTTTTATAACAATAAATTACCTCTCTCAATACAGGATCATCATCGTCATCAAATTCATTACCAGGTTCAGACATACCTTGCGTTCTTTTTTACACCGGTGGATCCACCTGGTGTAACCGGTGTCCCAAAACTGTTCTAATTGCTTGGTTAAATTAATCGTAAGCGTTCTTAAAGTATCCTTGCGTTCTTTTTTACACCGGTGGATCCACCTGGTGTAACCGGTGTCCCAAAACTGTTCTAATTGCTTGGTTAAATTAATCGTAAGCGTTCTTAAAGTATTGTTGGAATTAACCTGATGGAACCACTAGTCACCGGCTGCAATGCTCGGTGAGTTGGTGGATTTAGCAAGGTAAAGAGTGGGAAATTTATGAATTTGAAAACCAATGTTTAAATCCACCACATCATACTGGTGTAAAAAAGAACGCAAGGATACTTCTTTATTATGAATAGCAAACGCAAAGGAATGGAATGAAAATGAAACTAAAAACCAACCAACGAGAAGTTAGCCGCTAGCTCAAACGCTAGGCATTTTCGGAAACTTACTCGTACTAGATCATATCAATTGACGTTCGTTCACTAACCTAGTTAAATCCACGGCCTATCATATCTACCCGCGTTCGTAAACATGAAAATTCTCAACCCGATTTACTACACGGGTTAACTACAGGCATATTCGGAAACTTGCTCGAGTTAACTAGATTACAACAAATAACTGTCACGTGACATCAAACAACCGAGTAAGTTTCCGAAAAGTTCTCAACTTTACATATCGACTCTAACTAGTACGCATTAGATGGCGCTCAAGAACTGGTGTGAAGTTAGCAACGCGTTGCCAGCACCGCAGGAAACAAGTTTTGATACACAGAAATCTAAAAATCAACATAACTTACATAACCTACAAACAATAGATTTTCATTGGAAGTGAATAGATACCTACCCATATAGCATCTCATATACATTTTTAAAAAATGTGCAGGTGGAACAAACTAAAAATTGTAGAACACGGCAATAAATACGAAATAAAACGGCATCAACCCTACATTTTGCCTACACGAACGCAAACCTAAAACTTATTAAATAAGGTGCCTGCGCTGCACTATCGACACTCGTTACACCTCCTCAGGAGTCAGTGTCAAAAGTACAAGAACGTATACACTGTACTAGTATACCAAACGGCTAGCACTCTCTACACTAATTTATAACAAACGACTTATTGGCAAAAAGTGTAAAATGTGTACACTAGTGGCCGATGACAAACAAAGCTATTGATATAATCGAAATATTCCGATTACTGCCGAATAATCGATCATTTAACTATTGCAACCGAGAAATCATTCGATTCGAAATGATTATGAATGTGTTTTTAGTTCGTTTTAAGAACAATGACTTCGAATTTCTACCGATATAATAACTCGTATAGTTGTATTACTTACGTTTCTAAGGGTAGTGTTATGTTCATGCACATGCACCTCAGTCCACGGTTCATCTGCACTTCTAGCTTATAATGTTTTGTAGATGTAGATTTCTTTTACCTATCGTTGCTTTGTTTGAATCGAACAGTGACTTGTTGCTTTAATCCTTTTTCTATACAAGGAAAATTAGGACGAAATTGAAAAATTCCTACAACAGTCATTGTGAGACGATGCTAGTGAGATATAACAACTATTATTTAACCTTTTAAAGCCGTTGAATGTATTTCGCTGACATTATAAGTATCCACTACGTATTTATTAGCTTCCTCATTTCTCAACTGCTCTGATAGACTGGAGAAGTACCTTGTTCACTAATTCGCTTTAGAAAAAGCATGTTCATCGTTTCTGGAAGAATTTATGTCCTCATCCACCTCGTGAGCAATTATTTCTGTGTCAAAATTTGGGGACGCTATACTTATAGCCAGTCTAACTTTACTTCCTGATTTCCTGGTGTGTAAAGGCATTTTATGTTCGTTCGTAGAGCGTTTTAGTTTTAGTGGACATTGGAACAAGTGTAATAAATTTCCCAAATGTTTTAAACATCTATATTATAGGTATCTAAAAATTAAAAGCAATTTAAAAGTTGAACAAAAAGCATGTTCACTTAACCTACAAAATCAACATATTTGGCTGTTTTATAACAATAAATTACCTCTCTCAATACAGGATCATCACTGTCATCTAATTCATTACCAGGTTCATCCATACTTCTTTATTATGAATAGCAAACGCAAAGGAATGGAATGAAAATGAAACTAAAAACCAACCAACGAGAAGTTAGCCGCTAGCTCAAACGCTAGGCATTTTCGGAAACTTACTCGTACTAGATCATTTCAATTGACGTTCGTTCACTAACCAGTCAAATCCACGGCCTATCAAATCTACCCGCGTTCGTAAACATGAAAATTCTCAACCCGATTTACTACTCGGGTTAACTACAGGCATATTCGGAAACTTGCTCGAGTTAACTAGATTACAACAAATAACTGTCACGTGACATCAAACAACCGAGTAAGTTTCCGAAAAGGTCTCAACTTTACTTTTCGACTCCAACTAGTAGGCACTAGATGGCGCTCAAGAACTAGTGTGAAGTTAGCAACGCGTTGCCAGCACCGCAGGAAGCAAGTTTTGATACACAGAAATCTAAAAATCAACATAACTTACATAACCTATAAACAATAGATTTCCATTTTAAGTGAAATAGATACCTACCCATATAGCATAACTCATATACAGGTGTATTCTGTAAATTTTCCGTTAAAAATAACCTGCCTGTTAAAATATTAATTTTAACGGTCCGCTAAAAATAATAACCAATTTTGCTATTCTGTATCATTTTACCGGCCTTTTGTTAACATTGGGTTATCGGGTTATTTTCAAATTTCTATTGTAATATAAAATTATTACGCTTAATATAGACATATAATAATATATGTTTATTATATATATTTATACATTTGCTCTAATCGTTCCGTCTCTTCAATTAACACATTGATTTGTAACGCCATTTTTATTAATTTTTAACACTACTGTTAATTTTTAGCGGCTAGTCCGAGGGTGCCGCTAATTTTAACAGATTTTGGTTAAATTTAACAATCAAGAAAGTATAGAGAATACATCTTTGGTTAACTTTGGCCTGTTAAAATATTTTAGCGGTGACCTTGCAGTTAAAAGTTAACAGAAAAGTTACAGAATACACCCGATAGTTTTTTAAAAAATGTGCAGGTGGAACAAACTAAAAATTGTAGAACACGGCAATAATTTCGAAATAAAACGGCATCAACCCTACATTTTGCCTACACGAACGCAAACCTCAAACTTATTAAATAAGGTGCCTGCGCTGCACTATCGACACTCGTTACACCTCCTCAGGAGTCAGTGTCAAAAGTACAAGAACGCATACACTGTACTAGTATACCAAACGGCTAGCACTCTCTATACTAATTTATAACAAACGACTTATTGGCAAAAAGTGTAAAATGTGTACACTAGTGGCCGATGACAAACAAAGCTATTGATATAATCAAAATATTCCGATTACTGCCGAATAATCGATCATTTAACTATTGCAACCGAGAAATCATTCGATTCAAAATGATTATGATTGTGTTTTTAGCTTGTTTTAAGAACAATGACTTCGAATTTCTACCGATATAATAACTCGTATAGTTGTATTACTTACGTTACTAAGGGTAGTGTTATGTTCATGCACATGCACCTCAGTCCACGGTTCATCTGCACTTCTAGCTTATAATGTTTTGTAGATGTAGATTTCTTTTACCTATCGTTGCTTTGTTTGAACCAAACAGTGACTTGTTGCTTTAACCCTTTTTCTATATAAGGAAAATTAGGACGAAATTGAAAAATTCCTACAACAGTCATTGTGAGACGATGCTAGTGAGATATAACAACTATTATTTAACCTTTTAAAGCCGTTGAATGTATTTCGCTGACATTATAAGTATCCACTGCGTATTTATTTGCTTTCTCAACTGCTCTGATAGACTGGAGAAGTACCTTGTTCACTAATTCGCTTTAGAAAAAGCATGTTCATCGTTTCTGGAAGAATTTATGTCCTCATCCACCTCGTGAGCAATTATTTCTGTGTCGACATTTGGGGACGCTATACTTATAGCCAGTCTAACTTTACTTCCTGATTTCCTGGCGTGTAAATGCATTTTATGTTCGTTCTTAGAGCGTTTTCGTTTTAGTGGACATTGGAACAAGTGTAATAAATTTCCCAAATGTTTTAAACATCTATATTACAGGTATCTAAAAATTAAAAGCAATTTAAAAGTTGAACAAAAAGCATGTTCACTTAACCTACAAAATCAACATATTTGGCTGTTTTATAACAATAAATTATCTCTCTCAATACAGGATCATCACTGTCATCTAATTCATTACCAGGTTCATCCATACTTCTTTATTATGAATAGCAAACGCAAAGGAATGAAAATGAAACTAAAAACCAACCAACGAGAAGTTAGCCGCTAGCTCAAACGCTAGGCATTTTCGGAAAATTTCTCGTACTAGATCATTTCATTTGACGTTCGTTCACTAACCAGTCAAATCTACCCGCGTTCGTAAACATGAAAATTCTCAACCCGATTTACTACTCGGGTTAACTACAGGCATATTCGGAAACTTGCTCGAGTTAACTAGATTACAACAAATAACTGTCACGTGACATCAAACAAGCGAGTGTTTCCGAAAAGGTCTCAACTTTACATATCGACTCTAACTAGAACTGGTGTGAAGTTAACAGCGCGTTGCCAGCACCGCAGGAAACAAGTTTTGATACACAGAAATCTAAAAATCAACATAACTTACATAACCTGTAAACAATAGATTTCCATTTTAAGTGAATAGATACCTACCCATATAGCATCTCATATAGTTTTTTAAAAAATGTGCAGGTGGAACAAACTAAAAATTGTAGAACACGGCAATAATTTCGAAATAAAACGGCATCAACCCTACATTTTGCCTACACGAACGCAAACCTCAAACTTATTAAATAAGGTGCCTGCGCTGCACTATCGACACTCGTTACACCTCCTCAGGAGTCAGTGTCAAAAGTACAAGAACGTATACACTGTACTAGTATACCAAACGGCTAGCACTCTCTACACTAATTTATAACAAACAAAAAGTGTAAAATGTGTACACTAGTGGCCAATGACAAACAAAGCTATTGATATAATCGAAATATTCCGATTACTGCCGAATAATCAATCATTTAACTATTGCAACCGAGAAATCATTCAATGTGTTTTTAGTTTGTTTTAAGAACAATGACTTCGAATTTCTACCGATATAATAACTCGTATAGTTGTATTACTTACGTTACTAAGGGTAGTGTTATGTTCATGCACATGCACCTCAGTCCACGGTTCATCTGCACTTCTAGCTTATAATGTTTTGTAGATGTAGATTTCTTTTACCTATCGTTGCTTTGTTTGAACCGCACAGCGACTTATTGCTTTAATCCTTTTTCCATACAAGGGAAATTAGGACGAAATTGAAAAATTCCTACGACAGTCATTGCGAGACAATGCTATTGAGATATAACAACTATTATTTAACCTTTTAAAGCCGTTAAATGTATTTCGCTGCCATTATAAGTATCCACTTCGTATTTATTAGCTCCCTTAACTGCTCTGATAGACTGAAGAAATACCTTGTCCATTAATTCGCTTTAGAAAAAAACATGTTTATCTTTTTTGTAAGAATTTATATCCTCATCCGCCACATGTGCAATTATTTCTGTGTCGAAATTTGGGGACTCTATATTCATAGCCAGTTCTAACTTTACTCCCTGATTTCCTGGCTTGTAAAGGCATTTTTTAATATTATGTTCGTACGTAGCGCTTTTTCGTTTTAGTGGACATTGGAAGAAGTGTAATAAATTTTCCAAATGTTTTGAATGTATTATAGCATTGAGTAAAAAATAATAAGAGGTGCAACTGTCAAGGTTTCGAGATTTTAGTATTGTATTTCTTTGCCAATAACTTCATGATTATCATCAATTTTTAGTACTACGGGAAGGTATTTGTAATGTGGCTGTATAGCCCTTAAAATTGAAGACAATCATAAAGCTATTGGTAAAAAAATACAACACTAAAATCTCGAAACCTTGACAGTTGCGCATCTTTATTATTTTATTTTAATCAATGATTATAGGTATCTAAAAATTAAATAAGCAATTTAAAAGTTAAACAAAAAGCATGTTCACTTAACCTACAAAACCAACAACAGTCATTGTGAGACGATGCTATTGAGATATAACAACTATTATTTAACCTTCTAAAGCCGTTGAATGTATTTCGCTGACATTATAAGTATCCACTGCGTATTTATTAGCTTCCTCATTTCTCAACTGCTCTGATAGACTGGAGAAGTACCTTGTTCACTAATTCGCTTTAGAAAAAGCATGTTGATCTCTTCTGGAAGAATTTATGTCCTCATCCACCTCGTGAGCAATTATTTGTGTCGAAATTTGGTGACGCTATACTTATAGCCAGTCTAACTTTACTTCCTGGTGTGTAAAGGCATTTTATGTTCGTTCGTAGAGCGTTTTAGTTTCAGTGGACATTGGAACAAGTGTAATAAATTTCCCAAATGTTTTAAACATCTATATTATAGGTATCTAAAAATTAAAAGCAATATAAAAGTTGAACAAAAAGCATGTTCACTTAACCAACAAAATCAACATATTTGGCTGTTTTATAACAATAAATTACCCCTCTCAATACAGGATCATCACTGTCATCAAATTCATTACCAGGTTCATCCATACTTCTTTATTATGAATATCAAACGCAAAGGAATGGAATGAAAATGAAACTAAAAACCAACCAACGAGAAGTTAGCCGCTAGCTCAAACGCTAGGCATTTTCGGAAACTTACTCGTACTAGATCATTTCAATTGACGTTCGTTCACTAACCAGTCAAATCCACGGCCTATCAAATCTACCCGCGTTCGTAAACATGAAAATTCTCAACCCGATTTACTCCTCGGGTTAACTACAGGCATATTCGGAAACTTGCTCGAGGTAACTAGATTACAACAAATAACTGTCACGTGTCATCAAACAACCGAGTAAGTTTCCGAAAAGGTCTCAACTTTACATATCGACAACTAGTAGGCACTAGATGGCGCTCAAGAACTGATGTGAAGGCAGCAACACTTTGCCAGCACCCGCAGGAAATAAGTTTTGATACGCGAAAATTTAAAAATCAACATAACCTATAAACAATAGATTTTCATTTGAAGTGAATAGATACCTACCGTCTACCCATATAGCATAACATAACTCAGTTTTTTTTGAAAATGTACAGGTGGAAAAATTGTAGATGAACACGGTAATAACTTCGAAATAAAACGGCGTCAACCCTACAATTTGCTTACATGAACACAAACCTCAAACTTATTATAAGGCACCTTGCCGAGGTTTACATAAAGAGCCGAAATTACTTGTTTAATCGTCCTAATTGAGATTATGATTCACCACTTATTTTCTTAATTTTAGAGCTCTCTAGGCTATATCAATATGATGTTGGGACAGGAACTACCTATATTCACCCTGTAGCCTTTCATTGTAGACACTCATTTCCATGAAAACCCCACATCACCTCAATTTTCTATTTAATTTGGCGCCCAATATTTGGGAATCTGTTGTCAATTCAAATAAATATAAATACATGCACTTCTACATAGGCAACCAGTAAAACATACCTAAATATTGAGTGTCGCTTGCGAACAGAAATAGATGTACAATATCTCGTTTCCCCGCTTGTTACACACCTGTTAATATGCAATCTTAGACAATTTAAAAACGTTAATTAGTAATGTAAAATTTATCATAGCTGATTAGGAAGTATTAAATATATCAAATATATTTTTATATATCAACATGCCAACTTCTATATTGTTACCTAAGAGTTTAAATCGTCATATCCATCTTCCCTATATTTATTTTCAACTAAAATTTAAATGTTATTAAATGAATGTCTTATTACAGCTTATTAGTGTTCCCGTTACGCAAAATTAGCTTTCAAATGTTTAGTTTTTCACACAAACTCATATCTAAAGAAGTCACACAACCAAAATGCCAGGCTCTCGCCCTCTCACTCACTGCAAATTGCAAATTATTGGCATTTTGAAAGACGACGTAACGGCAACAAAGGAATGTTATAACTGTTTAAAATTATATGAATATATTTTATGAAAATCAATTAATAAATTTCATACCTTGTTCTTTCACATAAATCATTCTTGCATCTATTAAAAATGTATACAATTTTTTAATCAACTATCTGGACCTTTACACTCGATGCATATACCTACATTATTTTACTTTATACTATCACAGGGTAAAGAATAGAATCGTTTTATAAAGAAAAACTTCATATCCTTAACCAAAAGAAACCAGTCGGTATTGGCATAGATTATTTGCTCAAAAGTAAACCGCTGATCAATTGAAAAGTTACGCCACAAAATTTTAGTCAATTCATTTTGGTAAATTTGCATTAGATGTGGTTATCATCCTGTAGTTTCTGGACGAATGACGATACAGTAAATGCATTTAGTATTTTTCACAGCCGATAAGAACAGCAATGCAAGTAAATAGATAAATATAGTGCTTTCCTGCTAGTAAAATTTTGCAATAAAAATTTGCGAGACTGTCAATTTCCACTTTATTTTATTTTATTACACTACAACTAGTTTCATCCTATTCGGACATTATCAAGTAGTAAACTTGGTAAATTTTTATTGCAAAATTTTACTAGAAATGGATTTCCACAAAGTAACTTCATATTCAATCAATTATTTGCTTTCCTGCTTGTTGCGCGTCTCTTAATACAAAACTATAGACAATTTAAAAACGTTTTAGTTAAGTAGTACAAAATTTATCATAGCTAATTAGGACAATAGTATCGAAAATATTGAATATAATTTTAAATAAGCTAGCCGATATGACAGTACATCAAATAATCTCACTAATTAAAAACGCAACATAGCGACATTAATTAACCTCTTTTGATGACTTAGCCGAAAATTTATTAGGTCACACGTCAGCAATTAATTGCACTAATATTGGTACGCCAAATTTTGCAAATAGCGTAAAAAGCTATTTATATAATCATCATATAATTAAATATTTCAATCATTGCTGGAAATAAATAAATAAATGCAAGGTTATCACGTTTTTCGCATTCTGTAATATACAGTGTCCCAGCCAAAATTTGCATCCCCCTGTAAATGCCATATAGACACCCGGATTTTTCTTTTATTTAAAGGGGGCGAATTCTAGCATATTTTCTTTTCCAACCACAAATCTCCACTTTTGGCAATCTTACTGGACATAAGCTCGGTGCCGATGGATAAGTAACATTTGAAACAAAACCTTGAAAACTGAGTTACCTACGTATGTAGGTACATAATATTATAATCACTAAAAATAATACTTATATACTTATAATACTCTTTTTTAATAACTGTCTTAGCGAAGTTGTTTTTTCTGATAAATTTTCCACGAATTTACCTACATATGTTACAAGTCCTAGAAACCTCTGTAAACCTTTTATATTATTTGGTCGAGGCATGTTTTTTATAGCTTCGATTTTGTCATCATCAGGGGTTAACCCTGACTGAAATTTTGTGACCCATGTATTTAACTTCTTTAAGAGAAAATTTACATTTGCTTTTATTAAACCTTACATTATGATATTCTGCTTTTTTAAACACCTCTTCTAATGTCTTATCATGTTCCGGCTGTGTTTTACCATAAACAATTATATCGTCAATATATATATTACATCCGCTTATCTCTCCAAATATTTCTATCATCCGTTCTTGAAACAATTCAGGTCCACTACTTATACCGTATGGAAGTCTAAGAAATCTATATCGGCCAAATGGCGTGGCAAAAGTGCAAAGTTTTGAGCTTTCCTGACTTAACTGTATCATCAAAAATCCTTGTGTCTCATCTAAAGTACTAAATACTGTTGACCTTGCTAATTTAACGGTTAACTCATCTAAAGTAGGGATCTGGAAATAGTGTCGCTTAATTGCCTCGTTTAAATATTTAGGATCTAGACAAATTTTTCTAATAGATCCATCTTTTTTCTTTATTAACAATACTGGATTTACCCACTCCACACTACTATCATCTTTTACTATGATTTCTTGTCTTACTAACTTATCTAAGCTTTCTTTAAATTTATCTCTAATTGCAAACGGAACTTTTCTAGCTAAGTGCACTACCGGTGTCGCATCTTTTTTTCATTCAATATTATAGGGTTTTTCTAAACAATCTATGCCTTCAAATAGTTTGTTATATTTTTTTATTAAACAATCTACTTTTTCATTAGTGAAATTTTCTATTTCATCTAATTTTTTTATTAAACCTAGCTAAACGCATGATTTAAGACCTAATATGGGACAATTATCCACGCTGACAACATAGATTAAATTGCCCGATCTATTTTTATATTTGACATTCAAAATGCACTCTCCTACTACTGGCAAAGAATCTCCCATATAAGATTTTAACCTGACCGCCGTTTGTTTTAAATTATTAAAATCAAAATTTACCTTCTTTAAAGTTGTCACAGGTATGATGTTGGCCTGAGCACCCGTGTCCAGTTTCATTCGTATTTCTTGTCCTATAGTTACTGTGGTTACCCATGAGTCCACATCGATATCAGCTACTTCTGCTGTCTCGATGCTACCTATAAATAAAAAATCATTAATGCCTCTTCATCGTTTTCTACTGCATTAACTTTTTTAGTTTTGCTATAAGGTTTTACATAGTGATGGTTATATTTTTTTGTGTTCGAACAATTATTATAACTAATCTAGTGTTCCTATTATTAAATTTGTTACCGTCATTCTGTTTTCTGCAGGCTGAAGAGAAATGATTTAAATTTCCACACTTCATGCATTGCTTGCCATAGGCAGGACATTTGCCATAATCATGGGATCGGTCACATCTGGTACATCTTTGATTTACTCCTCGCTTCCCGACATTTCTTCTTTCCATGAAGTTATCTCTTGAGTTCCTACCAATTTCATTGACTTCTATGTTCTCTTTCTTGTTCGTTATTTCCCTATTTCGCTCTTTTGTGTTCTCCATATTTATGCACATTTTGATGGTATCATCCAGATTCTCAGGATCGTCCAGTAGAAGTTTTTCTCTCTGGGATTCAAACTTTAGGCCACAAATTAATAAGTCTTTTACCAAACTGTCTCGTAGTTCTCCTAATTCGTATGCTAAAGCTAGATTCTTTAACTCGGTGTTGAACTGTTCTATACTTTCTCCATCTACTTGCTTGCATGTGAGAAGTTTATGTCTCAAATAGGTCAAATTTTTCCGTGGACTAAAATGTGCTTTGTGTTTTTGGAAATCTAAAAGTGGTTTGATTTTATTTGCCTCATCGGGTGCGATTGTAAATGTATTGAATATTCGCATTCCTTCTTCTCCTATTAAGGTGAGCAATTGGGCACATCGGGTAATTTCTTCTTTTTTGGATATCTTTGTGGCTTGTAGCTCAGGCTAGGAGAGAAGTTTCAAACCTTTGACGCCAAAATCTCCAATTTTCTCCCAGATTACCTGACATTTTCATCGGTGGGACGCCTCTGAAGTCCATTTTCTTCCAAATTTTCTGTTATTAACACTTTTAGGCTTACTTTTGTACCAGTATTAGAAATTTTTGCAAATGGCGTAATTTTTTGCTTCTATTCTAACCTCAAAATCCTCGAAGAACTGCGCCATATCACAGATTAAATGCCACAACAGGACAG
The DNA here is from genome assembly GCA_963680705.1 of Rhagium mordax. Lineage (NCBI taxonomy): Eukaryota > Metazoa > Arthropoda > Insecta > Coleoptera > Cerambycidae > Rhagium > Rhagium mordax. Next base: position 50,559,304 of record OY796663.1, read on the forward strand.
GTGTGAAGTTAGAGACAGACACGCCGAAAGAAACAAAATGTATACCTGGTTGCCTATTTTCAATTAGTTACGAACGACCATCTGTTAATTTATCGGTTATTTAAATACTATTAGGTATTGTAGATTTTTACTCTGAGTTTTGGTAGAAAATATATGCAGCATGCAGTAAAACTTCTAGAAGACTAACGAAAGATTGCATTTTTTAGTTCTTATATTTCTCTAATCTCTATTTCTCTTTGTTTATCGATAGTTCGTGCCGTGCCATTGTAGTAAAAATGTACTGTGAAAAGTGGTAAATGTTTAATGATAATCATCATTAAATAAATAGGTGTGTGTGCCTTTTTTTCGTAATTGATACCTGTTGTACACAACTATTCCAAAAAAGCATTATTTGGATTTTAATTCGATTGTACTTTTTGTGTTGTAGGTTAAGATGCCAGCTCGAATCCTCAAAACGAACAGAAAACACCCAAGTCGACTGATCTTCACAAAGGTAGGATGCTTTAATAATTATTATTTATAATTAAATATAATTTTGATTTTCGAAAACGATAAAACGTTAACTCGAACGAATTTGAATCGTTCCAAAAATCAGTGCAGCAGGTAGTTGTTTAATGTAACGCAGTGGCGTAACAATTGGGTGACAGGACTGGCAAAATGGTAGTGGCCCCGGCCTGAGGGGGGCCCGAGTGCCCCGTCCCGTGGTAGGATTTTTCGCGTTTCAATTTGAGACACTTAATTAGCTATGAGGGCCCCAGTCTAAAAATTTGCCAAGAGCCTTGGCTGCTACGCCACTGAATGTATGCATTAAAATCGTAATGCATTTGTAACGTGAAATGCAAAATTTCAGGCTGGAAGACTTTTCCAGAAGTGTATCGTAGGTCCTGCTGAGTGTCAATTTGTGTTCACCGAAATTGCCCTAAATAATTTAACGTTAAATGCCTAATTATGTATTTTAAGTACCTATATCCGACACACAAAATTAATTTTTTATTTTTTTGTCTAGAAAAGTTTCAAATTGTCCGTGGTATAGATTTATTAAATATGTATAGAAATTAATTTAAAACTAGCCTAATTTAATCCAATGAGAAAAAATTCTGACAAAGAATAAAAACACACTTATGTCACAGGTTCTTTACTAATAAAAACTATTTTAATTTCTTCCTAAATTGATTTAAATCATCTGGCAACTATTTGACATTTTTGGTCCTAAACAATTAGGGAATTTATTTACACTTAATAATTTTATGTCTAATGTATATACATTGTGCACTGATGCTCGTTTTTCAAAACTTGTACAGGGTAAACCCGTATATTTTGCGCCATCACTGGAGTCTTTATTTTTGGAGCTAGAAAAAAGCTTCTTATACAAAAGTTATAGGGTTTTTCCTAAATCATCAGAATATGTTGGATAAAACAAATAAACATCGCAAAGATGATTTCACTGATATAAATATGTTATATGTTTTCTCCATCGTTTCCGCAATATTCCGCATTAACATTACCAAACATAGGTAGAAATAATACAAATATCACATCGTAAAGATTGCCATGGAAAAAACAATTCGGCCGATAATGGTTGTAGACAATAATTTGTTTTTGATTTAATAGTTTTTTAATAGTATATTATTTGACGAGTGGCAATGTAGTAAGTAACGTAAATAATCAATTTTGCAGCGCGAGCCGCAGGCGAGTGCTGTAATTTATCAAGTGCGTTATTTACCATTACCACGAGATAGCAATGCCAGGACATTGTTGTGGCACTTTTTTAAGGTGCCCTCTTTGGCATTCCCAGAAAATCGTCATTTTTTGAAAATTAGATTTTAAAAATCAATATTTTCAATTCAATTTATTGCAATTTTTTTAAACGGAACACCCTATATTTTATGACATATCAATGTGGCGTTCAATTCTCTTTATTTTGATACCCACATGCCTTGGTTTCGATTCGAAAAATAATTGACACTTTTGTAACTTTCACATAGGTCCAATAGTTGGCGGTTGGCTATATTTTTTTTGTCGGATATTATAATTGTCGAGAGTCGTTTTCTCGCCGTCTTAATAGCCCCCAATTTGTAGGAAACGTCGCACCCGATCGAGAAAAGTTAGTAGATGGCAAGAGAGACGGCGGAGATAAGGAGTGCACCGCGGAACCTGTTACGGGCAACTGGTCGTATATCTTAATTTGCTATGTTATTCAAATGAGATGTCTCCAAAGTGTGCCAGCGAGCAGCGGAATCCTTTACAACGTACTCCGGACAAGTTTGCATGTGTTTCTGTTCACCGGTCCCAGGAATGAATCACTCGTTATATGTTACCGCGCTGGGGCTGGGGAAATTGCACTTTGATTAGGAAATAGAAAGGGTATCTGTCTGATCTACATTTTGGATTAATTTAGCAAATTTGTCTCAGCCTATTGGTTTAATATAATGATGGATCTAGTTACCTCGCCCAACGAATAGCAAAGTTACGGATTTGATCATTAAATGCGCTTTAGCCGACCTCTGCTCCTGATTGTGCTCTTCAATAGTATTGGATTTGAGCATTGAGTGAGGTATAATATAAAGAGCCGCAACATAATTGAACTGTCAAAAGTTTTTTGTTAAACAAAAGTGTTGATGTTATTTCCAAAGCGCTCTTCGTAAAATCGATACTATTGAAATTTGGATCAAAACGTAAAACTTGACCTTTACATAACATAACATCATCGTAGGCTCTTTTCAAAAACGTGAAATCCAAGATGGCGCCCATAAAGGAGCGCAGCGAAAGGCCGCAAAGCTCAGGGACACCTACTGCGCATCTATACAACTTAAAATTACCTACTGCGCATCCGAACAACTCAAGGATACCTACTGCGCATCCATGGCACTCAAGAATATCTACTGCGCATCCATAAAACTCAAAAGTACCTGCTGCGCATCCACAAAGCTCAGGGATGCTTACTGCGCATCCACAATATTCACCTCACAACTGCGAAACTGACAACAGTGACATCTAGTAAGTTAATCAAATCATACAAAAGGAAAGAAGGAAACTTACCAGCAGACGCTTTTATATGTCACTGTTGTCAGTTTCACAGTGAGTTGAGTAGTGTGGATGTGCATTAGGTTTCCTTGAGCTTTGTGGATGCGCAGCAGGTGTCTTTGTGTTTTGTGGATACGCAGTAGGTATTCTTGAGTGCCATGGATACGTAGTAGGTATCCTTGAGGAGTACGGATGCGCAGTGGGTAATTTTGAGTTGTGCGAATGCGTAGAGTAGGTGTCCTTGAGCTTTGTGGATGCGCAGCAGGTGTCTTTGAGTTTTATGGATGCGCAGTAGGTATTACTCTTCGCCAAAAGTGAGGAAAGTATTTCAGACAAAAAAAAATTCTGTCTGTGTGTGTGTGTGTGTGTGTGTGTGTATTGCGATAGCAGCAGCGAGAGAAAGTTTTCAAATTTGGTACACACGTTCTAGAGGCCAAGGAAATGATTGTGTTCGTTTTTTTTCAAAAATGTTCTCTCGAAGACGTCAAAAATTATTTTTATTATAAACTCCAACACACGGTGAGGAAGTTCTGGTCCCATAATTGGCAGCGGTTTCTTGAGTGGTATGGATGCGCAGTGGGTATTCTTGAGTAATGCGGATGCGCAGTGGGTAGTTTTGAGTAGTGTGGATGCGCAGTAAGTGTCCTTAAGCTTTATGGATGCGCAGTAGGTGTTTTGAGTTTTACGGAAGAGCAGTACGTATTCTTGAGTGATATGGATGCGCTGTAGCTATCTTTGAATTGTGTTGATGCGCAGTGGGTAACCTTGAGCTTTGTGGATGCGCAGTAGGTATCTTGTTAGGTTTTTTATTTCTACATTATGTTTTCATTGGTCCATAATGTATGTACTATTTCCCACGAAAAGTTTATTTCTTCTCTATTGTTAACCACTTTATTGTGACTAATAATTATTATATTCATCTTTTAAAAGATAAGGTAACATCTGAACATATTTTTTAATCAATATCAAACTTAAAAGTGGGGATGCGCAGTAGGTATTTTTAAATGGTATGGATGCGCAATAGGTATCCTTGAGTAGTACGGATGCGCAGTGGGTAGTTTTAAGATGTGTGGATGCGCAGTGGGTATCCTGAAGCTTTATATATGCGCAGTAGGTATTTTTCGGTTTTTAAGATGCGCATGATCAATTTAACGTTAGGTTTTTTGATTTCCACATTCTACACACGTTTTAACATTTGCCTTACCTCTCTTTGTATACTATTATTTACTCAATTCCTTTAAAAAACGTTTACGCATAATGTTAAAGGTAATTTAATTTTTTACGCCGCCTAGTTGTACTTTCCATTTCAAAGCCGACCTGCGGTTATTTACTTCTAGTATGTAGCACGATTTTCCATATAGAAACGCTTAATAAAATATAATTTAACCAGCCATATGCCTAGTCCCGGCCGTATAAGGTAAATGTACTAATTCTGATATCTCCTTTTGAATTCCGATATTTCGCATTGGAAATTCTCTGTAAGTCATAAATAAGTCGCGAGTTTTATACAAACAGCATCGCAGCAGTTGGTCGATTTACGATATTTGTTGTGTCGAAACATTTTACCTGCCGGCACCGTCGCAATGACACGTCTTATTTCGCGGTATATTTATAATTTACGTCGCCACTGACTGTGTTCGTTTTCCATTTTAAATAAAACCTACTCTTGTGTTTATGTCTGCGACATTTAATTGTTATTTATAATATTTTAAACTGCACGCAAGCAAATGCAAAAATAATTATCGTTTATGCGGCTCTCGCTGTGTGTGTGTGTGCATGTGCTTGTACTTATTGCAATAATAAAGGTTCACCTTGAAACTTCAGATGAAAAATGTACGCGGCGTTCAGCAAAGTTTGCATATCCGTTATTTATGCGAATGAATTTATTTTTCGCTATTTGTTTGTACGTTCGCGGCGGGCGGTCGGGTTGTTTGATTCCGAAACCGATATTTTTAAAACATTTGCCCAGTTTCGTTTTTTAAAGTCCCCTAATAAGAGTCCAGCAATAAAACGCGCGTTAGAATCGTCTAGAAAAGCATTATACTTCGCTTAATAAATCTTCATTGTTTATTAAACCTGAAATATAAAACGTAACAGCTAGGTCGCAGGTTTCGTGCGTTTTGCATAGTGATGAGGATGAGTCAGAAACTCGCTTCAATTTGTACCTTTTTTTAGATTTTATCTCTTAAAAATATTTGCCAAATTTTAACGTTCCCTGACACGTAAATACGCAGAAACAGCATACAGGGCGGTTCAACGAAAACCACCCTCCTTAAGCGAGCTTAAATTTTTTCATCACAGAGTGGTTAAATTATTCCAATCCAATCCTCCTCCACATGCCCCGGTGTTGGCGCGCCTTCATTGTCCGTTCTCTCGCTATGTATTTCTAATTACGCTTAAATATGCATTGAACTATTTATATGCCCCAGACCTGTGTCGAAGCAGATGGCCGCGTCGAAGTCACGAACGAAGTAAGGTAATAATTGTTGTTAAGCTAAACGAACTTGATCTGGCGTACAGAATTGCAAATAAAGGCCTGGAGAGAAGGAAAAAGCAAAGGGCCACAGGGAATTTGCGAAAGTTATGTAGAAGGCTCGTTACGTTTGTCCAGAGATGTTTTGTGCATTAAAAATGAGGTCGTTTTAGGCTAATTTGCACTCGTGCAAGTTGTGGCAGAAAGAAGCACTCGCACACCTCTATTCACTCTTTTATTGTTTATTTGGGTACTTTTATTTATTTCTTTGGGGGGATACAGGGGTGTTTTCTTCCTTTCTGCCACCTCTGCCAGTGCCCCGTTATAGTTCTTCACCTTATCATCCTAGTTTTAATTTGCACTCATGCAAGTTGTGGAAGAAAAAGCACTCGCGCACGTACAAGCTCAATTCACTCTCTTCCCAATATTTGGAAGGACTATAATATGATTTTAGACTAATCTGCACTCATGCAAGCTGGGGCAGAAAAAACCACTCGTGCACTCAGATGATTTTCACTCTTTTTCTATTTATTCAGATGATTTTACTTATTTCTGTCTTCGCGAGGATATACGGATGTTTTCTTTCCTTCTGCCACCTCTACGAAATAGGGCCCAATACAGTTCGTAATATTGTAAGATGATTTTAAATTAATCTGCACTCATGCAAGTTGTGGTAGAAAGAAGCACTCGCACACCTCTCTTCACTGTTTTACTGTTTATTTGGATACATTTACTTATTTCTTTTTTTGAGGGATAATTTGCACTCTTGCAAGTTGTGGTAGAAAAAAGCACTCGTGCAAATACAAGCTTAAATCACTACCGTCCTATTATTTGAAAGAATTTACTTATTAACTTGTTTAGGGGGTTACAGGGATGTTTTCCTCCTTTCTGCCACCTCAGCCAGACGGCCGCCGGTTATAGTTCGTCACCTATGAATTATGAACAATTATATAATCTTAGTTACAATTTGCACTCATGCAAGTTGTGGCAGAAAAAGCACTCGCGCACATATAAGCTCAAATCACTCTCTTCCAATCATTTGGAAGAGTTTATAAGACTTTTAGACAAATTTGCACTCATGCAAGTTGGGGCAGAAAAAGCACTCGCGCACTTAAATAATTTTTCGTTCTTTTAGTATTTATTCAGATGCTTTTACTTATTTCTTCGTTAGAGGGGATATACGTATGTTTTATTTCCTTCTGCCACCTCTACGAAATAGGGCCTAATATAGTTCGTAGCATTGTAAAATGATTTTAGACTAATCTGCACTCATGCAAGTTGTGGTAGAAAGAAGCACTCACACATCTCTCTTCACTCTTTTACTGTTAATTTGGATACATTTACTTATTTCTTTCTTTGGAGGGATAATTTGCACTCTTGCAAGTTGTGGTAGAAAAAAGCACCCGTGCAAATACAAGCTTAATTCACTACCTTCTTATTTTTTGAAAAAAATTGCTTATTAATTCGTTTAGGGGAATATAGAGGTATTTTTATTTGTTACCTCTGCAGATAGGAGCTAACATAGTTCTTGATCTGTGAATTATAGACAAATTCTGCACTCATGCAAGTTGGGGCAGAAAAAGCACTCGTATACCTCTTTCATTGTTTAATTGAATACATTTACTTATTTCTTTCTCTGGAGAGATAATTTGCACTCATGCAAGTTGGGGTAGAAGAAGCACTCGTGCACTTAGATGATTTTTCACTCTTTTACTATTTATTCAGATGATTTTACTTATTTCTTCCTTAGAGAGGCTATACGGATGTTTTCTTTCCTTCTGCCACCTCTACGAAATAGGACCCAATACAGTTCGTAACATTGTAAGATGGTTTTAGACTAATCTGCACTCGTGCAAGTTGTGGTAGAAAGAAGCACTCGCACACCTCTCTTCACTCTTTTACTATTATTTGGATACATTTACTTATTTCTTTCTTTTGAGGGATAATTTGCACTCTTGCAAGTTGTGGTAGAAAAAAGCACTCGTGCACATACAATCTTTATTCGCCATATTTCTATTATTTGGAAAAATTTACTTATTAATTCGTCTAGGGGGATTATAGGGATGTTTTGTCCTAAAATAATCGATACTACCGAGTTGGTCATAACGAGCGTATTACCCACAAACGCCGAATACAGGCCGACTTTCCGGCGCATAACCAGTTTAATGCGCGATCATTTGAACTAATACAGTCCTACTATCTCGAGAAGCCCCACCGATTTATCCCGTTCAAATAAAACAAACATTTCTACGGAGATTTGACGACGGCGACGGTTTATATATTTTAATAAATTCTGTAGTAGTTTGTTGTGCTCGGCGAGGCGGAAATCTCGAAGTGACAGAACACAAGGCGGAGACGGTGCCCGATTTTATAAAAGCTGCTCCTATTAGAGCCAAATCGACTGTCATGTTCATTCAGAAACAACAGCTTGTATCATACCTTTTTTATGCCTTTTCAGGTTTACGTATAACATATCGGATTCTAAAAATTTAATACCACGCAACTATTTACGCCTGAGCGGGCGCGTTTTTTAGCCGAGGCGCGATGGCGTTGATCTGCACAAACGATCTTGACAATAGCCAAATCTATTATACGCACAATGTTACATATTATTATGCTCATTAAATTTTGTAATCTCTAATGATTTCACATGCATTGATCTTAAATTAGTAGATAATGCAATCGCATCCTTTGTTAAAAAAACTTGTATTATAACCTTCAAATTGGACAACCAGAAATCGAACATAACCTAGAAGCGAAAAGCATCACTTACACAACTAAATATTTCACAGAACAGCAAACTGCTTGGTTGATTTTTTCCCACAACTGATGGTACCTTAGACACTTACGTTTTACGACTATTTCTCTAATACGGAGTTATGTTTCGAGTTGCCCAGTTTGATTATGATGTCCTAACCTAACTTTTACCTGAAAAGATTCGAGAATAGAATAGAAGTAACAGAAACAGTATTTGGGACCAGGTGAATAGAGTGAAGACTTGTTGAAGCTGGAAGATAATCAACCTCCAACTAAAGGAACCCAGAAATCACTGGGCATACTATCAGTTCATGGAATGACATAGAAGCAAACATCATCCTGCTCTTCCTCAGCCAACCGATTATGGTTGGAATATCGATGAACAAGACAGTATTTTGTCTATACCCTAAATATTGTGGAATTTTTTTTTTGACGTTTAACCTCTTTTAGCCTTGCGTCTGGCAGTAAACAAACTAATAAATAAACAAAATAATGGAGCATCTACTGTACGCCAACTCCGGCTTTTCGGCCACGCCAGCTGAAACAGTTGCTCTGCGGTACCAAAGCAACTACCTAGCTGGCAATGTTCCGGCGGCGGGCAAAAATTTTCCCACGCAACTTGCAGCTGACAACGGTTAAGCAAACAATTAAACAATAAAATATTTTTATTGAAGATACAAAAACGGTATGGTAATAACAAGTAGAGAACGGTGACAAGAAAAACAACTCAACTATCCTAATCTTCAGAGCAATACCTCAGTATTTTCTGCTCCACAATTAATCCACGTTCCAGCTCTGACAACAAGCCGTCTCCCCCTTTTTTAGCCTTCGCCTCAATCGATTGGTAACTGGCTAGTCTATTTTTGACAGTGGCATCAAAACAACTAACCGCTTCTGGATAATCTTGGAGGAATGTAAAAAATGTATATTTGTTTATATGGAACAGCTCAGTTGTTTCCAAGGCCACGTGCTTGTAACGTTGTATACTGTTGGTCAAACAAGTGGTAACTCCGAATTCATCTCCGTCTTCTAGATGGCACAGCTCCAAGCCGTCTTCATTCGATACTGCTACTGTGCCAGAGGAGATAAAGTATACATCTTCGACAAGAGCTCCAATATCAGCGATGACATCTTTTGAGGCATAGGTCTCCAACGTCATAGAAGCAACGATGGTGCCAAGCGTCGGTTTCGGGATTTGCCCAAAGACTTTCGCCTTGTTTACCATTTTTCGCGCGGTGAACAAAAACAGTTCAGTCCTCAAAGGCTCCGACAAGGTGGAGAGCATCTCGCTCTCATTGAAATATTGTTTCTGCAACTTGTATTCGTAAAACTTCAGCAGCCTGTTTCTTAACGGTTGGGGTAAATCTTTCGTGCTCATGTACTCCCCGAGCTGCCTCAAACGTTGTTCGTAGAGGCTTTCGGATACGCTGGCAATGCCAAACGTTCTAAACACATCCGCCAGCAGAAACAGCGTGTACAGCCTCCCATACAAAGTTACCACGCTGAAGCAAACCTCCTCGACGGGCACAGAAATATCATAATCGCCACGGCTGGCGCCCAAAAAGTGACAGAGTATCATTAATATGCATTCCAAATAGATCTCCGCAATATCTCTATGATAGGACGGCTCGATCTTGGCTTGGGTCATCCATGATTCGAGGGGGAAATCGTCAAGATAAATTATGTGAGGAATGTAATATAGCAAACAAGCAAGCAGATGTACTATTAAAAACAGTTTTGATATGTTCTTGATTGAAAACCGAACTGCTGTGGATAAATTGAGATGATGACCGACTCTATGAAAGTGGCTTAAAATTGTGCTGATCCTCACGTAGTGGGAGAACATGCACAAAACATGCACAGAGAAGAAGTATCTACGGTGGGAGCTGTCGTCCTCTGAATAATGCAGGTACGTATGGGAAATACTCTCGATCGTTTCACTGGCTATTACATCGAAGAAAAAGTACGTGCTCAGATAGCGCCACATAATCTTTTTTGGCTCGAGAACAATTTCATTTACCCTTTCATCTACGTATCCAAGGAAAAAAAAGCACACAACTAATATTCTCTTTAAATAATCTATTAGGTAATCATCTATAACCGTAAGAATCCCGGATCTCCTTTTATGGATATTGAAATTCGTAGGAAAGATGAGAATGCTATACAGCCAGGCAATAGAAAACGTTATCTCTATAAAAGAACAGAGCTTACTGAACGGGTGGATGATAAAGTGGTAGGCACTCTCAGCATATCTTCTTTGTTCTGCCTTTAACGCTGCTTTATTACGAAAAAACATCTTACTCTTTGCACTGTTCGGGTCCAATGCCACAAGGTCTCTAAGCTTCCTCCACCGCCTCTGCAGCCATGGCGCATTTGGTGCCAATTTTGGAAAACCGTAGGAAACTTCTTGCTTGAAACTGCAAACGTGAATGTTGTGTGGCATCTTGGAAGTTTCAGATGAATTTTATTTGACAGATCGGGTGACGTCAATACCTAGATAGCTTATTAAAGCACAGCTAACTCGTCTTGAAGCGAGAAAGTTCAAGTCTACTGCTTCCACGCGATTCTTTCTTTTGTTCTTGAACTAAGGAAGGACTCCAAGATGGTGCTTTCATTAAACTATTGTTTCTGCAACTTATATTCGTAAAATTTCAGCAATCTGTTTCTTAGCAGTTGGGGTAAATCTTTCGAGCTGTGGACTTGAAATCGTAAATTGCAGCATTCTATCAAATGGGGCTGACTCATCCACCATCTTGGTGTCCATTCTTAGTTCAAGGACAAAAGGAAGAATCGGGTGGAAGCAGCAGATTTAAATTTTTCCGTTTCAAGAGTCAGCTGTGCTTTATAAGCTGTCTAACGAAATCTGTCAAATAGAATTCTTCCGAAACTCCCAAAATGTCACGCAACGTTCACGTTTGCAGTTTCAAGCAAGAAATTCCCTCTGGTTTTCCAAAATTGGCACCGAATGCGTCATGGCTGAAGAGGCGGTGGAGGAAGCTTAGAGACCTTATGGCATTGGACCCGAACAGTGCAAAAAGTAAGACGTTTTTTCGTAATAAAGCAGCGTTAAAGGCAGAACTAAGAAGATATGCCGAGAGTGATTGCCATTTTATCATTCACCCGTTTAGTAAGCTCTGTTCTTTTATAGAGATAACGTTTTCTATTGCCTGGCTGTATAGTATTCTCATCTTTCCCACGTTCTTCGATTTCAATAGGCACGGATCCAGAATTCTTCTGTTTATAGATATTTATATAATTAATTATTTAAAGAGAATATTAATTTTGTGTTTTTTCACTCTTGGTTACGTAGATGAAAGGGAAAATAAAATTGTTCTCGAACCAAAAAAGATTATGTGGCGCTATGTGAGTACATACTTTTTTTTCGATATAATGGCCAGTGAAATGTTCGAGAGTATTTACTCTATGTACCTGAATTATTTAGGGGGCAACATCAATCCCAAATACTTCTTCTCTGTGCATGTTTTGTGTATGTTCTCCCACTACGTGAGGATCAGCACAATTTTAAGTCACTTTCATAGAGTCGGTCAACATCTCAATTTATCCACAGGAGTTCGGTTTTCAATCAAGAACATAACAAAACTGTTTTTAATAGTACATCTGCTTGCTTGTTTGCTATTTTACATTCCTAACATAATTTATCTTGACGATTTCCCCCTCGAATCATGGATGACCCAAGCCAAGATCGGGCCGTCCTCTAATAGAAATATCGCGGAGATCTATTTGGAATGCATATTAATGATACTCTGTCACTTTTTGGGCGCCAGCCATGGCGGCTATGACATTTCTGTGCCCGTCGAGGAGGTTTGCTTAAGCGTGGTAACTTTGTATGGGAGGCTGTACACGCTGTTTCTGCTGGCGGATGTGTTTAAAACGTTTGGCATTGCCAGCGTATCCAAAAGCCACTACGAACATCGTTTGAAGCAGCTCGAGGAGTACATGAGCTCGAAAGATTTACCCCGACCGTTAAGAATCAGGCTGCTGAAGTTTTACGAATATAAGTTGCAGAAACAATGTTTCAATGAAAGAGAGATGCTCTCCACCTTGTCGGAGCCTTTGAGGACTGAACTGTTTTTGTTCACCGCGCAGAAAATGATAAATAAGGCGAAAGTCTTTGGGCAAATCCCGAAACCCACACTTGGCACCATCGTTGCTTCTATGACGTTGGAGACCTATGCCTCAAAAGATGTCATCGCTGATATTGGAGCCGTTGACGAAGATGTATACTTTATCTCCTCTGGCACAGTATCAGTATCAAATGAAGACGGCTTGGAACTGGGCCATCTAGAAGACGGAGATGAATTTGGAGTTATCACTTGTTTAACCAACAATATACAACGTTACAAGCACGTGGCCTTGGAAACAACTGAGCTGTTCCATATAAACAAATATACATTTTTTACATTGCTCCAAGACTATCCAGAAGCGGTTAGTTGTTTTGATGCCACTGTCAAAAATAGACTAGCCAGTTACCAATCGATTGAGGAGAAGGTTAAAAAAGGGGGAGACGGCTTGTTGTCAGAGCTGAAGCGCGGATTAGTTGTGGAGCAGAAAATGCCAAGGCATTGCTCTGAAGCTTAGGATAGTTGAGTTGTTTTTCTTGTCACCGTTCTCTACTTGTTATTACCATACCGTTTTTGTATCTTCAATAAAAATATTTTATTGTTTCATTGTTTGCTTAAGCGTTGTCAGCTGCAAGTTGCGTGGGAAAATTTTTCTCCGCCGCCGGAACATTGCCAGCTAGGTAGTTGCTTTGGTACCGCAGAGCAACTGTTTCAGCTGGCGTGGCCGAAAAGCCAGAGTTGGCGTACAGTAGATGGTCCATTATTTTATTTATTTATTAGATTGATTACTGCCAGACTCAAGACTAAAAAAGGTTAAACGTCAAAAAAAAAAATTCCACAATATTTAGGGTATCGACAAATTACTGTCTTGTTCATCGATATTCCAACCATAATCGGTTGGCTGAGGAAGAGCAGGATGAAGTTTGCTTCTACGTCATTCCATGAACTGATAGTATGCCCAGTGATTTCTGGGTTCCTTTAGCTGGAGGTTAATTATTTTCCAGCTTCAACAAGTCTTCACTCTAGTCACCTGGTCCCAAATACTGTTTCTGTTACTTCTATTCTATTCCCGAATCTTTTTAGGTAAAAGTTAGGTTAGAACATCATAATCAAACTGGGCAACTCGAAACATAACTCCGTATTAGAGAAATAGTCGTAAAACGTAAGTGTCTAAGGTACCATCAGTTGTGGGAAAAAATTAACCAATCATTTTACTGTTCTGTGAAATATTTAGTTGTGTAAGTGATACTTTTCGCATCTAGGTTGTGTTCGATTTCTGGTTGTCCAATTTGAAGGTTATAAATGCTGTCAAATGTTACAAGTTGTTTTTGACAAAGGACATTTTGTTTGTGACTACTACCAGTGAGGAATTAGGACTAAAGAGCTGCCAAGCAAAATCCTCTTGTAGCCCCAGATCTATGCAAATTGATGCACCAGTTGCAGGTAGTGTGGAAAAATTACAAATCGATGCCAGTGCAATGGGGCCTGCCCCCACCCTCTGCTTAGGTTAATTCTTCATTGACTGCTGCTTCATCTGCTGCTGCTGTTCATCGCCATTAAGCCCAGTCCTGCCTTTCTGGTCTGCTCCTCGATAATAACTATATCGAAGAATCGGGTGGAAGCCGCAAACTTGAACTTTCTCCTTTCAAGATGGCGGACGAGTCAGCTGTGCTTTAGCTCGCTAACGTAAGTATTGACGTCACCCAATCTGTCAGATAAAATTCATCCGAAACTCCCAAGATGTCACGCAACGTTCACGTTTGCAGTTTCAAGCAAGAAATTCCCTCAGGTTTTCCAAAATTGGCACCGAATGCGCCATGGCTGAAGAGGCGGTGGAGGAAGCTTAGAGACCTTGTGGCATTGGACCCGAACAGTGCAAAAAGTAAGATGTTTTTTCGCAATAAAGCAGCGTTAAAGGCAGAACTAAGAAGATATGCCGAGAGTGATTACCATTTTGTCATCCACCCGTTTAGTAAGGTCTGTTCTTTTATAGAGATAACGTTTTCTATTGCCTGGCTGTATAGCATTCTCATCTTTCCTACGAATTTCGATTTCCATAAAAGGAGATCCGGGATTCTTACGGTTATAGATGATTACCTAATAGATTATTTAAAGAGAATATTAGTTGTGTGCTTTTTTTTTCTTGGATACGTAGATGAAAGGGTAAATGAAATTGTCCTCGAGCCAAAAAAGATTATGTGGCGCTATCTGAGCACGTACTTTTTCTTCGATGTAATAGCCAGTGAAACGATCGAGAGTATTTCCCATACGTACCTGCATTATTCAGAGGACGACAGCTCCCACCGTAGATACTTCTTCTTTGTACATGTTTTGTGCATGTTCTCCCACTACGTGAGGATCAGCACAATTTTAAGTCACTTTCATAGGGTCGGTCATTATTTCAATTTATCCCCAGGAGTTCGGTTTTCAATCAAGAACTTATCAAAACTGTTTTTAATAGTACATCTGCTTGCTTGTTTGCTATATTACATTCCCCACATAATTTATCTTGACGAATTCCCCCTCGAATCATGGATGACCCAAGCCAAGATCGAGCCGTCCTATCATAGAAATATTGCGGAGATCTATTTGGAATGCATATTAATGATACTCTGTCACTTTTTGGGCGCCAGCCGTGGCGATTATGAGATTTCTCTGCCCGTCGAGGAAGTTTGCTTCAGCGTGGTAACTTTGTATGGGAGGCTGTACACGCTGTTTCTGCTGGCGGATGTGTTTAAAATGTTTGGTATTGCCAGCGTATCCGAAAGCCACTACGAACAACGTTTGAGGCAGCTCGGGGAGTACATGAGCTCGAAAGATTTACCCCAACCGTTAAGAATCAGGCTGCTGAAGTTTTACGAATATAAGTTGCAGAAACAATATTTCAATGAAAGCGAGATGCTCTCCACCTTGTCGGAACCTTTGAGGACTGAACTGTTTTTGTTCACCGCGCGAAAAATGGTAAACAAGGCGAAAGTCTTTGGGCAAATCCCGAAACCGATGCTTGGCACCATCGTTGCTTCTATGACGTTAGAGACCTATGCCTCAAAAGATGTCATCGCTGATATTGGAGCTGTTGTCGAAGATGTATACTTTATCTCCTCTGGCACAGTATCAGTATCGAATGAAGATGGCTTGGAACTGTGCCATCTGGAAGACGGAGATGAATTCGGAGTTACCACTTGTTTGACCAACAGTATACAACGTTACAAGCACGTGGCCTTGGAAACAACTGAACTGTTCCATATAAACAAATATACATTTTTTACATTTCTCCAAGACTATCCAGAAGCTGTAAGTTGTTTTGATGCCACTGTTAAAAAAAGACTAGCCAGTTACCAGTCGATTGAGGAGAAGGTTAAACACGGGGGAGACAGCTTGTTTTCAGAGCTGGAACGTGGAGTAATTTTGGAGCAGAAATTACTGAGGCAATGCTCTGAAGATTAGGATAGTTGAGTTGGTTTTTTGTCACCGTTCTCTACTTATTATTACCATACCGTTCTTGTATCTTCAATAAAAATATTTTTTATATATTTGTTTGCTTAAGCGTTGTCAGCTGCAAGTTGCGCGGGGAAAATTTTAGACCGCCGGAACATTGCCAGCTAGGTAGTTGCTTTGGTACCGCAGAGCAACCGGTTTAGCTGGCGTGGCCGAAAAGCCGTAGGTGGCGTACACTGTTTTTTTTTTGTTTACTTATTAGTTTGACAACTGCTGTCAAACGCTAAAAGAGGTTAAGTTAGCTGCAGTTAAATGTCAAAATCTGCTGACTGAACCGGCCATTTTGTAACCTTAACCGTAAGCCAAACATAACCTAAAAGCAAAAAGTACTACTTACAAAATTAAATATTTCATAGAACTAGAAGATGCATGTAAGTACTAGCATTGTTTATAAAGTAATAGTACTAGTTTTTTTTGCTTCCGACTCACATACATGCATCTTTTGGTTCTATGAAATATTTAGTTTTGTAAACTTTTTGCTTTTAGGTTATCTTTGGCTTACGGTTAGGTTAGGTTGTAGAAAAAACTTAACCAAGCAGTTTGCTGTTCTGTGAAATATTTAGTTTTGTAAGTGATGCTTTTCGCCTCTAGGTTATGTTTGATTTCTGGTTGTCCAATTTAAAGGTTATAATACTGTCAAATGTTACAAGTTTTTTTGACAAAGGACATTTTGTTTGCGATTGTTGTATCTGGACTGCTACCAATGAGCAATTAGGACTAGAGAGCCCCCAAGCAAAATCCAGCGGACCATAAACGTTTTTATTCTATATTCAGTAACAACGTCATTAATTAAAGTAACTGTAACAACTAATATTCTTAGTTCCCGATCATCAGCCTCCTCGTGAGGTGCTCTACAACATCTCCGCGATTCAACTCCGCCATCAAGCCCAGTCCCCCCTTTTTGGCCTGCTCCTCGATAAGTTCGTATCTGGCTAGTCTCTTTCTCTGTCTGGCTAGTCTCTTTCTCAACTGCTGGGGTAGCTTTTTGGAGGTCATGTATTCCACCAGCTGGGACAGGCGCTGCTCGTAGCGGCTCTCGGAAACGCTAGCGATGCCGAACATCCTCATCACATCCGCCAGCAGGAACAGCGTGTACAGCCTCCCAAACAAAGTCACCACGCTCAGACAAACCTCCTCGGCGGGCTCGGTGATATCGTACATGCCGTGGCTGGCGCCGAGGAAGTAACAGGTAGACAGCAATAGACATTCAAGGTAAGCGTAGATAAGTTCCTTGCCACTTCGTGGATCAATCTTTGCTTGGACCAGCCACGACTGGTCGGGCCAATCTTTAACGTAGACCATCTTCGGCACGAAATATAGCAAGCAGGCAAGCATGTGGATGAACATATATGCCTTCGATATGTGCAGCACCGCAAACCGGATTTCTTTGGGAAGGCTCAGATGCCGACCGATTCCATTCAAGTGCTTCATCAGCGTTTCCATTCTGACGGCGTAGCAAATCAGTTCGAGAATTATCAAGCTTGCTTCCAGTCTGTGGTATGAATCCCCTTCTGGCTTCACAAATAGACGAATCACCATTTTGGCAGTTCGACCGGCTATTACATCGAAGACGAAGTACGTTTTCAAATAGCGGCACACGATAGCTTTGGGGTCGATGACGATTCGCCTGTTACGGTAGTCCACGTAGCCCAAGAAGAAAATGGATGCGATCAACAGTTGTTGAATAGGAAACACGATGTAGTTGGTTATGTATAATAAATTAGGGGGTGCCTTATGTGCGTCAAATTTCATCGGAAACATAAGCATAATGTTGTAAACCCAAACAAGGAAGAACGATATGTCTAGAAACGAACCAAGCTTACTGAACGGGTGGATGACGAAGAAGTACGGACTCCGAGCCTGTCTCCTTTGTTCTGCTATTATGAAGGCTTTGTTACGGAAAAACGTCTTACATTGACTGTTACTCGGGTCCAACGCTAAGAAGTTCCTGAAAGTTGCGCGCACTCTTGTGGACCATGGCGCATTCGGCGCTATCTTTGGCAGACCAGACGTGGGTTTGGGCGGCAAATCGCAATGGTGAACATTCGGTGACATTTTGGCAGCTTATGCAAAATACTTTCGCTTGTCAGTTTGAAGCTCACTTTTGTTGATCGCAGGGAGCGCGTTTAATGCATGGCAACCGGTTATCGGTACGGTTTTTCGCAGGCTCTCTTATTTCGCGGAAAATAAGTTGATACTTTTTATTCCTTCTCTCGGTTTAGTCGCCATTATTATTACTATTATTATTATTATTATTATTATTATTATTATTATTATATAAAATGATTTTTGGAACATAGGTCATAAAAGTGTGAACTTCGCAGCAAGTTCCACTCGTTTAGGGAATACATTTCCCATACTCGCGTGTAGAGAACTCGCTATTGCTTATTCTCCAATTTTTATCATCGCCAACATTTTCAAGGCACCTTCTGTCACTTGTAGTATAACCCAAACATCTGCTGTTACATTCTGACAGTTTGGAAAGTGTACAGAGAACTCGCTATCGCTTGAACTCTTAACGCTGGAAATCGCTCATTTCCCAAATTGTTATAAAAACAACTTCTCTCACACTTTCAAGGCATCTTCTGGCACATGTATATAGCCTAAACATCTTGTTTTACATTATAACATTTTGGGAATTCGCTATCGCTTGCACTCTAATTCTTAACGCTGAGAAATGCCCATTTCCCAAATTGTTACAAAAACAACGTTGCTGACATTTCCAAAGCATCTTCTGGCTCATTTAAATAACCTAAACATCTGGTTTTACGTTATGACAGTTTGGAAAGTTGACAGAGAATTCGCTATCGCTTGTACTGTAATTCTTAACGCTGGGAAATTCTTATTTCCCAAATTGTTGTAAGAACAACTTCGTTGACAGTTCCAAGGCATCTTCTGGCACTTCTATATAGCATAAATACCTGGTTTTACATTATGACAGTTTGGAAAGTGTATAGAGAACTCGCTATCGCTAGAACTCTATTTCCTAACGTTGGAAAAATGCTTATTTCCCGAATTGTTAGGAAAACAACTTCGCTGACATTTCTAAGACATCTTCTGGCATATTTATATAGCCTAAACATCTAGTTCTACGTTATGACAGTTTGGAAAGTTGACAGAGAACTCGCTATCGCTTGTACTGTAATTCTTAACGCTGGGAAATTCTTATTTCCCAAATTGTTGTAAGAACATTTTCGTTGACAGTTCCAAGGCATCTTCTGGCACTTCTATATAGCATTAATAGCTGGTTTTACATTATGACAGTTTGGAAAGTGTATAGAGAACTCGCTATCGCTTGTACTCTATTTCCTAACGTTGGGAAATGCTTATTTCCCGAATTGTTAGGAAAACAACTTCGCTGACATTTCTAAGACATCTTCTGGCATATTTATATAGCCTAAACATCTAGTTCTACGTTATGACAGTTTGGAAAGTTGACAGAGAACTCGCTATCGCTTGTACTGTAATTCTTAACGCTGGGAAATTCTTATTTCCCAAATTGTTGTAAGAACATTTTCGTTGACAGTTCCAAGGCATCTTCTGGCACTTCTATATAGCATTAATAGCTGGTTTTACATTATGACAGTTTGGAAAGTGTATAGAGAACTCGCTATCGCTTGTACTCTATTTGCTAACGTTGGGAAATGCTTATTTCCCGAATTGTTAGGAAAACAACTTCGCTGACATTTCTAAGACATCTTCTGGCATATTTATATAGCCTAAACATCTAGTTCTACGTTATGACAGTTTGGAAAGTTGACAGAGAACTCGCTATCGCTTGTACTGTAATTCTTAACGCTGGGAAATTCTTATTTCCCAAATTGTTGTAAGAACATTTTCGTTGACAGTTCCAAGGCATCTTCTGGCACTTCTATATAGCATTAATAGCTGGTTTTACATTATGACAGTTTGGAAAGTGTATAGAGAACTCGCTATCGCTTGTACTCTATTTGCTAACGTTGGGAAATGCTTATTTCCCGAATTGTTAGGAAAACAACTTCGCTGACATTTCTAAGACATCTTCTGGCATATTTATATAGCCTAAACATCTAGTTCTACGTTATGACAGTTTGGAAAGTTGACAGAGAACTCGCTATCGCTTGTACTGTAATTCTTAACGCTGGGAAATTCTTATTTCCCAAATTGTTGTAAGAACATTTTCGTTGACAGTTCCAAGGCATCTTCTGGCACTTCTATATAGCATTAATAGCTGGTTTTACATTATGACAGTTTGGAAAGTGTATAGAGAACTCGCTATCGCTTGTACTCTATTTCCTAACGTTGGGAAATGCTTATTTCCCGAATTGTTAGGAAAACAACTTCGCTGACATTTCTAAGACATCTTCTGGCATATTTATATAGCCTAAACATCTAGTTCTACGTTATGACAGTTTGGAAAGTTGACAGAGAACTCGCTATCGCTTGTACTGTAATTCTTAACGCTGGGAAATTCTTATTTCCCAAATTGTTGTAAGAACATTTTCGTTGACAGTTCCAAGGCATCTTCTGGCACTTCTGTATAGCATTAATAGCTGGTTTTACATTATGACAGTTTGGAAAGTGTATAGAGAACTCGCTATCGCTTGTACTCTATTTGCTAACGTTGGGAAATGCTTATTTCCCGAATTGTTAGGAAAACAACTTCGCTGACATTTCTAAGACATCTTCTGGCATATTTATATAGCCTAAACATCTAGTTCTACGTTATGACAGTTTGGAAAGTTGACAGAGAACTCGCTATCGCTTGTACTGTAATTATTAACGCTGGGATATTCTTATTTCCCAAATTGTTGTAAGAACAACTTCGTTGACAGTTCCAAGGCATCTTCTGGCACTTCTATATAGCATAAATACCTGGTTTTACATTATGACAGTTTGGAAAGTGTATAGAGAACTCGCTATCGCTTGTACTCTATTTCCTAACGTTGGGAAATGCTTATCTCCCGAATTGTTAGGAAAACAACTTCGCTGACATTTCTAAGACATCTTCTGGCATATTTATATAGCCTAAACATCTAGTTCTACGTTATGACAGTTTGGAAAGTTGACAGAGAACTCGCTATCGCTTGTACTGTAATTATTAACGCTGGGAAATTCTTATTTCCCAAATTGTTGTCAGAACAACTTCGTTGACATTTCCAAGGCATCTTCTGGCACTTCTATGTAGCATAAATACCTGGTTCTACATTATGACAGTTTGGAAAGTGTATAAAGAACTGGCTATCGCTTGTACTCTATTTCCTATCGCTGGGAAATGGTAATTTCCTGAATTGTTATGAAAGCAACTTCGCTGACATTTCTAAGACATCCTCTGGCATATTTATATAGCCTAAAAATCTAGTTCTACGTTATGACAGTTTGGAAAGTTGACAGAGAACTCGCTATCGCTTGTACTGTAATTCTTAACGCTACGAACCGCTTATTTCCTAAATTGTTGTAAGAATAACTTCGCTAACATTTCCAAGACTCTCTGGCACATGTAGAAACTTGTAAATGTCCACAAAACGACTTACTTCATAGTAATTAACTTGTTGCTAGGAGCACCGGTCCATGCTAATTGATTGGGTTTTAATTAGGACTGGCACGAACAATTTTGGGTAGCAAACTTGTGGTGAAAAAATAGTTATAAAATAAACTACTAAACAACAATCGCCTTTGCAGTTCTGGCATGTCGTTAACTTATTAGTAGCCAATTACAACGTTTCCAAATGAGCAGAAATGTGTATCATAGCAGGCTACACACCAACAGATATATTAGATAAAACCGTATATATTTTTTTATTAATGTGGGAAACGTTTTTTTTTTCCAATAGATTGATGCTGGCACACGGTACTAATCAATCTAAATCTATAAATCTATGATGATTTATAGATCCTCGTGTACTTTGGAGATGCATATCAATCAAAGAACGAGTTAAGGCAGTCACTCGGGTCATCAGACGGTCAGAGCTGTAGACAAATGCGGGGCAAGAGGCTTGTCAAATGGTTTATCGAATTATACTCGATCGGTAAGGTGGAAGTGATCGTTTTGATAGGCCTTTCCTCGCGGTAACCGCGGCGTTTATACAGGGCGTGGAGGAAATATGATGTCCTTTTGCGTACGCACCCTGTATGCTTGTCGACGCGTATCCATTCCCAGCGGAGTTCAATTTTTTGCACCTTTTCGACCAACATCGTTCCTTGCCTCCCTTCCTTAATTAACAAAACACACATCCTTATTTGCGTATTTCTCGGAAGCGCGACGAGGACAGGGAGAGCATCATTTCTCGTGAATTGATGAAAAACTGACATAGCCTCGTCTACACAATGTTAAAGAGTTTGTTTGTTTTTTTAATTACTCGCATCGAACGTTTGAGATGCTCGCTCTCTAATTCTTAGAAACGAATGTCTCCAAAACGTGACCAGTCTTTTGTTGCTTCTCGGAGAAACTTATACTTATAGCCGCGGATTGACAATGGAATATTTATAAATTTGTTACTCTTTACGGTTCGATCCTGGCGATTTTGTGACTTTCCGTTCCGATGCCCTGCTCTAGTACTCACGTAATAGTCATAACAGTACACGTTTATGTGCTGGATATAACGAAGAGGAGCTTTGCCTAATAATAAGAATCGCACATTGAAGTGGCTATTTTAGTGTAATCGATTCCAAAATATGACCCCAATAATATAGTTCTATCAAACGTTCTGTTTCTATCCGTTAAAATTCTGGTTAAAAGGCCCACCCAATAAGTGGCTATTTCAATGTGATAGATTCTATTCGATGACCCTAATAATATAAATTCATCAAAATGTTTTGAAAGATAAGTGGCTTGGCTATTTCAGTTTGATATATTCTATTCGATGACCCCAATAATATAGATTCATCAAAATAATATAA
Source organism: Rhagium mordax (assembly GCA_963680705.1). Taxonomy (NCBI): domain Eukaryota; kingdom Metazoa; phylum Arthropoda; class Insecta; order Coleoptera; family Cerambycidae; genus Rhagium; species Rhagium mordax. The sequence goes on from OY796663.1 coordinate 50,582,017, forward strand.
GTGGCTATTTCAGTTTGATATATTTTATTCTGTGACTCAAATAATATAATTCTATCGACATGTTTTGAAAGATAAGTGGCTTGGCTATTTCATTTTAATATATTCTACTCGATGACCCCAATAATATAGATTCATCAAATTGTTTTGAAAGATAAATAGCTTGGCTCTATCAGTTTGATATATTCTATTCGATGACCCCAATAATATAGATTCATCAAAATAATATAAGTGGCTATTTCAGTTTGATATATTTTATTCGGCGACCCCAATAATATAATTCTATCGACATGTTTTGAAATATAAGTGGCTTGGCTATTTCAGTTTGATATATTCTACTCGATGACCCCAATAATATAGATTCATCAAAATGTTTTGAAAGATAAATAGCTTGGCTCTTTCAGTTTGATATATTCTATTCGATGACCCCAATAATATAGATTCATCAAAATAATATAAGTGGCTATTTCAGTTTGATATATTTTATTCGGTGACCCCAATAATATAATTCTATCGACATGTTTTGAAAGATAAGTGGTTTGGCTATTTCAGTTTGATATATTCTACTCGATGACCCCAATAATATAGATTCATCAAAATGTTTTGAAAGATAAATAGCTTGGCTCTTTCATTTTGATATATTCTATTCGATGAACCCAATAATATAGATTCATCAAAATAATATAAGTGGCTATTTCAGTTTGATATATTTTATTCGGCGACCCCAATAATATAATTCTATCGACATGTTTTGAAATATAAGTGGCTTGGCTATTTCAGTTTGATATATTCTACTCGATGACCCCAATAATATAGATTCATCAAAATGTTTTGAAAGATAAATAGCTTGGATCTTTCAATTTGATATATTCTATTCGATGACCCCAATAATGTAGATTCATCAAAATAATATAAGTGGCTATTTCAGTTTGATATATTTTATTCGGTGACCCCAATAATATTATTCTATCGACATGTTTTGAAAGATAAGTGGCTTGGCTATTTCAGTTTGATATATTCTACTCGATGACCCCAATAATATAGATTCATCAAAATGTTTTGAAAGATAAATAGCTTGGCTCTATCAGTTTGATATATTCTATTCGATGACCCCAATAATATAGATTCATCAAAATAATATAAGTGGCTATTTCAGTTTGATATATTCTATTCGGTGACCCTAATAATATAGTTCTATCGACAAATTTTGAAAGATAAGTGGCTATTTCAGTTTGATAGATTCTATTCGATTTAAATTTAGCAGGATTAGGTCCACACTTCTGCTCCCACTGTATACTTAGCGTATTTCCTAACTTAGGAACCTGCACCTTTAGCAGACGCTTTACATGAGAAGCCACAGAAACGCCGCATGGCTGCGTTTTTTGCCCGGTGATTAGTTCAGGACAAGTGCACGTCAGCGGAGGCAAGGTATACCGAGCGCGACTTGTCCCGGTCGATTTTTGACAAAGTGACAGAGAACACGAGTTGTCTCGACGAGGCGTACCATCGATTAATTACAAAAATTAAATATGGCCACTGTAGAGCCATCTGTCATCTGGCTACGCCCCTCATTATGGTCTCAAACAATTGCCGATCGCTGTAATTATTGCCCTGGACCGATGAATGTTGGCACACGTCACTCACCGGCTCTCTCGTGAAGGACGCGCTCCAGGAGGTTGCTGAAAAGTTGAGCGTTTCACCGGACCTTGCTGCATGCCCGTATGTAGTACTTTGAGATAGACGCGCGTGGCGGCTGCAATAATAGTAATATATCCGGCACTTCTTAAGAATATTTATTGATTTCTAGATTCTGATCATTTTACCCTTTACATAGCAATAAGTCATTTGATCCCTTTTCGTAAATCTGGCATATGTCGAGTGTTTTTTAAGAAGTTTTATTGATTTCTAGATTCTGATCATTTTACCCTTTACATAGCAATAAGTAATTTGATCTCTTTTCATAGATTTGGCATAATATGTCGAGTGTTCTCAAGGATATTTATTGATCTCTAGCATTTTACCCTTTACATAGCAATAAGTAATTTTATCTCTTTTCATAAATCTGGCATATGTCCAGTGCTTCTTAAGAAGATTTATTGATCTCTAGATTTTAATCATTTTACCCTTTACGTAACAATAAGTAAATTGATCCCTTTCCATAAATTTGGCATATGTCTAGTGCTTCTTAAGAAGATCTAGTGATTTCTAGATTTACTTACTTACTGACTTCTTAAGATTTATTGGTTTCTTGATTCTGATCATTTTACCCTTTACATAGCAATAAGTAATTTGATCTCTCCATAAATTTGGCAAAATATATTAAGTGCTTCTTAAGAGGATTTATTGATTTCTAGATTTTAATCATTTTACCCTTTACATAGCAATAAGTATTTGAACCCTTTTCATAAATCTGGCATATGTCAAGTGCTTCTTAAGAAGATTTGTCGATTTCTAGACTTTGATCATTTTACCCTTTACATAGCAATAAGTAATTTGATCTCTTTTCATAGCTTTGGCATAATATGTCGAGTGCTCTCAAGGAGATTTATTGATCTCTACCATTTTACCCTTTACATAGCAATAAGTAATTTTATCTCTTTTCATAAATCTGGCATATGTCCAGTGCTTCTTAAGAAGATTTATTGATCTCTAGATTTTAATCATTTTACCCTTTACGTAACAATAAGTAAATTGATCCCTTTCCATAAATTTGGCATATGTCTAGTGCTTCTTAAGAAGATCTAGTGATTTCTAGATTTACTTACTTACTGACTTCTTAAGATTTATTGGTTTCTTGATTCTGGTCATTTTACCCTTTACTTAGCAATAAGCAATATGATCTTTCTGTCTTAGAATGGAGCATCTGAATTACTGGTTAAAAATCTTAGATCATAAACCAATATATTGAGTGCTTCCTAAGGAGATTTATTAGTTTCTTCATTTTGATCATTTTACCCTTTACATAGCAATAAGTAGTATGATCTCTTTGTCTCTTTGAATGGAGCATCTGAATTACTAGTTGAAAATCTTAGATCATAAACCATTATCACGAGTGCTTCCTAGGGAGATTTATTGACGTTTTGATTTCGATCATTTTACCCTTACATAGCAATAAGTAATATGATCTTATTCTCTCTTAGAATGGAATATCTGAATTACTGGTTAAAAAAACCAGTGTCGAGTGCTTCCTACGGAAATTGATTGATTTCTTGATTTTGATCATTTTACCCTTTACCTATTAAAGGGTAAAATGAACTAAATCACTTTACCAACGTAAATGGTAAAATGATCAAAATCAAGAAATGTTGCTATTAACGTGTAATTTGATCATTTCTCAAACATTCTGCGACAGCACATGAATTCTTGTAACTTAAACTGAAATACGTTACTATTATATAAACCGTCTTGATGTACAAGGCCACGTCAAGTCCTTGAAGTCGCTTAAGAAGCACAGAGCACCACGAATCGCATTCGGTATTCTAACTACGAAGATTTTCAGAAAACTGATAAATTATGTGACGAGTAGAATATATCTTGGTAACTAAAATATCGTGTTAGGCGAATACTTGCGACTGAATTAATCTTTGTAGGGCACTTAATATTCCAGTTAAAGCATCTGCGCCTTCGCCATTTTCAGGCCACGTTATGCAACTACGAAATGCATAATTCAGCAAACTCATCCCCGGCAGGAATGTGTCGTCAAAACTATTATAGAGTCCTCGCCGTACCGGACGGTTTACGCATCCATTTAGATTCCTCCGGTGGCGAACGGTGAGTAACAACAATGACATTTCTAAATAATTCCGTCTCGCTCACGTACGTCCCTGTGAACGTTCATACGTGATGAATTTTTCATTATAGTCTGATTCGTGTGATTGATATTCCCACGACACTGACTGGCAAATGCATGCAAATGTATTGTTTCTTACAACTCATATACATATATCGCCGTCGTAAAAGTTGGAAATCGCAGCTCGGGTTGTAAATTTCAGGCGCGCGTTTCCGTTTACAAAATATTATTCGGTTTTAGTGCCGCTATAAATAATCGACCTGGGCCCACTGATGTTGGTACAATGTGTATTGTTAGAGGCGGGCTGGCGGTTTTACTTTCTTTAGTACATTGATGTCCGAGGGTAACTCTGTTTCTTCTTCTATCCTGAATCCGCCTAATGGGACAATCGAAGCACGAAATTGTACTTTTTTGGTCCATCAAATATGAGCTACAAAATGAACACCTGACTAGCCAGGTGTTGTAGTTTTGGCACGTTTGTCGATGGGAAAAATATATTAAATCGGTTTTAACTGTTCCTAACTGATCCCACCTGTGAATACATAATATATTGCTCAGAAGCTTGACCCTAAGACACATCCGGGAATCCGAATTGGTATAACAAAGTGGTTTGGCACTAGAAAGGTGGGTTCTGTGAGTCATCTTGTAAGTTCTGTTTTCTGTTGTTTGTAAATCATGTAATTTTTCTGTATATTTTAAGTAAAAGATCTTGTTTCTCTCCTTGGTAGGTGGAGACGTCAATTTACGAGCAAAAACAACACCAGAAGAAAGAAGAAGAAGAAAAGAAAAGGAAGAAGAAGAAGAAGAAAACTGCTAAGAAGAGGGAGAAGAAGTAGAAGAAGAAGAAGAAAAGGAATTGAAGACACGACTGATTGAAGTTGTTGGGCAACTCGTATCTATACACGGAGTTGCCCTTGGACTTCGAACCTTCGTGCTCTTCTGTCACTAAATCTCAGCTTCTACCCCTATAGCGAAAGACACGAACGTGTGTTTATTTTGCTTTTAATAAATAAATGTAACTGATTACTATGGCTTTTTATTTCCAAAAATGTCCAATAGATGGCGCTTTTTGCAATTCGCCGATGTAAATTTGCCGCAAAAGCATACATACCCAAGTCCTTTGTTGGTCTATTTAATTCTTATTAGTATTGCTCTAGCTGAACTGGCAAAACGTTTAAGATAATGAGGGTAATATATCTGTGTAGGTCCTCGCCCTGACTTAAACCTGAAACTATGTTCCTTGAATTAGGAATTTTTCTCTCTATATATGTCTATAAAATAATTATTTTTGTAGTTAAAATATTTCTCAATAGATGGCGATGTGTCCATCTCGCGGATATGAATAGATCTTGCAGCTATAAAGGTACGATACCCACAAGGGTGGGTAAACCAAAGGCGGGGACTCGCACGCGCCTCAACTATGAACTGATCTATCTCACTTAAGAAGCTTAAAATAGTTTATTTCATATAGTTAACTAGCTAAAATATGTTACGTAATTTATCATAAAAATAGAAATACACCCCTCCTCATAGCAGAAAAGTTACTAAACAATTTTTGCCATACCTTGGATGTCATTACTTTCGGGCGTATAGATATGGATGACATGCAAAGAGCGCCATCTATTGGAGACTTTAAAAATTTCAATTAAACGTTAAAAATTTAGACCTAACTCTTTCTTGAATTAAGACATTTTTGTCAATCTCATAAGTCTACAGAAATAAATATTTCACGCAAACTTCAACCATGAACTGTCCTCATAGAATGGGAAATCCTTCCTCGCAGCAGAATTTCCTAAATATTGCTTTGCATTCTTAGATGTCATGCCTTTCGAGCATACATACATGAACGACATGCAAAGAGCGCCATCTATTGGGGAAATTGAAACCTTTAACCAAACGCTTGATATTTAGACCTAACTGTTTTCCTTGAATTAAGACATTTTGTCTACCTATCTATGTAAATCTACAAAATTTTTGTAGCATAGGCTAATGTATCTCTCAAGAAGAGAGTTACTAAAAAAATTGCTTCCCATACCTTAGATGTCATGACTTTCCAGCAAACATAAGTGTATGACATGTAAACAGCGCCATCTGTTGGAGGAAATAAAAAGTTTATATGCTAGATTTAGTAGACCTGGAACAATGGCTTCTTAAATCAAGAAAATTTGTTGGGAAAGCACACTTTACATAATATTTCCTTAAAGAAATATACAATACAATCCTCGTAACGCAGAAACAAATTCAAATAATCAACCATCGAGTTATTTAAGCAAAATTAAAACAAAAAATATATATGCAAACTGCTAATAGCAAAAAAAATAGTTATTTCAGCAAAATAAAAAAAAAATTGCAGCCTCATAAATTTTCCTAAAATTTTTCGAAAATTTCAAATGATGGAGCTAGGAATTACTAGCAGAAGAGTACGAAGGTTCGAAGTCCAAGGACAACTCTGTGTATAAATACGAGTTGCCCAACAACCTCAATCAGTCGTATCTTCAATTCCCTTTCTTCTTCTTCTCCTTCATTTTATCCCTCTTCTTCGCAGTCGTCTTCTTCTTCTTCACCGTCTTCTTCTTCTTCTTCGCCGTCTCATTCTTCTTATTCTTCCTCTTCTTCGTCTTCGTCTTCGTCTTCTTCTTCTTCTTCTCCTTCTTCGGTTTCTTCTTCTTTCGTGTGTAGGTTCTGCTCGCAGATTGTCTTGTGAATTGGATCATGAACATCAAATTGCATTACTCTTGAAGAAATTTTAGATTTAAGTAAAACAGTCAATCGAGATAAAGTTTCAAGTCTTCTGCATGCAGAAATCGCTGAATGTTTATATCACTGACGTCAAAAAAATTACTGACTAGCAGGGAATCTAAAATTGAACCCTGAGGCATCCCTGATGTGGCAGTGAGTTTGCTGAAGCTTTGCCGAGTCTTGCAATTTTATTTATCCCTTCATACGAGCACCGAGAAAGTACATTAGTGCCTCTCTCCGTGTTTATTTCTTATGTCCCATTTTTTGCGGCTCGGAAAAACCCAGTGAAATAACAAATAATGGACCGCCGCGCCGCCAGACGTAATTTGCATAATGGTCTAACAATGTACCTCGCCACAAAAAAATACCTAGATGCGAATAAGTATTATTTGTTTACCATTCGAATGTCTCAAATAGTTTGGGTTGTGGGTATTGTAAGTTAGATCCTTATCTTCGCTGTGCTTTTTTGTTCGAATTCGTTTTGCTTGGATGAAGATATTCCTCATTAATAATAGGATGATTCGTCGGTGAATTCATAGTTCACTTGGCAATGCGAAATATGGACTAGGAAGGAAGGTTAACTTAACTGTTGATTCGGGACAGTGCAGTATTAGGAAAATGGAATACATTTTTGTAAGGAGACGTAAGTATGGTAAAAGACAGTTTGTTGAAGAAAAAAGATGGCCACTAATTGCGATGCATCCATAATGGGTCTAGGGGCAGTTATTTACCAAAGTAATTAATCCATTGTACTGTGATTTTTCTTTTCGTCTTCTTCTTTTCTTCTTCTAGTCTTCTTCTTTTTCTGACAAGCTGATATTAGTTTTAGGTCAAAAAGGGGACATAATAAAAATATATCAGGCTTCGGATAGAGGCAGTCCTCTCGAATATCCACCCGGCGTTGTGCAATAGATTCCTCGAATTTTTTCGCTGCGACATTTGTTAACAAACTACGTCAACAGTCGGGGTCACGTTGCAGGCACAATACCAGCCTTTGTTACAAAATCGTAAACTGATTAAGTGAAATAGCTGATCCCCTTCATTAGCCAGCTATTAGAATAGCGTTTCGTTAGATATCCGTGAGTCACAACGACCATAAAATAATGTCAATTAAATTAAAGTAATTGCGCAGGAAAGCGGAATGACAAGTTGCGCATTACTGCAACGGCATTGTTTTATTAAATATCGGCGTAGAAAAATGACCCACCCGCATAGACGACATCCTTTTGGAGAGCGATTTCTGTAATAAACGGTGACTGCCTAGCCGACCCCCAGAGACGCTTGGAAGGACAACGGCTGTAATAATTGCGATTGCAGGTGCATTGGCGTGCATGCCGGATTTTAAACAATGACTGGCTTACGACAAAACCTTGCCATAGCGAAGGCGACTGTTTCTTTTATTAGTTTTTTGTTCAATGCTGGCGTACGCAGAACCCTGAAATACGCAGAGACAACTGCCCCTAATCGTAGATTTAGATATTTGTATGTAAACACAACGACACATAATGAAGGTATACATAAATACAATACGGTACAAATACAAAATGGAATTGATTTAAACCTAGCTGATTTTTCCTGTGACGTGTTACATATTTCATCCGGTTCCAGATGTCGTCGACGACATCAAAGAATGTGATGACGAATATTTAATATTGAGTTTGAATTTTTACATTTTGTGGCTTTATATCTACAAAAAATTAATTTGATTGAGTAACACATCAACGGATATTTGTAACATGCTCTTATCTACCGTCATGTGTCAATGGGTCTGGCGATGAAAACTACAGATTAATTTTATATCGTCAGCAGATCAGTTTAATAATGCTTCGGATACGGACTTGTTTTTTTTGTTATAAGTTGACAAAAATTGCTTAGATTCTTTTATGCGCCAATTTAAGTAATAGCCAAGGAGGGGGTAACCACCCAGGGGGAGCATTTTTATTCCGAGCAAACTTGGATTTAGTCGAATTTAAATGTTTAATATAAATCCACCTAGCGTGCGTGTAATATAAATCCGGCGAGATAGGCCGCGGGGCCGGCTCAGTTATACCGATCTTATTGTCAAAAGACAGATGTCATAAGATCTGACGAGAAGACAAACACCAAATAACTAAGCCGCTTAAGAGATAGTCGTTTATGCCAGTAGTTTTTAATGAAGACCATGAAAATATTTTGTATTATAAATTCATCGATATACATTAACAGGAGTGGAGGGGGATACGCGTACGAGGCCTTCTCGACCTGTTGAAAAAATCGATCTCATTACCGATTCGTCCCAGCCGAGTGTGGTCCGTATTTTTTGCAAAATTCAAATTCGTTTACACCGCATCACAAAAAAAATTACTATTGGTACCTGTTGCCACAACTGAGTCACATTGTAAATATATACATCTAATATTTGCCTGATTTCGCCGCCAAAAGGATTTTTTCTCGTGATAAACGTATTTTCCACGGTTCGACCAGATCCGAGTTTAAGATTTTTATGGTAGGTCGTAAATCGTCATGCACTTGTTCTTGTTTGACAAGCAGGGTTGACAACTGTGTAAATATCGGATGAATATTTCATCCATGGGCGTCTCGTCGGGGCAGAGGATCTACAAAACTTTATACAGGATGCCTACGCTTAATAACTCAGTTATTATGAGAGATGACATTTGGCACGTTCTTATTTTACGCGGGACACCCCGTATATTATTCCATTTTCTTGTCCGTCATGAAATTCTGAATTCAGCGATATGTCACAAGTCGGCATTTGTTTAAAAAATGGCGTCAGAAATGCGAAACAACTACAAAACACGCCTACTTTATAAGAACCAAAAACAAAATCCATCAGGGGCCTACTTGCGTTTTTCAGTTGTTTCACGTTTTCGACGCCATTTTTAAACAAATGCCCGCTTGTGACATATCGTTGGAATCGGAATCTCACGACGAATAAGAAAATGTAAACATACAGAGTGTTCTATTTAAAATAAGAAAATCCTACAGCTACACGAGCTTCAAATAGATTTGTCTGGCGTGATTTTTCGTGAACCCTGAGACGCCTATGCCGAAAGCAAATGTTTGCCTAGTATGTTAACCATGTAATGATCACGGCAAACATTGTTAGCAAACAATAATATCTCGCTGAATTCGTCAACGAAGTGAGAAAATCCCGAAAATATAAAAAGTAAACTGTCTTTATTGTCTTAGGACGAGCTTGTGGTTCATCGAGGTGTAATAAAATTAACAAAGAGGGCTTGGTAAATGACATTCCTCGCACGTTAACGGCCCTAGGAGTTTTCTCTTCGGCCAGGGTTTCGGGAAGAGACAGAGAAACAATGCGTCGGGAATTAATGTTTAATTAACTAGCCGAGCCAACAGGTGGGAAATGCGATGTTAATTCTTTTATTGTCTACGACGGTATTTACATAATACATTTGAAACGAAAGGAACACAATGTACTTATAATTTGTTTAATCAGTTTAGTCGGAGCTGGTACAGCGCTGGATAAGCTTGGTTTTTACGCTCGTTGGCTCGTAGGCGGACGAAAAAGTCAGATCTTTACACGCCGTCGGCGATAGCAGCCGACGCTTTCTTGTCAATCGTAGTTGAATTCTAGCGCCATCGCATTGCGGTCGCTGCGTTGCATTCGCGCAAATAAATCATGTTTTAGTATTCCGCACGTCATCAAACGTTTCTAGATAGAGACATGACGGCATGCGGAGATGTACAAATAAAGAGTGTTTCTCAGGTGACGATCAAACCGCCGCGGTGAGTCGTACACTCCTTTTGCAAAATACCGTGCCATCTGTTTCAGTTCGATTAAAAATGGGGACATCTTCCCATTAGCGAATACCCGATGAATAATGCAGTAGCTGCAGCGTGTGGTTTAGGAAAAAATGTTACATCAGGCGTGGACTGTATTGGAAAAATATCGTCGAAACGATTGCGATAAATGTAAAAATTATTTTTCAAAGTTAGAACTCTCCGAAGCCACGTACTAATAAAAAATCGAGCAAATATTAGAGTTACGTTATTATGAAAATTGGCCAAAATGAAATACATAGAATTTTTCTGGTGTATTGTAGATACACTTATTCTATCCAAAAATACACCAAAAGTTGTTAATGCAATGAATTTGAGCTTATTAGTACTGAAACTAGAATAAAACTCTGGCCTAATCGAAAATAATAATATCGTTAAGTGGTTAAGCCATTATTTGTATATAGTTTTCTTTCAAGAGCGTTCACAGTAGCAAATTGTAGTCCATCCAACAAAGTTACGTCTATAAGTAACGAGACTAAGATAAGACTCTGGCCTAATCGAAAAGGGGACTACAGGCAATTGATTAAGACATTATTTGTATCCAGTTTTCTTCCAAGTGTGTTCAAGAACGCAAATTCATTCAAGGAATATGCGCCTATCACTACTGAAGCTAGAATAAAACTCTGGCCTAATCCAAACAGAGGATTATCGTTAGTTGAAGGCGCCATTATATCCAACTGTATTCACGGCAATAAATTAAGTTGAATCCAACGAATTTTCATCTATAACTAATTAAAATGGAATAAAACTTTGGCCTAATCGAAAAAAATAATTTCGTTAAAGACATTATTTTCTTAGTTTTTTTTTAAGTGCGTTCACGGTGGAAAATAGTTCATGCAATGAATTTGAGCTTATTAGAAATAAAACTAGAATAAAACTCTGGCCTAATCGATTATCATAACTGTATAAGACATTATTTGTGTACAACTATCTTTCAAGTATGCTCAGTGTAGGAAATTATGGATCATTCAATCAAATGATTCATACTGAACGCGGCCAGCAAGAAACCCAAGGAATTTGCATCTATTAGTAATAAAACTAGAATAAGACTCTGGCCTAGTTCAAACTGAGGATTGTCACTAGTTGGTTAAGCCATTATATGTATGCAGTTCTCTTTCAACTGTCGTCAAGGCAGCAAACTAAGTTGAATCTAACGAATCTTCATCTATAAGTAATTGAAATTGGGATAAAACTCTGGCCTAATCGAAAAATATAATATCGTTATTCAGTAAGTTGAGCCATTATTTTTATATAGTTTTTGTTCAAATGTGTTGACGGTGGCAAATTGTAGTTCATGCAATGAATTTGACCTTATTAGTAATGAAAATAGAGTAAAACTCTGGCCTAATCGAAAAAAAGAATATCGTTAATTTGTTAAGATATTATTTGTACATAATTTTTTTCAAGAGCGTTCACAGTAGCAAATTGTAGTCCACCCAACAAAGTTACGTCTATAAGTAATGAGACTAAGATAAGACTCTGGCCTAATCGAAAAGGGGATAACAGGCATTTTTTGTATCCAGTTTTCTTCCAAGTGTGTTCAGGAATTCAGGATCGCATTCAAGGAATATGCGCCTATCACTACTGAAGCTAGAATAAAACTCTGGCCTAATCCAAACAGAGGATTATCGTTAGTTGAGGACGCCATTAAATGCACCCTGTTTTCTTCCAATTGTGTTCAAGGCAGCAAATTAACTTGAAACTAAAGAATTATGATATATAAGTTATAGAAATGGAATAAAACTCTGGCCTAATCGAACAAAATAATATCGTTGTTCAGTTAAGACATTATTTTTATAATAATATACTTAAGTAATTTTCTTTCAAGTGTGTTCACGGTGGCTACTCTGGCCTAGTTGAAAATTAGAATATCGTTAATTGGCTAAGACATTATTTGTACATAAGTACTCAAATTTTGCTCGCACGTGTTTAATTAATTGGTTGAGACTATTAACATTAGGATTCCCAAATTTTTTCAAAATTTTTTTTTTTGTTCCAAAATTTTGCTCATAACATAGGTAGGTACCTACCTAATCGACTAGCAGCAACTTAAAAATTTTTTATATATACCTAACTAATTAATCGACCATCAGAAAATTGAAAATTTTTTCTTTTGAAAATTTTGCTCACAATATGATTAATTAATTGATATCTAGGTATGTACCTAAGTATAAAGATTTTTCGAATTTTTATTTTTATTTTGCTCATAAGTAGTCTAATAAGTACATATAACCGACCCTAATTTTTTTTATCTTTCTCTACCTCGAAACTTTTTGCCAGATATCTAGAAAAAAATTTACAAAAAAATTACGAAATCAAAATCTTGGCATTGCGAAAAATAGTTAAAAAAATGTGGCTCCGGCATATTTAACTCTCTGTAGGTAGGTATATTAAATCTTTATGTTCTATCCGGTTCGAGACCGGGCACCGGCAAATGGCAATGTCGGTGGATATGGATGTTTGTCTGCGTTTTTTCAAATGTGTAGGCCCCCTTCCGGACAGCCTTTGGCTTTAGATTTGGGGGTTGTCTAATTTCTGTGGTGTGTTTTATGTTTATGTTTTATGTTTATCGGTATATATTTAAAATCTTTATTAATGAACAATTTCGACTGCTACATCCAATAGCTGCAGCGAGGCCGACAACACGAAGGTTTGCTTTCTACGCGCGCGTTGAAGTCTCCCAAATGTAACTTTAAAATCTTCCATATTTCGGTTATAAAAAAAACTGAGTTCATGTGCATGTTTCAATTGGATCATATTCCGTATAATTCCCAACATGATTTTCACGTTATACCGGGTGGGCCAAAAAATTTTACACTTTTTACATTTGCCCGCATAACTTTTTTGTTTATTGACCGATTTTAATCAGCTAGGTGTCATTGCTTGGAGAAAAGAATGGACTATCGACAAAAAATTTCAAAATGGCCGATTTCTTAAAATGCAAGATGGCGGCCTCGTTTGAAAATAGCCCTTTGTTTAGGCCAATTTTTTTTTAAGAAAAAATGTCGAAATGACACATCCAATAGAAAAACGCAATAAAATGGACCTTTCTCTACCTTTTAAGACATCGATGAGAAAAATCGGTTAATCGGGAGAGGAGCTATACCTACCTAAGTAGGTAATCATACAAAGCGTATTTTTGTCCATTTTAAAATTTTTCGTCGATACCTAGTCCATTTTATTCTGTAACCAACAACACTATAAGCTTATTAAAATCGATTAATAAACAAAAAAGTTATTGGCCAATGAAAGAAATGCAATTTAAATAAAGTAATTGAAATGGAATAAAACTCTGGCCTAATCGAAAAAAAGAAAATCGTTAATTGGTCAAGATATTTGTGCATAATTTTCTTTTAAAAGTGTTTAGAGTCGCAAATTGTGGTTCGTTTGACAAATTTGCATCTACTTATAAGTAATGAAGCTAGATAAGATTGGCCTAATCGATTCTCGTACAATGATTACTTTGCTCTTCATTCAGTTTCATCTCGGAGTAAATATACAAAATCCAGCCCTGTGTGTTAATTCTAACTTACCGCAAGAGGCGGGAACATCATTACATAATCAACAAGTAGGCCGTCCGGAGGTACTACCAAGTTACCGAAGTGATGTTAGTAAACATCTGGAAAGATCGTTTGAGACATTTATTCGCTTAAATTACTCAAGAGCTTATATTATACACGGACGAGATGAAGTTAGTTAATGTCCATTACCTAAGATCCCTTCAAATTAATTTGTTAACAAAATGCGTTTAATGATTTAGATGTTTGCCATTGTACGACATTTAGATAATTGTTGATGTGTTATTACTGACGATGATGGGTTTCTTATTATTGGATCAATCGTATTTGGTTATTTGTAATTAAACGAAGAATTGTACTTACCACTTACTCACCTTTTCATATAGGTGGCGCACAAACGGAATCGGGATTCATCACTGAACATTACGAAGGGAACCCTCGATTTTCAAGTGGCATATGAACCAGAGCTATTACGTAATAATTCGGTAGGATGTTCTTTTAGTCTGAAGAGTTCTAATTCAATGCGACGGGCATAAAGAATACCACTGCAAGTCGGAGCAGCTAAGCTGAACAAAGTGTAACAAAATATCAATAGGCTTCTTTTATGTGAGGGCTAAGACATGTATGTAGGTCAGACGTACAATAAATTTAACATGCTCTAACAATTAATGGATTTTATGGGATCCAACAGGCCACAAAACACCGACGATTTCAAAAAGAGTTTGTATGTACGTGTGTGTGTGGTAAACCACAAAAATTCTCTCGGATGGGCACTTTTTGTTGTAATTATTGTAAGTAATAACTATTAAAATAAACTTTACGGATTAGTTCAGCAATATACAACACATATAAATCATAGCTGTGTGTTAACGGATGTGTGGTTTAACTTATATTGGGTTTAATTTTTTTTAACTAATGGTTTGGTATCTCGAAATGAGTTTGTTTTCTTAAGAATAATGCCTTAACTAATTAACGATAACCCTCTGTTTGGATTAGGCCAGAGATTTATTCTAGCTTCACTAGTTATAGGCGCATATTCCTTGAATTAATTTGCGATCTTGAACACACTTGGAAGAAAACTGGATACCAAAAATATCATAATCAATTGCCTGTTATCCCCTTTTCGATTAGGCCAGAGTCTTATCTTAGTCTCATTAGATACTTATAGACGTAACTTTGTCGGATAGACTACAATTTGCTACTATGAACGCTCTTGAAGGAAAATTATGTACAAATAATGTCTTAACCAATTAGCGATATTCTTTTTTCCGATTAGGCCAGAGTTTTATTCTATTTTTATTAGATACTAATAAGGTCAAATTCATTGCATGAACTACAATTATTTGCCACCGTGAACACATTTGAAAGAAAACCATATAAAAATAATGCCTCAACTGAATGATATTATATTTTTCGATTAGGCCAGAGTTTTATCCCATTTCAATTACTTATAGATGAAGATTCGTTAGATTCAACTTGGTTTGCTGCCTTGACCACAGTTGAAAGAGAACTGCATACATATAATGGCTTAACCAACTAGTGACAATCCTCAGTTTGAACTAGGCCAGAGTCTTATTCTAGTTTTATTACTAATAGATGCAAATTCCTTGGGTTTCTTGCTGGCCGCGTTCAGTATGAATCATTTCATTGAATGAACCATAATTTCCTACACTGAGCATACTTGAAAGATAGTTGTACACAAAATAATGTCTTATACAGTTATGATAATCGATTAGGCCAGAGTTTTATTCTAGTTTTATTTCTAATAAGCTCAAATTCATTGCATGAACTATTTTCCACCGTGAACACACTTAAAAGAAAACTATGAAAACAATGTCTTTAACGAAATATTTTTTTTCGATTAGGCCAAAGTTTTATTCCATTTTAATTAGTTATAGATGAAAATTCCTTGGATTCAACTTAATTTATTGCCGTGAATACAGTTGGATATAATGGCGCCTTCAACTAACGATAATCATCTGTTTGAATTAGGCCAGAGTTTTATTCTAGCTTCAGTAGTGATAGGCGCATATTCCTTGAATGAATTTGCGATCTTGAACACACTTGGAAGAAAACTGGATACAAATAATGTCTTAATCAATTGCCTGTAGTCCCCTTTTCGATTAGGCCAGAGTCTTATCTTAGTCTCGTTACTTATAGACGTAACTTTGTTGGCTGGACTACAATTTGCTATTGTAAACGCTCTTGAAGGAAAACTATATACAAATAAAGTCTTAACCACTTAACGATATTCTTTTTGTCGATTAGGCCAGAGTTTTATTCCAGTTTCATTACTAGTAAGCTCAAATTCATTGCATGAACTACAAACTGCCACTCAAATCACACTTGAAAGAAAACTATAGAAAATAAACGATGTTACCTTTTTCAATTAGGCCAGAGTCTTATTCCATTTTAATTAATCCGTTCCTATTTTCCTAATTCTGGTGATCATCACTCGTAAAATTATCGGATTACTAAGCCCACACCCACGTACTGTATACCACTTTCACGACAACGACAATTTTCATAATTAACCGGCGTGCAAAAATTAATCATAACGTTCAACAACAGTTTCCAAAATGACGTAATTTATCTGATAAGTCTTACGTATATGGAGCCAGTTGACAAATTGCCTTTGCTGTATAGTGAATTTATTTTGTTTCCAACGCCCTGCCCTCCACTGTCGACAGTATCTTCAAGATATTGATCATCGGAATTTTTTTTAGTAAGTAATTTTTCATATTTTAAAACTTCAGAGGACGTTGGTCTTATATAAGAGACTTTTAACACCTTTTTACACTTATTAAAGATAACGAGGATATAATTAAAATTCAGGTATGCTTTTTCTGGGCATACGTTGGCGTTTAGAGTGCTGTCTAGATATACAAAACGAACCGTTTGATTTTTGTCTCTGATTCGTCTGCTGACTTAAAATCTTCGTTGCTAACAACAAAAAGCGTTTCCTTGTTTCCTTTGGGTATTAAGCTAATCTGCAAATAAACCTCCGTCGCGACACGATGTATTAATAAGACAGCAAAATATTAACGAACTAATAAACAATAAATACGCTTTATTCTTTCCTGCTGACGCAAAGCTCCGGATGAGCGAGCGAGGAAGATCCACGCCTCGCGAAAGCTGGTCCCAGCAATTTCCACTTTCCTCCGAGGAAAAATGGCTGTAGACATTAACAAGCGAAGATGGACGTGTACTTAAATAACTAATTGTAAATTATAATAATATATCTCCGGCGTTAATTAAACATAGGAAACTTCCTTCTATTCTCTCGTATAATAGCGACTATATTAGCCCGAGGCGAGCGTCGCTAATGGTAAATATTTATATATTTATTACCAACAACTGTACTTTATCGGCGTACCACCATACGTGCTAAACAGAACAGGATGCATTTCAGGTGGATTTTCGTGGTGTGAAGTAAACGCCAAGTAAATTAAACGTGTAATGAGCTTTCGCACCGTTTTTAATTTAAGCTCCGTCGTCTTACTCAGCGTTTCCGGACAGTGTACAGGGTGTGTCGACGACTATTCTTCGAACGCCAGCCAAAGACTCGTTCCTGAGTACATTAAATGTACACAAGATTGTTTGCCTGTATTAAATAAAACAATACTTCCCCATTTTGTATTTACTTCAAGACCAAGAAAGAATACCAGGTACATACTTGGGAATTCATTTGTACATACCTGTATCCTATGTACAGCGGTAAATACAAAGGAATGTTCGCCTAATTTCTTTAAAATAAGGCTTCCACATTTTTTATGTATTTCAGAACCATTCGTATGTCTTGTTTTACTTCAGCACTAGGAAAGAGACGACAAAGTACACACTAGGGATTTTTTTTGTACATGTCTGTTCCCGAGTACATTGAATGTACATAGGATTGCTCGCATGATTTTTAACTCGATTTCAAAACTATCCTCACTTTATGTTTACTTCAATACCAAGAAAGAAAACCAGGTACACACCAGAGAATTAATTTGTACATATCTGTATCCTATGTATAGTTGTACAGTAGCATGTACAAAGGAATGTTCGCCTAATTTCTTTAAAATAAGGCCACATTTTTTATTTATTTCAGAACCATAAGTACTTTTTGTTTTACTTTAACACTAACAACGGGACAACAAAGTACACACTAGGGATTTTTTGTACATGTACATATCCCCAGTACATTGAATGTACACAGGATTGTTTCCACATTTTTAATTTATATCAAAAACATCTGGTTCTTTTTATGTACTACAATACTAAGAAAGAAAAAAGAGAACGTACACTAGGAAATTTTGTTTGTACTTGTCTATTTCCTGAGTACATTGAATGTACACAGGATTGTTTGCCTGATTGAAATGAAACAAAACTTCCACGTTTTCAAATTTATTTTAAAACTATTCGCATTTTGTCTTTACTTCAATACTAAGAAAGAAAGCCAAGTACACTCTTGGAAGACTTATTGACAGTTTCCTGTGTACAATGACAATGTACAAAAGAATGGTCGCCTAACTACACACGACTTCCACATTTTATCAAAATCATCCGAATTTTTTTAGGTACTTCAACACTAAGAAAGAAAAAAAGGGAAAGTACACACTAGGAAGTTTTGTTTGTACTTGTCTATTTCCTGAACACATTGAATGTACACAGGATTGTTTGCCTGATTTTAATGAAACAAAGCTTCCACGTTTTCAAATTTATTTTAAAACTTTTCGCATTTTGTCTTTACTTCAAGAGTAAGAAAGAAAGCCAAGTACACTCTTGGAACACTTATTGACAGTTTCCTGTGTACAACGAAAATGTACAAAAGAATGGTCGCCTAACTACACAAGACTTCCACATTTTATCAAAACAATCCTAATTCTTTTATGTACTTCAACACTAAGTAAGAAATAAGGGAAAGTACACTAGGAAATTTTGTTTGTACTTGTCTATTTCCTGAGTACATTGAATGTACACAGGATTGTTTGCCTGATTTTAATGAAACAAAGCTTCCACGTTTTCAAATTTATTTTAAAACCTTTCGCATTTTGTATTTACTTCAAGACTAAGAAAGAAAGCCAAGTACACTCTTGGAAGACTTATTGACAGTTTCCTGTGTACAACGACAATGTACAAAAGAATGGTCGCCTAACTACACAAGACTTCCACATTTTATCAAAACAATCCTAATTCTTTTATGTACTTCAACACTAAGTAAGAAATAAGGGAAAGTACACTAGGAAATTTTGTTTGTACTTGTCTATTTCCTGAGTACATTGAATGTACACAGGATTGTTTGCCTGATTGAAATGAAACAAAACTTCCACGTTTTCAAATTTATTTTAAAACTATTCGCATTTTGTCTTTACTTCAAGACTAAGAAAGAAAGCCAAGTACACTCTTGGAAGACTTATTGACAGTTTCCTGTGTACAATGACAATGTACAAAAGAATGGTCGCCTAACTACACACGACTTCCACATTTTATCAAAATCATCCGAATTTTTTTAGGTACTTCAACACTAAGAAAGAAAAAAAGGGAAAGTACACACTAGGAAGTTTTGTTTGTACTTGTCTATTTCCTGAACACATTGAATGTACACAGGATTGTTTGCCTGATTTTAATGAAACAAAGCTTCCACGTTTTCAAATTTATTTTAAAACTTTTCGCATTTTGTCTTTACTTCAAGACTAAGAAAGAAAGCCAAGTACACTCTTGGAAGACTTATTGACAGTTTCCTGTGTACAATGACAATGTACAAAAGAATGGTCGCCTAACTACACACGACTTCCACATTTTATCAAAACAATCCTAATTCTTTTATGTACTTCAACACTAAGTAAGAAATAAGGGAAAGTACACTAGGAAATTTTGTTTGTACTTGTCTATTTCCTGAGTACATTGAATGTACACAGGATTGTTTGCCTGATTGAAATGAAACAAAACTTCCACGTTTTCAAATTTATTTTAAAACTATTCGCATTTTGTCTTTACTTCAATACTAAGAAAGAAAGCCAAGTACACTCTTGGAAGACTTATTGACAGTTTCCTGTGTACAATGACAATGTACAAAAGAATGGTCGCCTAACTACACACGACTTCCACATTTTATCAAAATCATCCGAATTTTTTTAGGTACTTCAACACTAAGAAAGAAAAAAAGGGAAAGTACACACTAGGAAGTTTTGTTTGTACTTGTCTATTTCCTGAACACATTGAATGTACACAGGATTGTTTGCCTGATTTTAATGAAACAAAGCTTCCACGTTTTCAAATTTATTTTAAAACTTTTCGCATTTTGTCTTTACTTCAAGACTAAGAAAGAAAGCCAAGTACACTCTTGGAAGACTTATTGACAGTTTCCTGTGTACAATGACAATGTACAAAAGAATGGTCGCCTAACTACACACGACTTCCACATTTTATCAAAACAATCCTAATTCTTTTATGTACTTCAACACTAAGTAAGAAATAAGGGAAAGTACACTAGGAAATTTTGTTTGTACTTGTCTATTTCCTGAGTACATTGAATGTACACAGGATTGTTTGCCTGATTTTAATGAAACAAAGCTTCCACGTTTTCAAATTTATTTTAAAACTATTCGCATTTTGTCTTTACTTCAAGACTAAGAAAGAAAGCCAAGTACACTCTTGGAAGACTTATTGACAGTTTCCTGTGTACAATGACAATGTACAAAAGAATGGTCACCTAACTACACAAGACATCCACATTTTATCAAAACAATCCTAATTCTTCTATGTACTTCAACACTAAGTAAGAAATAAGAGAAAGTACACTAGGAAATTTTGTTTGTACTTGTCTATTTCCTGAGTACATTGAATGTACACAGGATTGTTTGCCTGATTTTAATGAAACAAAGCTTCCACGTTTTATATTTACTATAAGACCAGAAAAAAATATGAGTAGGTAGGTTTGTTTCGGTTCCTGTGTACATATAAATGTACACAGGAATACTCTCTTGATTTAATTAAAACAATTTGTAATTTGTGATGTAAAAGTCGTACGGGGGGAGGGGGGGGGGGGCAGAGAAACCACTTGACAGTTGCCATTAAGGAATAAGAATTTCAACAAACTAATAATGCATGACTGTTCCTGAAACGCCAGCCATACGCGGTTACTCGCTGGCTGTGTGAATGAACTTAATATATGTGCATATTAAGTTAACACCCTGTACAGACAAAACCACGTGAGAGCCGTAACATGTTTATTTGAAATCTCCTCAGCTTTCACCGATAATCGATGTACAAAAACCCGGCAAACATATTACGGGCCGCGTTAATGACGTATGCAAATAAACGTATTTTGATGTAAAACATAATGAATTTGTTAGAGACGTGTTAAATACGACGTAAACACGGAGCGGTTTTTGTATAAATTTATACGGATTGCATGTTCGAGTTGTAAGTGACAACCAGAATCTGAAAACATTAATCTTTGTTAGTGGGTTCATTGTTAAGTATGACACCGCACTTTATATTCGATATCACGACGGCCTGGTTAGTTGTTAGCCAAACGTCCACTTTATTTCACGAAAAAAATATTTATTTTAGCTCTGTACTACTGTCAGCGTTTTATTTACGAAGAATTATCGGTGCCCCGGCCTAAAATGGTCCACCGATAGGGACCGGTGCATTTTTCTTCTTTAGATAATATTCAGAAATTGACAGGTTACCTTTTTTGTGGCACAAAAAACGGTCGCTTTTTTATTCTCGTTACATCTAGCCGATGAAAGTTGTACAATCTGTGTTATGGGAGGTGAACATTTCTGATACCGAACGTACCGGCAGATACACGTATCGATAAAGGTTACAATACACGGTAATAATGACGGACGCAGTCGACCTGTCCATCGAGGTACAATTTTTTTTAGCAAGTATTTAGATTCACGTTTTAATTTCCTACATTTTTATATTCTGTTCTACCTGTTTCGATAGGCGAGATTCATCAGGAGAGTTTATAGTCGTTACATTGGAAAGACTAAAAGATGTATAAATGCCAGACTTAAAGAACACAAATCTACTAGAAAAATTGACGCACCCAAGAAATTATTGGCCAAGAAGATACACGGTAAAGCCGGACTACTACTAATGATGACGTGGAAGGTAAAGGCATGACCGACCACGTGACGTCGTCAGAATTAGACCACCCTAAATGAAGTTCGTTTCGCTTCAGAAGATGATGACGAAAACTATTATGATCTTCTAGTAAATTAAATAATTTACAATTTATATAATATACTAAGGTGGTAAGTTTCTCTTGAAAAATTCACTACTCACTGTTTTCCTGCAAAAGGCTTCCTTTGTAAGTCACATTCCATTTAGATATAATGGCAAATTTTTAATTTATACGTGTTAGAATTGATTATTTGCTTAAATACTACGATAAAGATCTTTTAGTAAATATAAAAAATGTGGAATTTATTTAATATACTAAGGTGATAAGTTTCTCTTGAAAAATTCACTACTCACTGTTTTCCTGCAAAAGGCTTCCTTTGTAAGTCACATTCCATTTAGATATAATGGCAAATTTTTAATTTATACGTGTTAGAATTGATTATTTGCTTAAATACTACGATAAAGATCTTTTAGTAAATATAAAAAATGTGGAATTTATTTAATATACTAAGGTGATAAGTTTCTCTTGAAAAATTCACTACTCACTGTTTTCCTGCAAAAGGCTTCCTTTGTAAGTCACATTCCATTTAGATATAATGGCAAATTTTTAATTTATACGTGTTAGAATTGATTATTTGCTTAAATACTACGACAATGATCTTTTAGTAAATATAATAATGTGGAATTTATTTAATATACTAAGGTGATAAGTTTCTCTTGAAAAATTCACTACCCACTGTTTTCCTGCAAAAGGCTTCCTTTGTAAGTCACATTCTATTTAGATATAATGGCAAATTTTTAATTTATACGTGTTAGAATTGATTATTTGCTTAAATACTACGATAAAGAACTTTTAGTAAATATAATAATGTGGAATTTATTTAATATACTAAGGTGATAAGTTTCTCTTGAAAAATTCACTACTCACTGTTTTCCTGCAAAAGGCTTGCTTTGTAAGTCACATTCCATTTAGATATAATGGCAAATTTTTAATTTATACGTGTTAGAATTGATTATTTGCTTAAATACTACGATAAAGATCTTTTAGTAAATATAATAATGTGGAATTTATTTAATATACTAAGGTTATAAGGTTCTCTTGGAATATTAACTATTTATTGCTTTCTTTACACCAAGACAAAAAGACTTTGCTTTTAAATCTCCTGACATTCCATGTATTTTATATACCAGGCTAAAAAGTTTACTAGGCAAATTTTCAAGACGATAAGGCTCACTTATCAATTTATTATACATATACTAAATTATTAAGATTTTTTAAGCTACATGCAATAATACAGCGTTTACCATTACGAAGTATTTTTTGGCAAATATAATTTACACCTTTGGAACATTTACTAAGGTGTCCTCTATATGCTTATTACATTCCATTTATTTAATATACCTACTATAAAGAATTTTATTGCAGATTTCTGTTTATAAATGTTACAACGTACTACTTGCTTAAATGCTACGATTAAAATATTTCAATAAATACTGTAATTTACAAATTTATTTAATTTACCAAGATAAGGCTCTCTTGAAAAATTTGCTATTTGCATGTGTTGGACGAAATTCGCCAGGAGTTTATAGTGTACCTAGTCCCAGTTCTGTGAACAATTTTACAATTGGGAAGAAAACCCGAAAATCATTATAATTTCCCAGTAAATATAATAATGTGGAATTTATTTAATTTACTAAGGTGATAAGGCTCTCTCGAAAAATTTGCTATTTGCGAATTTATTCTCAGACAATGCTGGAATAGAGAAATCGCTATGCTAAACTCCACCAGGACGTTGATACAAACAAGATGTAAAAAAAGGTATTTACGATCCGCAACTATGTGTATAATTTATATATACGGGCACCGGACCAAAGAAGTGTCAATATTAACTGTATGCTAACAAAACGTTATATATCTTTATTTATTTCTATATGTGTCAAATTCTCCGTTTGTTTTCATAATGGCAATTTTCGAATACACATTTAAGAATATAACGGTTGTCCGATGCTGACAAATAAAACTGATGTTTTTATTTGTTTGCCGAATCGTAAATTAATACGATAATTGGTGATGATTGCCAATAGAATATATTCTCCTCTGTTCGCAGGTTATTCAAAATATATTGCGGAATAATCCGCCAGTATTTTTATTGCATTACTTTCGAAAACACCCCGTATACGAGTATTAAGATTCTCTTTCGAATTTAATATTTCGCTAGTTATGTTGGTAAAATTTCATAGATACTGCTGCAAATGTTCTATTTCTTTTAAATGCGGGGATCGCTGATAAGGCTCTCTTGAAAAATTTATTGTTCCCTGTTTTACTTACATCAAAATGAAAAGGCCTTTATAAATGCTATGGCAATATATTTATTTTATATACCCCTCTGAAAGCACTGCATGGCAAATATCAACACGATAAGGCTCTCTTGAGAAGTTCATTCTAAATTTATTACATTCAAAAACTATAAGATTGTCTCGATGTATAATTTACTAATTTCATCTTTTGCTGCATAGGGTGAAACGATAACGATTTTAAGCTGATAAGGCTCTCTTGGAAAATTTCACTGTTTTTCCTACATCAAAACGAAAAAGGACTTAGTAAATGCTATTGCAGTATTTTTATTTTAAATATCGCGCTGTTCAAGATGCTAAGGCTCTCTTGCGACGTTCATTTTTATTACACAAGAGAACGATAAAATTTTCTCAGAAAATATCTTAGTCAACATTATAAGCTGCGTAGGATAAAATGATAAAGATGCTAAGCTGATAAGGCTCTCTTGAAAAATGTGTTATTTATTGTCTTTCTTACATTGAAACAGAATTTCCTTTGTAAACGCTATTACAATATATTTATTTCATATTATACCAAGCTGAAAGCACTGCATGGCAAATTTCAAGATGCTAAGGCTCTCTTGAGAAGTTCATTCTAAATGTATTAGATATCAAAACGATAAGATTTTCTTATCATATATTTTAATCAACAATATTAGCTGTGTAGGATAAAATGATAAAGATGCTAAGCTGATAAGGCTCTCTTGAAAAATGTATTATTCGCTGTTTTTCTTACATTGAAATGAAATTGTAAATGCTATTGCAATATATCTATTTTATGTATCATACTGAAAGCACTACATGGTAAATTTCAACACGATAAGGCACTCTTGAGAAGTTCATTCTAAATTTATTACATACCAAAACGATAAGATTTTCTCGATATATAGTTTACTAACTTCATCATTTGCTGCACAGGGTGGAACGATAACGATTTTAAGCTGATAAGGCTCTCTTGGAAAATTTCACTGTTTTTCCTACATCAAAACGAAAAAGGCCTTAGTAAATGCTATTGCAGTATATTTATTTTAAATATCGCGCTGAAATCACTATATGGCAAATTTCAAGATGCTAAGGCTCTCTTGCGACGTTCATTTTTATTACACAAGAGAACGATCAAATTTTCTCAGAAAATATCTTAGTCAACATTATAAGCTGCGTAGGATAAAATGATAAAGATGCTAAGCTGATAAGGCTCTCTTGAAAAATGTGTTATTCATTGTCTTTCTTACATTGATACAGAATATCCTTTGTAAAAGCTATTACAATATATTTATTTCATATTACACCAAGCTGAGAGCACTGCATGGCAAATTTCAAGATGCTAAGGCTCTCTTGAGAAGTTCATTCTAAATTTATTAGATATCAAAACGATAAGATTTTCTTATCATATATTTTAATCAACAATATTAGCTGTGTAGGATAAAATGATAAAGATGCTAAGCTGATAAGGCTCTCTTGAAAAATGTATTATTCACTGTCTTTCTTACATTGAAATGAAATTGTAAATGCTATTGCAGTATATTTATTTTATATATCATACTGAAAGCACTACATGGTAAATTTCAACACGATAAGGCTCTCTTGAGAAGTTCATTTTAAATTCATTACATACCAAAACGATAAGATTGTCTCGATATATATTTACTAATTTCATCCTTTGCTGCTTAAAAATTTATTATTTACTGCACTGCACAACAAATTTCAATATGATAAGGCTCTCTTGCAAAATTCGTTCTATAAATATTATGTACCAAAGCTTTAGATTCTTTCAGCGTACATTTTAATAGTTTCATCATTTGCTGCATATTATGATGCAATAAGATATTAAGCTGATAAGTCTCTCTTGAAAAATTTCGTATCGACTGTATTTTTTACAAATCAGACCAAAACGATAAAATTCTTTCAGTATATATTTTTATAATTTTATCATTTGCTGCATATGATGATAAGGCTCTCTCGAAAAATATGCCATTTTCGGTATACTGATATATGATTCCAATTTTTCATCGAATGACTGATATTAATGCAACTTGAACCTCCGTTTCCAACTTTCCTAAACTGTCAATATTGCTTAGTCACTTTGTGCCAGACCCATAAACCGTGGGAAAAACTTAAATACCCCATTTCGCCTCCCATATCTTAGAAATTACTCATTGCACGGACAATTTAACAACGAAGTCACATGTCCCAATCGGTGCACCGGCCAAAAAATTTACATACGTTTTTATGCACCGCCAATATCATTAAATCAGTGGGTACTATTTATTCCAGCCCGGAATCAAGTGGAGGGAGGGCCAAACATGGTTCGGAGTCGAAAAGAGCGCCCATCAGGTAGTTTAAGGTATGTTATACCATAGAAGTTTAGTGTAAATGACAATACCCACCCGTGTCACACGTGTAACTTAATGAAGCCAATAAAAACCAGTATCTAATCAAATCTAGCTGCAAGAAACACGAGACGGTAGGTACGGGGCATGGGCGTAGCAGGGGGAGGAACGGCCGGGGTTACGATTATAGGTATTTTGTAGGTTTTTAACAAGCACTGTAGTGATTACTAAAACTGCTTATTAGCAAGGATAAAGTTGGGTACTGTAAAGAAGGCGCGGAGTATTCCTCACTCGCTCACATAGTGATAAATTCAACTCGTGTATGATATATTTCGGCAACAAAAATATAATTATAATATTAGTTGTGAACTACGTACTGCGCCATTTTTGCAGAAATTTTTTTTAATTCTCTACATAACAAAATAAGAAAGAAAGAATTGATTTGGTATAGCCGAACTGGCTTCAAAAGAGATGTGGAGAGGCGAGGAAAATTTGACGGCGCCGCCGCTGACTGGAGCAGGCCAGCGCCCGATATAACATGTCATGGGCGGCCGTGGTCGGCGATGAACCTCGATCACAGAAAATAATGCACAAACGACATTTCAAGACTTCTAGATCGATCACCTGCATATGTTGCCACTACAGGCTGTCCTTAAGTAAATTTTTAACCCAACAAATCAACCTTCGGCAACATGTGCGTTAAAAAAATAACAAATCGATTCTCTTATCTTTATTTGCTGTTACACGGATAAAACTAGATTTTTATAAGGATGCTATGTAAATAAGGAAATTACATGTCGATGAGAGGCAATAATTAAAGATAAGAGAGTCGCTTTTGAGAGCCGGGACGTACGTAACGGCAACTGGACGAACAAATATATTTGGCGGAGGTTTTTGGTTGCTTTCTTTAAGAAAATTTAATTCAAGACAAATACAAGTGCAATTTTATTTGGCATTAGCGGCCACTGATAATTTGTTTATTGTAATAAATTATCCTTAACAATTATGTTGTGTGTAAGCGTGATTAAATAAAAAAATATTCGTTGTTAGTAAATAAGAAAAATGATGAAGTTCAAAACCGGGCGTGAAAATGTACTTTAACGCCCGATTTAACGGGCGTTAAGTGCAACTTTATGACTCTATGAACCGTTCGTGCATAAGTTATTTATGTATCAAGGGCGTAAAGTAAGCGTTTATGCCCCGCAGCTATTACACGCTAAGGGCCGCAAAACCTAACGCCCCACCGTGCATAAAGTTTCGTATGTATCACGGGCGTAATAAGCGTTTAAGGCCCTTGGCGTGTAATAGCCCGAGGTTTTCACACCGAGGATCATAAACGCTTACTTTACGCCCTTAGCTGCTGCTTGAATGTTTTTAATCAGGCAATTCGTAGTTGTTACCTAACAAGGGTCAAACCAAGCCAATCTCGTGGTCGCTATATTTAAATGGAGGGCGTATAATAGCCCTCGGCTAATGCTTTGTGCTATTATCTTTCCGCCGCGGGTCATTAACGCTTAGTTTACGCCCTTGATGCATGCATAAATAATTATCATGGCCCTTGGCGCCTAATAACCTCGTGCTATCTTCACGCCGCGGGCATAAACGTTTCCTTTATGCCCTTCACAGTAACTACCATGGCCCTTGGCGTGTAATAGCCCTCGGCTAAAACCTCGTGCTATCTTCACGCCGCGGGACATAAACGTTTACTTTACGCCCTTCATAATAACTACTATGGCCCTTGGCGTATAATAGCCCTCGGCTGAAGCCTAGTGCTTCATATCTCGGGCCATAAACGCTTACTTTACGCCCTTGATACATAAGTAACTATTATAGACATAAGCAAGTTTCTTAGCTCGTATATTAGAAACCATCACTAACCATATTAAAATATAGCTCATGCATGCAAACTTTTTCTTCTATGGCGCCTATATAAAAGACAATCCGAGGTGTCACGATCTAAACAGCTTCTCGCCACAACCGAGCTGTTAATTTAATATTAATTTGTCATCCGTTAAAAAAGGCAGCACCGAGCCCGCGTTAAGTGTTTCGTGATTATAGGTTTGACGTGGCGGCCCTCCTCCTTCCCGGTTATTAATTTTAACTTAAATTTTAAGTTAAACCCGAGCTTTGAACAGGTGCCCGAGTTAGTTTTTTACGTCCGCAGCACACACGTAACGTATTAATAACAGGCTCCTTGCGTGCACCTTACTTTCGGACACACGTATTTGTCAAAACGTCCAGACGTCGTACGAATGCGCCGCATTGTGTGGAGATCACGCCGAGATAAGGTGGTATTTGAATAAAATCGTCGTTATTTTTGTGTGGCGTTTTCAATTCAGCGGGGTGAATTCAGTCCGAACAATTTAGGTTTAGTTCTTCGGCTAATTCCTTCGTACGTACTTCCATCATTCATTTTCTTAATCCAACTTCGCATAATCCAGCTGGAATAGGTCAATTGTCTACAACCAGATCTCTTATAACGGTAAAATTAAAGAAGCGACATAAATCTTTAAACTTATGAAAATATTTATACTACAGATATTTTTAATAAATGAATTAGCAGTAAACAACTATGCGTATCAAAAAAGTCCCATAGCATGGCCTGCGTCGGTAACTTTAAAGTTTTTCGAACTTTACTGAAAAGCATCCAAATTATTGTTTAATTAATTGCTGACGGGCTGTAAATATTTCACGATGATTGGCTGTTATGGCTTATTTAATCAAATTGAATCTAATTAGCGAAATTAACAAAAAATTTATGGACTCAATTAATATAGAAGCACCGTTTACTTCAACCAGCATCGCCCTGTATATTCCTTGTTGCATAGGAACCCACACGAACCACGACCAAAATTATCGTCCTTGTAGTTCGCCTGTACGTACAAAAAATCCGAGATATTTAACAAATACTTAGAGAGATTTAAACGACAGATGAAGATAGTAACCCGAGATATTATTTATAAATGCCTGTGGAAACGTCTTGTACAGTCACTAATCTTTTTTCTAAGATGACACACGTCATAATTGATGTATTACAGGACGAGGGTGTATATCTTTAAAGCTCGGAGCAGGTCACCCGATATTATTTAATGCCCTATTGGATTTAATGCGACGCGAGAAAAATATCAAGGGGACAGAGGTTGACGCTTTTGTGAAGGGTAACAATCCGTATTTTTTTACAAATTTGCATAAATTACCTTATCTGTTATTGTACGAAACCAATTGTACCAGTAGGTACTTACTCACAAGAAAGAACCATTTTGTTGTAAAATCTCTATACCTACCTATAGTTATTTTTTACTGTACCTAATCTGAAGATCGCCTGAACGGAGTAGTTTATGGCTATTAATAATAGAAATTGGCTTTTGGTGAGTAAACAGATTCTTTATTTCTTCGTTTTTAAGTAGCACCACAAGAAATGGTCCAACAGGGTTAGATCCGGTGATCTAGCTGGCCACCGGTGCTGCCTTTCTCTTCCATTTAAATCAGTTTTGATATTTCGAGACAGCTTTGATGAACTTAACATAAACAAAAAATTCTGGTGCTATAGGTACATTTTTTTTCGACCTGTCGCGACGATTTCTTGCCACTCGGTTTGTACCGACTGATTCGAAACGATCCGCCGTGCAATTGCTCGATATTAATTAGTTAAAAATATCGCCTAAAAAATTATCCCACAATTGTAACATTTTTTTGGCTCGTTATTCAAACGAGCGAGGAATGCCGTCCCCGAATTTCACGAATACCTAAAATAATCCGAACCTTATCTCGACTAGGATCTCGGCTCGTATCGAACGTTCCTTCCTCCGGTTAGGACAATTCACTAAGTATTTTGTTTTAACCTGTGTCCGAGTCGTATGACTGTACAAAAACTAAATTAATTATGATAGCAAGGCGAACTTGAGAGCGAGACTGATAATTTTTATTTCATGACAGACTCAGATATGATCGTCTGTAAGTCCTTGTTTGTGCTTAAATACGCAAGGAATGTACAGCGACTTATCTCTCGGCTAGAATTGAGAACCATTATTGCTACAATTTAGATATATATCGTCGACAAGGAAATTTTGAAATAATAAATCCCTAAAACGCCTAAACTTTCTTGACATATCCTGGCAATCTGTACGAGCTATGGCATCAATATATATATTTTTTAAAACAACAAACTCCCATTTTGGCAGGATCTTAAGTAGGTTGCGCAATTTGGTAATACTTTGTTGGCTGATTTTATATTTGAGGTTATGTATAGGAAATAAAACAACAACAACACCAAATATAATAATATGCAATTAGGTTAAATTGGTAGACGTAATGTTTTATATTTTTCCACCGTTTCAGTCCACACTTGTGGAAATATGTAGCATTTGCTGTCATATTGGTAAAACGTCATCGCAGTTACCATACTTCCAACAAAGCTGTCATATTACTTATACTTACACCAAATATGTTCTGTTAGGTCAAATTGACGTATACTTGTAGTTATCAAGCGTTTACTCTTATTATAGTTACCATACTTCCAACAAAGCTGTCGTATATTTTACATATACTTGCACCAAATATATGCCATTAGATTAAATTGTAAGACGTAACGTTTCACGATTTTCCATCGTTTTAATCCACACCTGTGGAGATATCTAACATTTGTTATTACATTGGTAAAACGCCATTAGTAATCATACTTCCAACAAATCCGTCATATTACTTATACTTACACGAAATATATTCTGTTAGGCCAAATTGACTTATTTATTTCGCCACTTCAATCCATACTTGTAGTTATCAATCGTTTGCTCTCATTTTAGTTATCATACTTCCAACAAAGCTGTCATATATTTTACATATACTTACTCAAAGTATATGTAATTAGGTTAAATTGGTAGACGTAACACTTCACGTTTTTCCAGTTTTAGCCTACACCAGATATCTAGCGTTTGCTGCCACCTTGTTCAAATAAATGCCATCGTAGTAATCATACTTCCAACAAAACTGTCATATTACTTATACTTACCCCAGATATATTCTGTTAGGTCAAATTGACGTAGTTATTTCGCCATTGTAGTCAAAACTTTTAGTTATCAAGCACTTGCTCTCATTATAGTTATCATACTTTCAACGAAGCTGTCATATATTTTACATATACTTACTCCAAATATAGGCAATTAAGTTAAATTAGTAGACGTAACGGTCCACGTTTTTCCACCGTTTTAGTCCACACCTTTGCTTTCACATTGCTAAAATGCCATCTCAGTAATCATACTTCCAACAAAGTTGTCATATTACTTATACTTACACCAGATATTCTGTTAGGTCAAATTGACGTAGTTATTTCGCCATTGTAGTCCATACTTACTTGTAATAATCAAGCGTTTACTATCATTATAGTTATCATACTTCCAACAAAGCTGTCATATATTTTACAAATACTTACACCAAATATATGCCATTAGGTCAAATGGGTGGACGTAACGTTTCACGTTTTCCACCGTTTTAGTCCGCACTTGTGGAGATATCTAGCATTTGCTCTCACATTGGTAGAACGCCATCACAGTAATCATACTTCCAACAAAGCTACGTCATATTACTTATACTTACACCAGATATATTGTGTTAGATCAAATCGACGTAGTTATTTCGCCATTGTAGTCCATACTTGTAGTTATCAAGCGTTTACTACCATTATATTTATCATACTTCCAACAAAGCTATCATATATTTTACATATACTTGCACCGAATATATGCTATTAGGTTAAATTGGTAGACGTAACGTTATGGAGATATCTAAAGTTTACTACCACATTGGTCGCAGTAATCATACTTCCAACAAAGCTGTCATATTTTACATATACTTACACTAAATATATGCAATTTTCACGTTTTTCTATAGCTTTAGTCCACACTTGTGGATATATCTAGAGTTTGCTGTCACACTGGTAAAACTCCATCGCAGTAATCATACTTCCATTAAAGCTGTCATATATCTTACATATACTTACTCCAAATATATTCAGTTAGATTAAATTGACGTAAAGTTCATCATCGCAGTAATCATACGTCCAATAGAAATGTGATACGTTTTACACATACTTACCCAAAAATATTCAATTAAGTTATATTGGTCGACGTAACGCATGATGTCCGATGTGCTGCGACTGTAAACTAATAAAACTATATCCAATGCTTTGGATAATAAAAAAAATCTCGTAAAAATTTAATTATGAAATGGCCAGATAAAAATACCTACATCGAAAACTTCTTACCACACTTTTATGTTTTTTTAGTTTCAATAACCCGTTAAATCGAATTTATGGGATTAAAGACATCCAGAGTCGCCTTGATGAGGGCATGGTCTGTGTACTAACCTCTCGATATTATTATCTATTCCCCGAGAGTATCGGCGATGCCATAAAATCGGAGTGCTTTCTGGGAAGTTTACATCATCGAGGAGCATCCGGCTTACATATTGACAACTTTTGAATCGTGTTAATTCTTGTTTTACAAGAAATGCGCAGAAATTCTTGCCTGGGAGCGTTTTTAAATATTTGCCACTTTTCAAAGAGCGATGGTCAACACTGTAACCATAATTAATACGCGTTAATTTTCGTTCCTATAGCTGTTTGGCGTATTGGATTTATAGTAACATGCGAATACCCGTGAAACGCTAGGTGTACGCAATTCATCACCGGAGGATTTGTTTAAGTTTTTTATGGCCCAAGAAGGGTACAGCCAGTGACGTTTAACACCTGCTCTGAAAACGCCGGATGCCATCGTAAAGAATTATCAAGGGAGGTCCCACTTGAAAGAAATGGTAGCAGCGGTGAATTTATGTCGGTGTCAGATGATATTACGGCCGGTAAAAAATGATGTCGGTTGAAAAAACATATAACCAAACATAGATTAGGCGATACTGGGTTTGAGGAAATGTGAGAAATTGCTTACAAGGGTATTTTTTAAAAAAGTTTTTCCCAGCGACCGAGAGGAATATTTGTTTCTTTAACGATTTATCACAACCAACATAATTATGGAATTCATTGCCCAGTCACGGGTTCCCTGATTAGGAATTATAACTAGGAAGCATAAATCCAACTCGCTGTCGTACACCCCATTAAAACCAATTTATTAAAGAGGTCGTAACTTTTTTCAGGAACCTATCACAACCTTATGAATAATTAAACGGTACGTCTCCTTGTGGAAGGTCGCCGAATGAAACATAATAAATTTGTTGCGTGAATAGGACTCATTGTGTATTTTAAAGTACCTTATTATAAGACACTCAGCTAGGACTGGGTTTATTGTACAGGATAGTCGTATGAAAGGATTAAACTCAACTTACATTAGGTGTACTCGAGTCGACCTATTCACAAGGTATTTTTTTATTCTCCGAACGCTGTTTAATAGTGTGTAAATTATTTATATAAATATCGACCCCACCGGGGCCCTTATATCGCATTTCATATCTTCTAATTATTATTTATTATTGGAAATATGTTGTGACAATGCCTTTTGCAGGTGATAATTTCAGATTTGAAAAGTTATTTATCTTGTATTAATGGCTTACTAATGCGTCGTGGTGACTTGATGTTGTCGTTAACGAACTAAGAATTTAAATTGTAGTGTAGATAAATTGTTTAGTGTATTTTCTTAAATCGATGAATGATTGTACTAGTAATGTCTAAGTAATATGGCAGCTTTGTTGGAAGTATGATTACTGCGATGGCGTTTTACCAATATGACAACAAATGCTAGATACCTCCACAAGTGTGGACTAAAACTATAAAAAACGTGAAAATTGCATATATTTAGTGTAAGTATATGTAAAACATGAAAGCTTTGTTGGAAGTATTATTATTATTATTATTATTTACAACAAATAAGGGCAGAGGAATGAATACCTCTATGAAATAATTTTGTCAAAATGAGAACAAACGTTTGATGCCTCCACAAGTATAAATTATAGTGGCGAAACAAAGTGAAACGTTGCGGCAATTTGACCTAACAGAATATACATATCTGGTGTAAGTATAAGTAATATGACAGCTTTGTTGGAAGTATGATTACTGCGACCAATGTGGTTAGTAAACTTTAGATATCTCCACAACGTTACGTCTGCCAATTTAACCTAATAGCATATATTTGGTGCAAGTATATGTAAAATATATGACAGCTTTGTTGGTAGTATGATAACTATAATGAGAGCAAACGCTTGATAACTACAGGTATGGACTACAATGGCGAAACAACTACGTCGATCTGATCTAACACAATATATCTGGAGTAAGTATAAGTAATATGACATAAATTTGTTGGTAGTATGATTACTGTGATGGCGTTCTAACAATGTGACAGCAAATGCTAGATATCTTCACAAATGCGGACTAAAACGGTGGAAAACGTGAAACGTTACGTCCACCCATATGACCTAATTGCATAAATTTGGTGTAAGTATATGTAAAATATATGACAGCTTCGTTGAAAGTATGATAACTATAATGAGAGCAAGCGCTTGATAACTACGAGTGTTGACTACAATGGCGAAATAACTACGTCAATTTGACCTAACAGAATATATCTAGGGTAAGTATAAGTAATATGACAGTTTTGTTAGAAGTATGATTACTGCGATGGCGTTTTACCAATGTAACAACAAATGCTAGATATCTCCTCCTCGAGTGTGGACTAAAGCTGTGGAAAACGTGAAACGTTACATTTACCAATTTAACCTAATTGCATATATTTGGTGTAAGTATATGTAAAATGTATGACACCTTTGTTGGTAGTATGAAAACTATGATGAGAGCAAACGTTTGATAACTACAAGTATGGATTACAATGGCGAAATAACCACGTCAATTTAACCTAACAAGATATATTTTGTGTAAGTATAAGTAATATGACAGCTTTGTTATAAGTATGATTACTGCGATGGCGTTTTACCTATACGTCTTACAATTTAACCTAATTGCATATATTTGGTGTAAGTGTATGTAAAATATATGACAGCTTCGTTGAAAGTATGATAACTATAATGAGAGCAAGTGCTTGATAACTAAAAGTTTTGACTACAATGGCGAAATAACTACGTCAATTTGACCTAACAGAATGTACCTGGGGTAAGTATAAGTAATATGACAGTTTTGTTGGAAGTATGATTACTGCGATGGCATTTTAACAAGGTAACAGCAAACGCTAGATATCTCCACAGGTGTGGACTAAAACTGTGGAAAAACGTGAAGTGTTACGTCTACCAATTTAACCTAATTGCATATACTTGTAGTAAGTATGTGTAAAATATATGACAGCTTTGTTGGAAGTATGCTAACTAAAATGAGAGCAAACGATTGATAATTACAAGTATGGATTGAAGTGGTGAAATAACTAAGTCAATTTGACCTAACAGAATATATTTGGTGTTAGTATAAGTAATATGACAGCTTTGTTGTAAGTATGATAACTGTGATGGCGTTTTACCAATGTGACATCAAATGCTACATATTTCCACAAGTGTGAACTAAAACAGTGAAAAAATGTGAAACGTTACGTCTTATAATTTAACCTAATTGCATACAATTGGAGTAAGTATATGTAAAATATATGACAGCTTTGTTGGAAGTATGATAACTATGATGAGAGCAAACGCTTGATAATTACAAGTGTGGACTACAATGGCCGAAACAACTATGTCAATTTGACCTAACAGGATATATTTGGTGTAAGTATAAGTAATATGGCAGCTCTATTGGAAGCACGTTTACTGCGATGTGGTAGCAAGCGCCTAAGAGACGTGTTGATTATCGAATCAGTCATTAAATTTTTCTCAAATGCCTGCCGAGGCCCCGGTGCATGCTCACATAGATATAATAAAACATAATATTTAATTGGTCCATGAAATAACTGTTACACGCAACAATAAAATAATAAAAATGCCACCTAATTAAATTTCATCTGGTGCTGTGTGACCGAGGAAAAAACTAATATATACAATTATCTCACTTGCAGACGAGTATGTGATGTAAAGTTAAGTAATAAAATGTCTTATTTCTATTAGTAGAAAGACAACTATTTATTAATTGCGTCCTTAAGAATTCTTGAGCGTTAAAGAAATTAATTATCTTTACATGCGCTCCATCGAGAGGAAACGCCAAACCGTCGATGCAATTCGAAGGAATTTTTTTTCGCCGTTTGTTAAGTATAACTGTTTGTTACTCATCACGCCTCTCCCGATGAAATTAATAAATACATCATGGGTGCGCCAGTCGGTCTATGACTTTACATTTGAGCTATGCCCATTTTCAAATAGCTACAGCGTGGCGAGGAAAAGGACATACAAAATAAATTTTAAAAGGGTTAACAGCAGGCAGATGGCCACCTGATCGTGTTAAAAATTACGTACGGCGTTGGCAGTTGGTTTCTAAAAAAACATTTTATTGAAACCACGCTATATTTTTATTGAACGTCTCTGGTACCAAAAAATAACAGATACCGAATTATCCTGAAAGGAGCTTCATAGCATGAGATACATACGTCATATGGTAACAATGTATTTAATTGTAAAGTGCCTACTTCGCCAGTCACCATCAAATCTCGAGAGGAGAATAAATATTATCTTAAAGTGTTCGGATACTTGAGGCCGAAAAAAAACCTAAATATTCAACACTTAAGTAAATAAACAATTTTTACAAAAGTACCAGTCATCCATGTGGGAAGATACCGTGAAGGAACCACGTTGCCGGGGCCAACGTCACATTTAAAAGCTTATATGTAGGTTATAATTCGTTCTCGGGTAGCTGGAAAGACACTTCAACTTTTCTTATAGATAAATT
The DNA here is from genome assembly GCA_963680705.1 of Rhagium mordax. Lineage (NCBI taxonomy): Eukaryota > Metazoa > Arthropoda > Insecta > Coleoptera > Cerambycidae > Rhagium > Rhagium mordax. Next base: position 50,619,472 of record OY796663.1, read on the forward strand.
GATTTCGGAATGTCTAAATTAGTAAATAATTCACACGTGCGTAAGAAATATATTTTTGTAAGCGTTACCCAACAGAGAACAATACCGGAATAAAAGTATTGTCGAAATGGTGCTCGTGAACGTGGGCTTGGAGAAGGCAGATAGAATTACAGTGAATTTGACACTGCATTAATTAATAATGTTTTTTTTTAGCCGTGAAATTCGAATATTATTTTTATTATTTTTTGTTTGGTATACTTTTTAATTAATGTATAAAGAAAAAAAAAATAAAAGAAAAAAATTACAAAAATAAAAACTTGAAAAAATATAAGAGTAGGTACTTACTTTCTATTAGTAGAGAGCGGTAATCTCGGTGGTACTCCGTCTAATGTATTTATGGCCACAGTATCTGTACACTTTCACTATGTTCCTTCATGTCTACATACACTATATAAATCTACGATTGGCAATAAGTGTTTACCTTGGTTTCCTACTGATGGGGGGTACTCACAACATCAATAAACGAGAGATAGTTGTCTTTCACAATAAATACCAAAACAGTTATTTCGTATTTGCGAAAGAATCATAGTGAGTAGTCTTTCTACGGAAAGAGATTAATTTTATTTTTCCTTTTTTTTAATTTTTTTTTTGTAATTTTCTTTTTTAATTTTTATTTTTTTAATTTTTTAATTTAATTTAATTTTTTTATTTATTTTTTCTTCCCTTTTCTTTTTTATTTTATTTTATTTTTTTGTTTTTCTTTTATTTTTATTTTCTTATTTTATTTTTTTTCTTCATGAAATAACATTTTGGAAATTGTAGTCTCTGAGGATGGTTTATAGCACATTGTACACTTAACCAAACTAAATAATTGTAATAATACATCATTTAAAATCCACCAAAGAATTCCAGAATTAGAACGTGATTGTCAGAGTACGGTCCTGCGGTGGGCGTAACTCAGGGCCGTAATTAATAGCCCGTTAGCACCTGCTTGATGCATGGTTATTTAATAGAGCCTGATGAGTATGTTTAGACAGAATTACTGCATGTATCGTCTAGAGTATATCAGACCCTAACATCTCTACCTATTTTCATTTATTAATTAAAATAAACATTGTGCTGTAAGTACCCTGTTTAGTTTGTGTGAAGTTATCCACGAATTTCCAGCCACGGTTGCTGACGTGAAGAAACTTTTTATTGATATAGTATAGTAATAGTAGGCATGCGTACATGCGGCACATAGTGCACAGTGCAATGCTAAAATTAATGTATTCGTAGCTAGCAGGTTGCGCGCGCATGGCTATGTGGGGTGATATACATACTGTAGCCACTAGCCGCTGTTAGAGAATTGGTTTGGCGGTTTGATAATCAACAAATCATCTTTCATATTGTATTTTGCTCTGCGAATTAACGTTCACAAAAACCTCAAAAAAGGATTGGAGGGACACATTATGTATATGTATAGATTACCAAGAAGCTAATGGAACATACCCCCTGCCTGTCTAGGTGCTCCAAAATAAATAAAACATTCGAAATATACAGTTATCGAGTTTCCAAATATATTCGTTATAAGTTACTGTGCCCAAAAATTTCAAAGTCGGTCCTGTGCTGGAATGTATATAGATCACCATGATGGTAATAGAATCTTTTGCCTGCCCGTCTAGGTGCTCCAAAATAAATAAAATATTCGAAATATACCTACAGTTTTCGCGTTCTATCGAAATATCTTCGTTATAAGTTAGCGTGCACAAACATTTCAAATTAGGTGTTGTACTGGAAGGTATATAGATCACCAAGGTGGTAATAGAATCTTTTGCCTGCCCGTCTAGGTGCTCCAAAATAAATAAAATATTCGAAATATACCTACAGTTTTCGCGTTATATCGAAATATCTTCGTTATAAGTTAGCGTGCACAAACATTTCAAATTAGGTGTTGTACTGGAAGGTATATAGATCACCAAGATGGTAATAGAATCTTTTGCCTGCCCGTCTAGGTGCTCCAAAATAAATAAAATATTCGAAATATACCTACAGTTTTCGCGTTATATCGAAATATCTTCGTTATAAGTTAGCGTGCACAAAAATTTCAAATTAGGTGTTGTACTGGAAGGTATATAGATCACCAAGATGGTAATAGAATCTTTTGCCTGCCCGTCTAGGTGCTCTAAAATAAATAAAATATTCGAAATATACCTACAGTTTTCGCGTTATATCGAAATATCTTCGTTATAAGTTAGCGTGCACAAAAATTTCAAATTAGGTGTTGTACTGGAAGGTATATAGATCACCAAGATGGTAATAGAATCTTTTGCCTGCCCGTCTAGGTGCTCCAAAATAAATAAAATATTCGAAATATACCTACAGTTTTCGCGTTATATCGAAATATCTTCGTTATAAGTTAGCGTGCACAAAAATTTAAAATTAGGTGTTGTACTGGAAGGTATATAGATCACCAAATTGGTAATAGAATCTTTTGCCTGCCCGTCTAGGTGCTCCAAAATAAATAAAATATTCGAAATATACCCACAGTTTTCGCGTTCTATCGAAATATCTTCGTTATAAGTTAGCGTGCACAAAAATTTCAAATTAGGTGTTGTACTGGAAGGTATATAGATCACCAAGATGATAATAGAATCTTTTGCCTGCCCGTCTAGGTGCTCCAAAATAAATAAAATATTCGAAATATACCCACAGTTTTCGCGTTATATCAAAATATCTTCGTTATAAGTTAGCGTGCACAAACATTTCAAATTAGGTGTTGTACTGGAAGGTATATAGATCACCAAGGTGGTAATAGAATCTTTTGCCTGCCCGTCTAGGTGCTCCAAAATAAATAAAATATTCGAAATATACCTACAGTTTTCGCGTTATATCGAAATATCTTCGTTATAAGTTAGCGTGCACAAACATTTCAAATTAGGTGTTGTACTGGAAGGTATATAGATCACCAAGGTGGTAATAGAATCTTTTGCCTGCCCGTCTAGGTGCTCCAAAATAAATAAAATATTCGAAATATACCCACAGTTTTCGCGTTATATCAAAATATCTTCGTTATAAGTTAGCGTGCACAAACATTTCAAATTAGGTGTTGTACTGGAAGGTATATAGATCACCAAGGTGGTAATAGAATCTTTTGCCTGCCCGTCTAGGTGCTCCAAAATAAATAAAATATTCGAAATATACCTACAGTTTTCGCGTTATATCGAAATATCTTCGTTATAAGTTAGCGTGCACAAAAATTTAAAATTAGGTGTTGTACTGGAAGGTATATAGATCACCAAATTGGTAATAGAATCTTTTGCCTGCCCGTCTAGGTGCTCCAAAATAAATAAAATATTCGAAATATACCTACAGTTTTCGCGTTATATCGAAATATCTTCGTTGTAAGTTAGCGTGCACAAAAATTTCAAATTAGGTGTTGTACTGGAAGGTATATAGATCACCAAGATGGTAATAGAATCTTTTGCCTGCCCGTCTAGGTGCTCCAAAATAAATAAAATATTCGAAATATACCTACAGTTTTCGCGTTATATCGAAATATCTTCGTTATAAGTTAGCGTGCACAAAAATTTCAAATTAGGTGTTGTACTGGAAGGTATGTAGATCACCATGATGGTAATAGAACCTTTTGCCTGCCCGTCTAGGTGCTCCAAAATAAATAAAATATTCGAAATATAACCTACAGTTTTCGCGTTATATCGAAATATCTTCGTTATAAGTTAGCGTGCACAAAAATTTCAAATTAGGTGTTGTACTGGAAGGTATATAGATCACCAAGATGGTAATAGAATCTTTTGCCTGCCCGTCTAGGTGCTCCAAAATAAATAAAATATTCGAAATATACCTACAGTTTTCGCGTTATATCGAAATATCTTCGTTATAAGTTAGCGTGCACAAAAATTTCAAATTAGGTGTTGTACTGGAAGGTATATAGATCACCAAGATGGTAATAGAATCTTTTGCCTGCCCGTCTAGGTGCTCCAAAATAAATAAAATATTCGAAATATACCTACAGTTTTCGCGTTATATCGAAATATCTTCGTTATAAGTTAGCGTGCACAAAAATTTCAAATTAGGTGTTGTACTGGAAGGTATATAGATCACCAAGATGGTAATAGAATCTTTTGCCTGCCCGTCTAGGTGCTCCAAAATAAATAAAATATTCGAAATATACCCACAGTTTTCGCGTTATATCAAAATATCTTCGTTATAAGTTAGCGTGCACAAACATTTCAAATTAGGTGTTGTACTGGAAGGTATATAGATCACCAAGGTGGTAATAGAATCTTTTGCCTGCCCGTCTAGGTGCTCCAAAATAAATAAAATATTCGAAATATACCTACAGTTTTCGCGTTATATCGAAATATCTTCGTTATAAGTTAGCGTGCACAAACATTTCAAATTAGGTGTTGTACTGGAAGGTATATAGATCACCAAGGTGGTAATAGAATCTTTTGCCTGCCCGTCTAGGTGCTCCAAAATAAATAAAATATTCGAAATATACCCACAGTTTTCGCGTTATATCAAAATATCTTCGTTATAAGTTAGCGTGCACAAACATTTCAAATTAGGTGTTGTACTGGAAGGTATATAGATCACCAAGGTGGTAATAGAATCTTTTGCCTGCCCGTCTAGGTGCTCCAAAATAAATAAAATATTCGAAATATACCTACAGTTTTCGCGTTATATCGAAATATCTTCGTTATAAGTTAGCGTGCACAAAAATTTAAAATTAGGTGTTGTACTGGAAGGTATATAGATCACCAAATTGGTAATAGAATCTTTTGCCTGCCCGTCTAGGTGCTCCAAAATAAATAAAATATTCGAAATATACCTACAGTTTTCGCGTTATATCGAAATATCTTCGTTGTAAGTTAGCGTGCACAAAAATTTCAAATTAGGTGTTGTACTGGAAGGTATATAGATCACCAAGATGGTAATAGAATCTTTTGCCTGCCCGTCTAGGTGCTCCAAAATAAATAAAATATTCGAAATATACCTACAGTTTTCGCGTTATATCGAAATATCTTCGTTATAAGTTAGCGTGCACAAAAATTTCAAATTAGGTGTTGTACTGGAAGGTATGTAGATCACCATGATGGTAATAGAACCTTTTGCCTGCCCGTCTAGGTGCTCCAAAATAAATAAAATATTCGAAATATAACCTACAGTTTTCGCGTTATATCGAAATATCTTCGTTATAAGTTAGCGTGCACAAAAATTTCAAATTAGGTGTTGTACTGGAAGGTATATAGATCACCAAGATGGTAATAGAATCTTTTGCCTGCCCGTCTAGGTGCTCCAAAATAAATAAAATATTCGAAATATACCTACAGTTTTCGCGTTATATCGAAATATCTTCGTTATAAGTTAGCGTGCACAAAAATTTCAAATTAGGTGTTGTACTGGAAGGTATATAGATCACCAAGATGGTAATAGAATCTTTTGCCTGCCCGTCTAGGTGCTCCAAAATAAATAAAATATTCGAAATATACCTACAGTTTTCGCGTTATATCGAAATATCTTCGTTATAAGTTAGCGTGCACAAAAATTTCAAATTAGGTGTTGTACTGGAAGGTATATAGATCACCAAGATGGTAATAGAATCTTTTGCCTGCCCGTCTAGGTGCTCCAAAATAAATAAAATATTCGAAATATACCTACAGTTTTCGCGTTATATCGAAATATCTTCGTTATAAGTTAGCGTGCACAAAAATTTCAAATTAGGTGTTGTACTGGAAGGTATATAGATCACCAAGATGGTAATAGAATCTTTTGCCTGCCCGTCTAGGTGCTCCAAAATAAATAAAATATTCGAAATATACCTACAGTTTTCGCGTTATATCGAAATATCTTCGTTATAAGTTAGCGTGCACAAAAATTTCAAATTAGGTGTTGTACTGGAAGGTATATAGATCACCAAGATGGTAATAGAATCTTTTGCCTGCCCGTCTAGGTGCTCCAAAATAAATAAAATATTCGAAATATAACCTACAGTTTTCGCGTTATATCGAAATATCTTCGTTATAAGTTAGCGTGCACAAAAATTTCAAATTAGGTGTTGTACTGGAAGGTATATAGATCACCAAGATGGTAATAGAATCTTTTGCCTGCCCGTCTAGGTGCTCCAAAATAAATAAAATATTCGAAATATACGTACAGTTTTCGCGTTATATCGAAATATCTTCGTTATAAGTTAGCGTGCACAAAAATTTCAAATTAGGTGTTGTACTGGAAGGTATATAGATCACCAAGATGGTAATAGAATCTTTTGCCTGCCCGTCTAGGTGCTCCAAAATAAATAAAATATTCGAAATATACCTACAGTTTTCGCGTTCTATCGAAATATCTTCGTTATAAGTTAGCGTGCACAAAAATTTAAAATTAGGTGTTGTACTGGAAGGTATATAGATCACCAAATTGGTAATAGAATCTTTTGCCTGCCCGTCTAGGTGCTCCAAAATAAATAAAATATTCGAAATATACCCACAGTTTTCGCGTTCTATCGAAATATCTTCGTTATAAGTTAGCGTGCACAAAAATTTCAAATTAGGTGTTGTACTGGAAGGTATATAGATCACCAAGATGATAATAGAATCTTTTGCCTGCCCGTCTAGGTGCTCCAAAATAAATAAAATATTCGAAATATACCCACAGTTTTCGCGTTATATCAAAATATCTTCGTTATAAGTTAGCGTGCACAAACATTTCAAATTAGGTGTTGTACTGGAAGGTATATAGATCACCAAGGTGGTAATAGAATCTTTTGCCTGCCCGTCTAGGTGCTCCAAAATAAATAAAATATTCGAAATATACCTACAGTTTTCGCGTTATATCGAAATATCTTCGTTATAAGTTAGCGTGCACAAACATTTCAAATTAGGTGTTGTACTGGAAGGTATATAGATCACCAAGGTGGTAATAGAATCTTTTGCCTGCCCGTCTAGGTGCTCCAAAATAAATAAAATATTCGAAATATACCCACAGTTTTCGCGTTATATCAAAATATCTTCGTTATAAGTTAGCGTGCACAAACATTTCAAATTAGGTGTTGTACTGGAAGGTATATAGATCACCAAATTGGTAATAGAATCTTTTGCCTGCCCGTCTAGGTGCTCCAAAATAAATAAAATATTCGAAATATACCTACAGTTTTCGCGTTATATCGAAATATCTTCGTTGTAAGTTAGCGTGCACAAAAATTTCAAATTAGGTGTTGTACTGGAAGGTATATAGATCACCAAGATGGTAATAGAATCTTTTGCCTGCCCGTCTAGGTGCTCCAAAATAAATAAAATATTCGAAATATACCTACAGTTTTCGCGTTATATCGAAATATCTTCGTTATAAGTTAGCGTGCACAAAAATTTCAAATTAGGTGTTGTACTGGAAGGTATGTAGATCACCATGATGGTAATAGAACCTTTTGCCTGCCCGTCTAGGTGCTCCAAAATAAATAAAATATTCGAAATATAACCTACAGTTTTCGCGTTATATCGAAATATCTTCGTTATAAGTTAGCGTGCACAAAAATTTCAAATTAGGTGTTGTACTGGAAGGTATATAGATCACCAAGATGGTAATAGAATCTTTTGCCTGCCCGTCTAGGTGCTCCAAAATAAATAAAATATTCGAAATATACGTACAGTTTTCGCGTTATATCGAAATATCTTCGTTATAAGTTAGCGTGCACAAAAATTTCAAATTAGGTGTTGTACTGGAAGGTATATAGATCACCAAGATGGTAATAGAATCTTTTGCCTGCCCGTCTAGGTGCTCCAAAATAAATAAAATATTCGAAATATACCTACAGTTTTCGCGTTCTATCGAAATATCTTCGTTATAAGTTAGCGGGCACAAACATTTCAAATTAGGTGTTGTACTGGAAGGTATATAGATCACCAAGGTGGTAATAGAATCTTTTGCCTGCCCGTCTAGGTGCTCCAAAATAAATAAAATATTCGAAATATACCTACAGTTTTCGCGTTATATCGAAATATGTTCGTTATAAGTTAGCGTGCACAAACATTTCAAATTAGGTGTTGTACTGGAAGGTATATAGATCACCAAGATGGTAATAGAATCTTTTGCCTGCCCGTCTAGGTGCTCCAAAATAAATAAAATATTCGAAATATACCTACAGTTTTCGCGTTATATCGAAATATCTTCGTTATAAGTTAGCGTGCACAAAAATTTCAAATTAGGTGTTGTACTGGAAGGTATATAGATCACCAAGATGGTAATAGAATCTTTTGCCTGCCCGTCTAGGTGCTCCAAAATAAATAAAATATTCGAAATATACCTACAGTTTTCGCGTTATATCGAAATATCTTCGTTATAAGTTAGCGTGCACAAACATTTCAAATTAGGTGTTGTACTGGAAGGTATATAGATCACCAAGATGGTAATAGAATCTTTTGCCTGCCCGTCTAGGTGCTCCAAAATAAATAAAATATTCGAAATATACCTACAGTTTTCGCGTTATATCGAAATATCTTCGTTATAAGTTAGCGTGCACAAAAATTTCAAATTAGGTGTTGTACTGGAAGGTATGTAGATCACCATGATGGTAATAGAACCTTTTGCCTGCCCGTCTAGGTGCTCCAAAATAAATAAAATATTCGAAATATAACCTACAGTTTTCGCGTGATATCGAAATATCTTCGTTATAAGTTAGCGTGCACAAAAATTTCAAATTAGGTGTTGTACTGGAAGGTATATAGATCACCAAGATGGTAATAGAATCTTTTGCCTACCCGTCTAGGTGCTCCAAAATAAATAAAATATTCGAAATATACCTACAGTTTTCGCGTTATATCGAAATATGTTCGTTATAAGTTAGCGTGCACAAACATTTCAAATTAGGTGTTGTACTGGAAGGTATATAGATCACCAAGATGGTAATAGAATCTTTTGCCTGCCCGTCTAGGTGCTCCAAAATAAATAAAATATTCGAAATATACCTACAGTTTTCGCGTTATATCGAAATATCTTCGTTATAAGTTAGCGTGCACAAAAATTTCAAATTAGGTGTTGTACTGGAAGGTATATAGATCACCAAGATGGTAATAGAATCTTTTGCCTGCCCATCTAGGTGCTCCATAATAAATAAAATATTCGAAATATACAGTATTCGCGTTGTATCGATGAAAATGCTGAAACTAGGAAATGTTGCCAGTTAATAATTTGGCAGCTATTTTGATAGGTAATGTCCGTAGGGAGTCGTGCAAATAAACAAAAAATGTGCAAGAGATATTTGGAATAATTACGCAAGCGTTCATTAAATAGAAGTATATGCGCGGCGCACCTGAGGAATATATTCCTATGGTTTTTGAGTCGCTGAAATCGAACATGTTGTTAGTTTTGCCTCATCTGGTTATCAATCCTCTCTAACCTCAAAAAATTATTATGTGTAATATAATCAGGTGTAGCGCGGAAAAACTTTTTTGTAGGCCTGTAATATCCCATTAATATCTCATGCACAGACCACAAATACCAGTCTCGTATTTAAAATCAGTTTCTACATCAGGGAGGGTTACAAGTTAAGGCGGGTTTACATTGGTATAGTAAATGGGTTAGTTACTTGCACCAGTAACTTGCAAAACAGTAACTAACCTAATGTAAACCACATAGGAAAGTACTTGTACTAGTACTGGTACAAGTAATCAGGACAGGAAAGTCACTGTCCTTCCCCTACCAACGTCTCCAGCACCTGTTTACCGGCTGCCGTGTCTACTACACCAATGTAAACACTTGCTCGCTAGTATCTGCGTTGACAGTAAACCTACGATGGCTCTGAGGGCCACAGTAAAAATTGAAAAAAACTAGAAATTTCTACTTTAAAACTAGAAATTTCTACTTTGAAACTAGAAATTTCTACTTAAAACTAGAAATTTCTACTTTAAAACTAGAAATTTCTACTTGTAAGTAGAAAATTGAAAACTAGAAATTTCTACTTTATAAGTAGAAATTTCCAGTTTCAAAGTAGAAATTTCTAGTTTTAAAGTAGAAATTTCTAGTTTCAAAGTAGAAATTTCTAGTTTTAAAGTAGAAATTTCTAGTTTTTTTAATTTTTACTGGCCCTTCAGAGCCATCGTAGTAAACAGTGTGATTTCGATTATAAAGAAATTTAACAATGAAAAGGTAGTCCGAAGGAGATACTATAAAGTTTGTAGAACTTTATCGCGATTATGAGTGTTTGTGGGATACAACACAGAAGAAGCAGAAGCAGAAGAAGACGAAGAAGAAGAAGAAGTGCTGATGTTCCTTTTGAATCCTTTCTGCTTAAGTACAAACTTAAGTAAAGTATTGTATGTACTCTTGAGAAAGGCCTAGAAAGCCGAAACACGTGTAGAGATTAATAAATACTGTTTGAAACATTTAAAAAAGTGAATAATTTTTTCTTTAATTATAAAATATATTAATTACACAATCAAGCGACGTACATGACAATTGTTTATACTGTGGCAATAAACCAAATGGTAATATTGTAAAATGTAACAGTTGCCAAAGAATATGCCACACCAGTTGCGTTGTAAAGGCGGGTTTACATTGGTATAGTTACTAAGCCCAGTTACATGCACTTGTAGCTAGCCTGGCTAGCCTACTGTCACATACACAAGACGTCTACACTTGAAAGTGTATTTTATGTGCACTAGTACCGGTAGTGCGGTCACATTGCCAGGATGAATCATTTTCGTCGTCATGTCTCTCGTCGTTCTAGAATATTGCACAAGGAAAAATTAAGAAAAATATTTGTGCGAGTAATGCAAATTGCTATTGGAGAACTTATCAGTGAGATTGAAGAGGAAAATGGCCGTCCAAAAAGAATATGGGTCAGGGATTGGATCAGCAGAAAGGATTCAAAAGGAACATCAGCACTTCTTCTTCTTCTTCGTCTTCTTCTTCTGCTTCTGCTTCTTCTGTGTTGTATCCCACAAACACTCATAATCGCGATAAAGTTCTACAAACTTTATAGTATCTCCTTCGGACTACCTTTTCATTGTTAAATTTCTTTATAATCGAAATCACACTGTTTACTACGATGGCTCTGAAGGGCCAGTAAAAATTAAAAAAAACTAGAAATTTCTACTTTTAAACTAGAAATTTCTACTTTGAAACTAGAAATTTCTACTTTAAAACTAGAAATTTCTACTTTGAAACTGGAAATTTCTACTTATAAAGTAGAAATTTCTAGTTTTCAATTTTCTACTTACAAGTAGAAATTTCTAGTTTTAAAGTAGAAATTTCAAGTTTTAAAGTAGAAATTTCTAGTTTCAAAGTAGAAATTTCTAGTTTTTTTCAATTTTTACTGTGGCCCTCAGAGCCATCGTAGGTTTACTGTCAACGCAGATACTAGCGAGCAAGTGTTTACATTGGTGTAGTAGACACGGCAGCCGGTAAACAGGTGCTGGAGACGTTGGTAGGGGAAGGACAGTGACTTTCCTGTCCTGATTACTTGTACCAGTACTAGTACAAGTACTTTCCTATGTGGTTTACATTAGGTTAGTTACTGTTTTGCAAGTTACTGGTGCAAGTAACTAACCCATTTACTATACCAATGTAAACCCGCCTTAACTTGTAACCCTCCCTGATGTAGAAACTGATTTTAAATACGAGACTGGTATTTGTGGTCTGTGCATGAGATATTAATGGGATATTACAGGCCTACAAAAAAGTTTTTCCGCGCTACACCTGATTATATTACACATAATAATTTTTTGAGGTTAGAGAGGATTGATAACCAGATGAGGCAAAACTAACAACATGTTCGATTTCAGCGACTCAAAAACCATAGGAATATATTCCTCAGGTGCGCCGCGCATATACTTCTATTTAATGAACGCTTGCGTAATTATTCCAAATATCTCTTGCACATTTTTTGTTTATTTGCACGACTCCCTACGGACATTACCTATCAAAATAGCTGCCAAATTATTAACTGGCAACATTTCCTAGTTTCAGCATTTTCATCGATACAACGCGAATACTGTATATTTCGAATATTTTATTTATTATGGAGCACCTAGACGGGCAGGCAAAAGATTCTATTACCATCTTGGTGATCTATATACCTTCCAATACAACACCTAATTTGAAATTTTTGTGCACGCTAACTTATAACGAAGATATTTCGATATAACGCGAAAACTGTAGGTTATATTTCGAATATTTTATTTATTTTGGAGCACCTAGACGCAGGCAAAAGATTCTAGCTATTACCATCATGGTGATCTACATACCATCCAGTACAACACCTAATTTGAAATTTTTGTGCACGCTAACTTATAACGAAGATATTTCGATATAACGCGAAAACTGTAGGTATATTTCGAATATTTTATTTATTTTGGAGCACCTAGACGGGCAGGCAAAAGATTCTATTACCATCATGGTGATCTACATACCATCCAGTACAACACCTAATTTGAAATTTTTGTGCACGCTAACTTATAACGAAGATATTTCGATATAACGCGAAAACTGTAGGTTATATTTCGAATATTTTATTTATTTTGGAGCACCTAGACGGGCAGGCAAAAGGTTCTATTACCATCATGGTGATCTACATACCATCCAGTACAACACCTAATTTGAAATTTTTGTGCACGCTAACTTATAACGAAGATATTTCGATATAACGCGAAAACTGTAGGTTATATTTCGAATATTTTATTTATTTTGGAGCACCTAGACGGGCAGGCAAAGGATTCTATTACCATCATGGTGATCTACATACCATCCAGTACAACACCTAATTTGAAATTTTTGTGCACGCTAACTTATAACGAAGATATTTCGATATAACGCGAAAACTGTAGGTATATTTCGAATATTTTATTTATTTTGGAGCACCTAGACGAGCAGGCAAAAGATTCTATTACCATCATGGTGATCTACATACCATCCAGTACAACACCTAATTTGAAATTTTTGTGCACGCTAACTTATAACGAAGATATTTCGATATAACGCGAAAACTGTAGGTTATATTTCGAATATTTTATTTATTTTGGAGCACCTAGACGGGCAGGCAAAAGATTCTATTACCATCATGGTGATCTACATACCATCCAGTACAACACCTAATTTGAAATTTTTGTGCACGCTAACTTATAACGAAGATATTTCGATATAACGCGAAAACTGTAGGTATATTTCGAATATTTTATTTATTTTGGAGCACCTAGACGGGCAGGCAAAAGGTTCTATTACCATCATGGTGATCTACATACCATCCAGTACAACACCTAATTTGAAATTTTTGTGCACGCTAACTTATAACGAAGATATTTCGATATAACGCGAAAACTGTAGGTTATATTTCGAATATTTTATTTATTTTGGAGCACCTAGACGGGCAGGCAAAAGGTTCTATTACCATCATGGTGATCTACATACCATCCAGTACAACACCTAATTTGAAATTTTTGTGCACGCTAACTTATAACGAAGATATTTCGATATAACGCGAAAACTGTAGGTTATATTTCGAATATTTTATTTATTTTGGAGCACCTAGACGGGCAGGCAAAAGATTCTATTACCATCATGGTGATCTACATACCATCCAGTACAACACCTAATTTGAAATTTTTGTGCACGCTAACTTATAACGAAGATATTTCGATATAACGCGAAAACTGTAGGTTATATTTCGAATATTTTATTTATTTTGGAGCACCTAGACGGGCAGGCAAAAGGTTCTATTACCATCATGGTGATCTACATACCATCCAGTACAACACCTAATTTGAAATTTTTGTGCACGCTAACTTATAACGAAGATATTTCGATATAACGCGAAAACTGTAGGTTATATTTCGAATATTTTATTTATTTTGGAGCACCTAGACGGGCAGGCAAAAGGTTCTATTACCATCATGGTGATCTACATACCATCCAGTACAACACCTAATTTGAAATTTTTGTGCACGCTGACTTATAACGAAGATATTTCGATATAACGCGAAAACTGTAGGTATATTTCGAATATTTTATTTATTTTGGAGCACCTAGACGGGCAGGCAAAAGATTCTATTACCATCATGGTGATCTACATACCATCCAGTACAACACCTAATTTGAAATTTTTGTGCACGCTAACTTATAACGAAGATATTTCGATATAACGCGAAAACTGTAGGTTATATTTCGAATATTTTATTTATTTTGGAGCACCTAGACGGGCAGGCAAAAGGTTCTATTACCATCATGGTGATCTACATACCATCCAGTACAACACGTAATTTGAAATTTTTGTGCACGCTAACTTATAACGAAGATATTTCGATATAACGCGAAAACTGTAGGTATATTTCGAATATTTTATTTATTTTGGAGCACCTAGACGGGCAGGCAAAAGATTCTATTACCATCATGGTGATCTACATACCATCCAGTACAACACCTAATTTGAAATTTTTGTGCACGCTAACTTATAACGAAGATATTTCGATATAACGCGAAAACTGTAGGTTATATTTCGAATATTTTATTTATTTTGGAGCACCTAGACGGGCAGGCAAAAGGTTCTATTACCATCATGGTGATCTACATACCATCCAGTACAACACCTAATTTGAAATTTTTGTGCACGCTAACTTATAACGAAGATATTTCGATATAACGCGAAAACTGTAGGTTATATTTCGAATATTTTATTTATTTTGGAGCACCTAGACGGGCAGGCAAAAGGTTCTATTACCATCATGGTGATCTACATACCATCCAGTACAACACCTAATTTGAAATTTTTGTGCACGCTGACTTATAACGAAGATATTTCGATATAACGCGAAAACTGTAGGTATATTTCGAATATTTTATTTATTTTGGAGCACCTAGACGGGCAGGCAAAAGATTCTATTACCATCATGGTGATCTACATACCATCCAGTACAACACCTAATTTGAAATTTTTGTGCACGCTAACTTATAACGAAGATATTTCGATATAACGCGAAAACTGTAGGTTATATTTCGAATATTTTATTTATTTTGGAGCACCTAGACGGGCAGGCAAAAGATTCTATTACCATCATGGTGATCTACATACCATCCAGTACAACACCTAATTTGAAATTTTTGTGCACGCTAACTTATAACGAAGATATTTCGATATAACGCGAAAACTGTAGGTATATTTCGAATATTTTATTTATTTTGGAGCACCTAGACGGGCAGGCAAAAGGTTCTATTACCATCATGGTGATCTACATACCATCCAGTACAACACCTAATTTGAAATTTTTGTGCACGCTAACTTATAACGAAGATATTTCGATATAACGCGAAAACTGTAGGTTATATTTCGAATATTTTATTTATTTTGGAGCACCTAGACGGGCAGGCAAAAGGTTCTATTACCATCATGGTGATCTACATACCATCCAGTACAACACCTAATTTGAAATTTTTGTGCACGCTAACTTATAACGAAGATATTTCGATATAACGCGAAAACTGTAGGTTATATTTCGAATATTTTATTTATTTTGGAGCACCTAGACGGGCAGGCAAAAGATTCTATTACCATCATGGTGATCTACATACCATCCAGTACAACACCTAATTTGAAATTTTTGTGCACGCTAACTTATAACGAAGATATTTCGATATAACGCGAAAACTGTAGGTATATTTCGAATATTTTATTTATTTTGGAGCACCTAGACGGGCAGGCAAAAGGTTCTATTACCATCATGGTGATCTACATACCATCCAGTACAACACCTAATTTGAAATTTTTGTGCACGCTAACTTATAACGAAGATATTTCGATATAACGCGAAAACTGTAGGTTATATTTCGAATATTTTATTTATTTTGGAGCACCTAGACGGGCAGGCAAAAGGTTCTATTACCATCATGGTGATCTACATACCATCCAGTACAACACCTAATTTGAAATTTTTGTGCACGCTAACTTATAACGAAGATATTTCGATATAACGCGAAAACTGTAGGTTATATTTCGAATATTTTATTTATTTTGGAGCACCTAGACGGGCAGGCAAAAGGTTCTATTACCATCATGGTGATCTACATACCATCCAGTACAACACCTAATTTGAAATTTTTGTGCACGCTAACTTATAACGAAGATATTTCGATATAACGCGAAAACTGTAGGTATATTTCGAATATTTTATTTATTTTGGAGCACCTAGACGGGCAGGCAAAAGATTCTATTACCATCATGGTGATCTACATACCATCCAGTACAACACCTAATTTGAAATTTTTGTGCACGCTAACTTATAACGAAGATATTTCGATATAACGCGAAAACTGTAGGTTATATTTCGAATATTTTATTTATTTTGGAGCACCTAGACGGGCAGGCAAAAGGTTCTATTACCATCATGGTGATCTACATACCATCCAGTACAACACGTAATTTGAAATTTTTGTGCACGCTAACTTATAACGAAGATATTTCGATATAACGCGAAAACTGTAGGTTATATTTCGAATATTTTATTTATTTTGGAGCACCTAGACAGGCAGGCAAAGGATTCTATTACCATCATGGTGATCTACATACCATCCAGTACAACACCTAATTTGAAATTTTTGTGCACGCTAACTTATAACGAAGATATTTCGATATAACGCGAAAACTGTAGGTTATATTTCGAATATTTTATTTATTTTGGAGCACCTAGACGCAGGCAAAAGATTCTATTACCATCATGGTGATCTACATACCATCCAGTACAACACCTAATTTGAAATTTTTGTGCACGCTAACTTATAACGAAGATATTTCGATATAACGCGAAAACTGTAGGTTATATTTCGAATATTTTATTTATTTTGGAGCACCTAGACGGGCAGGCAAAAGGTTCTATTACCATCATGGTGATCTACATACCTTCCAGTACAACACCTAATTTGAAATTTTTGTGCACGCTAACTTATAACGAAGATATTTCGATATAACGCGAAAACTGTAGGTTATATTTCGAATATTTTATTTATTTTGGAGCACCTAGACGGGCAGGCAAAAGGTTCTATTACCATCATGGTGATCTACATACCATCCAGTACAACACCTAATTTGAAATTTTTGTGCACGCTAACTTATAACGAAGATATTTCGATATAACGCGAAAACTGTAGGTTATATTTCGAATATTTTATTTATTTTGGAGCACCTAGACGGGCAGGCAAAAGGTTCTATTACCATCATGGTGATCTACATACCATCCAGTACAACACCTAATTTGAAATTTTTGTGCACGCTGACTTATAACGAAGATATTTCGATATAACGCGAAAACTGTAGGTATATTTCGAATATTTTATTTATTTTGGAGCACCTAGACGGGCAGGCAAAAGATTCTATTACCATCATGGTGATCTACATACCATCCAGTACAACACCTAATTTGAAATTTTTGTGCACGCTAACTTATAACGAAGATATTTCGATATAACGCGAAAACTGTAGGTTATATTTCGAATATTTTATTTATTTTGGAGCACCTAGACGGGCAGGCAAAAGGTTCTATTACCATCATGGTGATCTACATACCTTCCAGTACAACACCTAATTTGAAATTGTTGTGCACGCTAACTTATAACGAAGATATTTCGATATAACGCGAAAACTGTAGGTTATATTTCGAATATTTTATTTATTTTGGAGCACCTAGACGGGCAGGCAAAAGGTTCTATTACCATCATGGTGATCTACATACCATCCAGTACAACACCTAATTTGAAATTTTTGTGCACGCTAACTTATAACGAAGATATTTCGATATAACGCGAAAACTGTAGGTTATATTTCGAATATTTTATTTATTTTGGAGCACCTAGACGCAGGCAAAAGATTCTATTACCATCATGGTGATCTACATACCATCCAGTACAACACCTAATTTGAAATTTTTGTGCACGCTAACTTATAACGAAGATATTTCGATATAACGCGAAAACTGTAGGTTATATTTCGAATATTTTATTTATTTTGGAGCACCTAGACGGGCAGGCAAAAGGTTCTATTACCATCATGGTGATCTACATACCTTCCAGTACAACACCTAATTTGAAATTTTTGTGCACGCTAACTTATAACGAAGATATTTCGATATAACGCGAAAACTGTAGGTATATTTCGAATATTTTATTTATTTTGGAGCACCTAGACGGGCAGGCAAAAGATTCTATTACCATCATGGTGATCTACATACCATCCAGTACAACACCTAATTTGAAATTTTTGTGCACGCTAACTTATAACGAAGATATTTCGATATAACGCGAAAACTGTAGGTTATATTTCGAATATTTTATTTATTTTGGAGCACCTAGACGGGCAGGCAAAAGATTCTATTACCATCATGGTGATCTACATACCATCCAGTACAACACCTAATTTGAAATTTTTGTGCACGCTAACTTATAACGAAGATATTTCGATATAACGCGAAAACTGTAGGTTATATTTCGAATATTTTATTTATTTTGGAGCACCTAGACGCAGGCAAAAGATTCTATTACCATCATGGTGATCTACATACCATCCAGTACAACACCTAATTTGAAATTTTTGTGCACGCTAACTTATAACGAAGATATTTCGATATAACGCGAAAACTGTAGGTTATATTTCGAATATTTTATTTATTTTGGAGCACCTAGACGGGCAGGCAAAAGATTCTATTACCATCATGGTGATCTACATACCATCCAGTACAACACCTAATTTGAAATTTTTGTGCACGCTAACTTATAACGAAGATATTTCGATATAACGCGAAAACTGTAGGTATATTTCGAATATTTTATTTATTTTGGAGCACCTAGACGGGCAGGCAAAAGGTTCTATTACCATCATGGTGATCTACATACCATCCAGTACAACACCTAATTTGAAATTTTTGTGCACGCTAACTTATAACGAAGATATTTCGATATAACGCGAAAACTGTAGGTTATATTTCGAATATTTTATTTATTTTGGAGCACCTAGACGGGCAGGCAAAAGGTTCTATTACCATCATGGTGATCTACATACCATCCAGTACAACACCTAATTTGAAATTTTTGTGCACGCTAACTTATAACGAAGATATTTCGATATAACGCGAAAACTGTAGGTTATATTTCGAATATTTTATTTATTTTGGAGCACCTAGACGGGCAGGCAAAAGGTTCTATTACCATCATGGTGATCTACATACCATCCAGTACAACACCTAATTTGAAATTTTTGTGCACGCTGACTTATAACGAAGATATTTCGATATAACGCGAAAACTGTAGGTATATTTCGAATATTTTATTTATTTTGGAGCACCTAGACGGGCAGGCAAAAGATTCTATTACCATCATGGTGATCTACATACCATCCAGTACAACACCTAATTTGAAATTTTTGTGCACGCTAACTTATAACGAAGATATTTCGATATAACGCGAAAACTGTAGGTTATATTTCGAATATTTTATTTATTTTGGAGCACCTAGACGGGCAGGCAAAAGGTTCTATTACCATCATGGTGATCTACATACCATCCAGTACAACACGTAATTTGAAATTTTTGTGCACGCTAACTTATAACGAAGATATTTCGATATAACGCGAAAACTGTAGGTTATATTTCGAATATTTTATTTATTTTGGAGCACCTAGACAGGCAGGCAAAGGATTCTATTACCATCATGATGATCTACATACCATCCAGTACAACACCTAATTTGAAATTTTTGTGCACGCTAACTTATAACGAAGATATTTCGATATAACGCGAAAACTGTAGGTTATATTTCGAATATTTTATTTATTTTGGAGCACCTAGACGGGCAGGCAAAAGATTCTATTACCATCATGGTGATCTACATACCATCCAGTACAACACCTAATTTGAAATTTTTGTGCACGCTAACTTATAACGAAGATATTTCGATATAACGCGAAAACTGTAGGTTATATTTCGAATATTTTATTTATTTTGGAGCACCTAGACGGGCAGGCAAAAGATTCTATTACCATCATGGTGATCTACATACCATCCAGTACAACACCTAATTTGAAATTTTTGTGCACGCTGACTTATAACGAAGATATTTCGATATAACGCGAAAACTGTAGGTATATTTCGAATATTTTATTTATTTTGGAGCACCTAGACGGGCAGGCAAAAGATTCTATTACCATCATGGTGATCTACATACCATCCAGTACAACACCTAATTTGAAATTTTTGTGCACGCTAACTTATAACGAAGATATTTCGATATAACGCGAAAACTGTAGGTTATATTT
Source organism: Rhagium mordax (assembly GCA_963680705.1). Classification (NCBI taxonomy): domain Eukaryota; kingdom Metazoa; phylum Arthropoda; class Insecta; order Coleoptera; family Cerambycidae; genus Rhagium; species Rhagium mordax. The sequence continues at coordinate 50,639,732 of OY796663.1, forward strand.
CGAATATTTTATTTATTTTGGAGCACCTAGACGGGCAGGCAAAAGGTTCTATTACCATCATGGTGATCTACATACCATCCAGTACAACACGTAATTTGAAATTTTTGTGCACGCTAACTTATAACGAAGATATTTCGATATAACGCGAAAACTGTAGGTATATTTCGAATATTTTATTTATTTTGGAGCACCTAGACGGGCAGGCAAAAGATTCTATTACCATCATGGTGATCTACATACCATCCAGTACAACACCTAATTTGAAATTTTTGTGCACGCTAACTTATAACGAAGATATTTCGATATAACGCGAAAACTGTAGGTTATATTTCGAATATTTTATTTATTTTGGAGCACCTAGACGGGCAGGCAAAAGGTTCTATTACCATCATGGTGATCTACATACCATCCAGTACAACACCTAATTTGAAATTTTTGTGCACGCTAACTTATAACGAAGATATTTCGATATAACGCGAAAACTGTAGGTTATATTTCGAATATTTTATTTATTTTGGAGCACCTAGACGGGCAGGCAAAAGGTTCTATTACCATCATGGTGATCTACATACCATCCAGTACAACACCTAATTTGAAATTTTTGTGCACGCTGACTTATAACGAAGATATTTCGATATAACGCGAAAACTGTAGGTATATTTCGAATATTTTATTTATTTTGGAGCACCTAGACGGGCAGGCAAAAGATTCTATTACCATCATGGTGATCTACATACCATCCAGTACAACACCTAATTTGAAATTTTTGTGCACGCTAACTTATAACGAAGATATTTCGATATAACGCGAAAACTGTAGGTTATATTTCGAATATTTTATTTATTTTGGAGCACCTAGACGGGCAGGCAAAAGATTCTATTACCATCATGGTGATCTACATACCATCCAGTACAACACCTAATTTGAAATTTTTGTGCACGCTAACTTATAACGAAGATATTTCGATATAACGCGAAAACTGTAGGTATATTTCGAATATTTTATTTATTTTGGAGCACCTAGACGGGCAGGCAAAAGGTTCTATTACCATCATGGTGATCTACATACCATCCAGTACAACACCTAATTTGAAATTTTTGTGCACGCTAACTTATAACGAAGATATTTCGATATAACGCGAAAACTGTAGGTTATATTTCGAATATTTTATTTATTTTGGAGCACCTAGACGGGCAGGCAAAAGGTTCTATTACCATCATGGTGATCTACATACCATCCAGTACAACACCTAATTTGAAATTTTTGTGCACGCTAACTTATAACGAAGATATTTCGATATAACGCGAAAACTGTAGGTTATATTTCGAATATTTTATTTATTTTGGAGCACCTAGACGGGCAGGCAAAAGATTCTATTACCATCATGGTGATCTACATACCATCCAGTACAACACCTAATTTGAAATTTTTGTGCACGCTAACTTATAACGAAGATATTTCGATATAACGCGAAAACTGTAGGTATATTTCGAATATTTTATTTATTTTGGAGCACCTAGACGGGCAGGCAAAAGGTTCTATTACCATCATGGTGATCTACATACCATCCAGTACAACACCTAATTTGAAATTTTTGTGCACGCTAACTTATAACGAAGATATTTCGATATAACGCGAAAACTGTAGGTTATATTTCGAATATTTTATTTATTTTGGAGCACCTAGACGGGCAGGCAAAAGGTTCTATTACCATCATGGTGATCTACATACCATCCAGTACAACACCTAATTTGAAATTTTTGTGCACGCTAACTTATAACGAAGATATTTCGATATAACGCGAAAACTGTAGGTTATATTTCGAATATTTTATTTATTTTGGAGCACCTAGACGGGCAGGCAAAAGGTTCTATTACCATCATGGTGATCTACATACCATCCAGTACAACACCTAATTTGAAATTTTTGTGCACGCTAACTTATAACGAAGATATTTCGATATAACGCGAAAACTGTAGGTATATTTCGAATATTTTATTTATTTTGGAGCACCTAGACGGGCAGGCAAAAGATTCTATTACCATCATGGTGATCTACATACCATCCAGTACAACACCTAATTTGAAATTTTTGTGCACGCTAACTTATAACGAAGATATTTCGATATAACGCGAAAACTGTAGGTTATATTTCGAATATTTTATTTATTTTGGAGCACCTAGACGGGCAGGCAAAAGGTTCTATTACCATCATGGTGATCTACATACCATCCAGTACAACACGTAATTTGAAATTTTTGTGCACGCTAACTTATAACGAAGATATTTCGATATAACGCGAAAACTGTAGGTTATATTTCGAATATTTTATTTATTTTGGAGCACCTAGACAGGCAGGCAAAGGATTCTATTACCATCATGGTGATCTACATACCATCCAGTACAACACCTAATTTGAAATTTTTGTGCACGCTAACTTATAACGAAGATATTTCGATATAACGCGAAAACTGTAGGTTATATTTCGAATATTTTATTTATTTTGGAGCACCTAGACGCAGGCAAAAGATTCTATTACCATCATGGTGATCTACATACCATCCAGTACAACACCTAATTTGAAATTTTTGTGCACGCTAACTTATAACGAAGATATTTCGATATAACGCGAAAACTGTAGGTTATATTTCGAATATTTTATTTATTTTGGAGCACCTAGACGGGCAGGCAAAAGGTTCTATTACCATCATGGTGATCTACATACCTTCCAGTACAACACCTAATTTGAAATTTTTGTGCACGCTAACTTATAACGAAGATATTTCGATATAACGCGAAAACTGTAGGTTATATTTCGAATATTTTATTTATTTTGGAGCACCTAGACGGGCAGGCAAAAGGTTCTATTACCATCATGGTGATCTACATACCATCCAGTACAACACCTAATTTGAAATTTTTGTGCACGCTAACTTATAACGAAGATATTTCGATATAACGCGAAAACTGTAGGTTATATTTCGAATATTTTATTTATTTTGGAGCACCTAGACGGGCAGGCAAAAGGTTCTATTACCATCATGGTGATCTACATACCATCCAGTACAACACCTAATTTGAAATTTTTGTGCACGCTGACTTATAACGAAGATATTTCGATATAACGCGAAAACTGTAGGTATATTTCGAATATTTTATTTATTTTGGAGCACCTAGACGGGCAGGCAAAAGATTCTATTACCATCATGGTGATCTACATACCATCCAGTACAACACCTAATTTGAAATTTTTGTGCACGCTAACTTATAACGAAGATATTTCGATATAACGCGAAAACTGTAGGTTATATTTCGAATATTTTATTTATTTTGGAGCACCTAGACGGGCAGGCAAAAGGTTCTATTACCATCATGGTGATCTACATACCATCCAGTACAACACCTAATTTGAAATTTTTGTGCACGCTAACTTATAACGAAGATATTTCGATATAACGCGAAAACTGTAGGTTATATTTCGAATATTTTATTTATTTTGGAGCACCTAGACGCAGGCAAAAGATTCTATTACCATCATGGTGATCTACATACCATCCAGTACAACACCTAATTTGAAATTTTTGTGCACGCTAACTTATAACGAAGATATTTCGATATAACGCGAAAACTGTAGGTTATATTTCGAATATTTTATTTATTTTGGAGCACCTAGACGGGCAGGCAAAAGGTTCTATTACCATCATGGTGATCTACATACCTTCCAGTACAACACCTAATTTGAAATTTTTGTGCACGCTAACTTATAACGAAGATATTTCGATATAACGCGAAAACTGTAGGTATATTTCGAATATTTTATTTATTTTGGAGCACCTAGACGGGCAGGCAAAAGATTCTATTACCATCATGGTGATCTACATACCATCCAGTACAACACCTAATTTGAAATTTTTGTGCACGCTAACTTATAACGAAGATATTTCGATATAACGCGAAAACTGTAGGTTATATTTCGAATATTTTATTTATTTTGGAGCACCTAGACGGGCAGGCAAAAGATTCTATTACCATCATGGTGATCTACATACCATCCAGTACAACACCTAATTTGAAATTTTTGTGCACGCTAACTTATAACGAAGATATTTCGATATAACGCGAAAACTGTAGGTTATATTTCGAATATTTTATTTATTTTGGAGCACCTAGACGCAGGCAAAAGATTCTATTACCATCATGGTGATCTACATACCATCCAGTACAACACCTAATTTGAAATTTTTGTGCACGCTAACTTATAACGAAGATATTTCGATATAACGCGAAAACTGTAGGTTATATTTCGAATATTTTATTTATTTTGGAGCACCTAGACGGGCAGGCAAAAGATTCTATTACCATCATGGTGATCTACATACCATCCAGTACAACACCTAATTTGAAATTTTTGTGCACGCTAACTTATAACGAAGATATTTCGATATAACGCGAAAACTGTAGGTATATTTCGAATATTTTATTTATTTTGGAGCACCTAGACGGGCAGGCAAAAGGTTCTATTACCATCATGGTGATCTACATACCATCCAGTACAACACCTAATTTGAAATTTTTGTGCACGCTAACTTATAACGAAGATATTTCGATATAACGCGAAAACTGTAGGTTATATTTCGAATATTTTATTTATTTTGGAGCACCTAGACGGGCAGGCAAAAGGTTCTATTACCATCATGGTGATCTACATACCATCCAGTACAACACCTAATTTGAAATTTTTGTGCACGCTAACTTATAACGAAGATATTTCGATATAACGCGAAAACTGTAGGTTATATTTCGAATATTTTATTTATTTTGGAGCACCTAGACGGGCAGGCAAAAGGTTCTATTACCATCATGGTGATCTACATACCATCCAGTACAACACCTAATTTGAAATTTTTGTGCACGCTGACTTATAACGAAGATATTTCGATATAACGCGAAAACTGTAGGTATATTTCGAATATTTTATTTATTTTGGAGCACCTAGACGGGCAGGCAAAAGATTCTATTACCATCATGGTGATCTACATACCATCCAGTACAACACCTAATTTGAAATTTTTGTGCACGCTAACTTATAACGAAGATATTTCGATATAACGCGAAAACTGTAGGTTATATTTCGAATATTTTATTTATTTTGGAGCACCTAGACGGGCAGGCAAAAGGTTCTATTACCATCATGGTGATCTACATACCATCCAGTACAACACGTAATTTGAAATTTTTGTGCACGCTAACTTATAACGAAGATATTTCGATATAACGCGAAAACTGTAGGTTATATTTCGAATATTTTATTTATTTTGGAGCACCTAGACAGGCAGGCAAAGGATTCTATTACCATCATGGTGATCTACATACCATCCAGTACAACACCTAATTTGAAATTTTTGTGCACGCTAACTTATAACGAAGATATTTCGATATAACGCGAAAACTGTAGGTTATATTTCGAATATTTTATTTATTTTGGAGCACCTAGACGGGCAGGCAAAAGATTCTATTACCATCATGGTGATCTACATACCATCCAGTACAACACCTAATTTGAAATTTTTGTGCACGCTAACTTATAACGAAGATATTTCGATATAACGCGAAAACTGTAGGTTATATTTCGAATATTTTATTTATTTTGGAGCACCTAGACGGGCAGGCAAAAGGTTCTATTACCATCATGGTGATCTACATACCTTCCAGTACAACACCTAATTTGAAATTTTTGTGCACGCTAACTTATAACGAAGATATTTCGATATAACGCGAAAACTGTAGGTATATTTCGAATATTTTATTTATTTTGGAGCACCTAGACGGGCAGGCAAAAGATTCTATTACCATCATGGTGATCTATATACATTCCAGTACAGGACCGACTTTGAAATTTTTGGGCACAGTAACTTATAACGAATATATTTGGAAACTCGATAACTGTATATTTCGAATGTTTTATTTATTTTGGAGCACCTAGACAGGCAGGGGGTATGTTCCATTAGCTTCTTGGTAATCTATACATATACATAATGTGTCCCTCCAATCCTTTTTTGAAGTTTTTGTGAACGTTAATTCGCAGTGCAAAATACAATATGAAAGATGATTTGTTGATTATCAAACCGCCAAACCAATTCTCTAACAGCGGCTAGTGGCTACAGTATGTATATCACCCCACATAGCCATGCGCGCGCAACCTGCTAGCTACGAATACATTAATTTCAGCATTGCACTGTGCACTATGTGCCGCATGTACGCATGCCTACTATTACTATACTATATCAATAAAAAGTTTCTTCACGTCAGCAACCGTGGCTGGAAATTCGTGGATAACTTCACACAAACCCCTGTTTAGCGCTGCTGCGGAAGTCAGGTTTTATTAAGGTTTCTTTTTATAGCCGGTCGTTAGTAAAGCGAGTAAGTGTGGTGTTTCGTGTTTCTTTTTTTTTTCTTCTGCTACGTCGTAAATATTAGATATTCGTGATGGGACGCTCGAAAAAAATTGTTTGCTTTTCATTAAATTATAATTATTATTAAATAAATACTTTAAATTAAGAAATAATTTTATTTTTTTATATACAGTCTCCTCAAATGGAAGATTTGGTGAAATTAGTATATAAAAGGAACAAGTTAGAAACGAGTTTCAGTTACCTTCTAATTATAATTTAATTTAAAAAAAATTAACGGAAAACTTTTAGTTCTATAAGAGTTCTTTAATATCTTCATTAAATTCCATTAGAATTACTTATTAAAGGGTTTGTATAACGATTTTTAACGAGAACTGTTTATTTTATATGCCCGTCTAATGAACAACAGACAAGTTTTATAGTAGTTCTATAACCAGCATGTGCTGAATAAAATATTTAGTTTGCGCAATTATTTCAAGCTGTGTTGCAGATATTTTGTAAATATGTATTGCTACCTCGGAAAATAATGTAGTAACAGGGAACTTTCAGTTCTATAAGAGTTCTTTAATGTCCTCATTAAATTCCATTATAACTACTTAATAAAGGGTTTGTATAATAATTTTTAGCGATAACTGTTTATTTTATATGCTCGTCTAATAAACAACAGACAAGTTTTATAGTAGTTCTATAACCAACATGCTCTGAAAATAGTTTCTACTAATATTTTAAACTGTATGTTAAACATTTTGTAAATATTGCTACCCCGGATAAAACGTTGCAACAGGAAACTTTCAGTTCTATAAGAGTTCTTTAATATCTGTATTAAAGTTCTTTATATAGCCGCTCATTGGTAAAGCGAATTAGTGAGGTGTTTCTTGTTTTTTTCTTCGTAAATATTAAATATTCGTGATGGAACACTCGAAAAAGATTTTATTTTTACAATACCAAGTAACGTTTAGTTGCCCAATTCTCGTTTCCCATAAAAAATACTTCTGCATAATGTAACGACAACGAACATCCCGAAACTTGTTTATCGCAGCTCCGGCCGTTCAAAGTTAATTTGTAAAGGTTCTACCTCTCCACTTAGTGTAACATTTTTATAGTCGCTGTTCTCACCGGGGGTAGCTAAGTGTACTCTGTAAAGGTATAAGGTATTTAGAAATGTCAAAATCACATTATTCAAGCCGGCATTCCAAGCTGTGTGTAAGCCCATTGGCGCACGTCGCGGAATCATAGGTCCAACGCCAGGTTGATAGAATTTAGTGGAAAGTAGGGTGGTTTATTGCCTACAGCAGAGGTTCGGTATTGAACTAAAAATGACGCTAGCGTGGTTTCAACATTTTTTTTGCTTTGAATGCCATGAATTCTGTTATGTAATTCAATGTTTTATAACATGTAGTTATGAAAAGTGGTTGTTTTTATAGGATTAGGCGTTCTAAAGTGGTTTCAATATATATATTTTTTTGTATATTCAGAAATAGAAGATCAATATTGGATATATTTTTTATACTTATATAAAACCTAAATAAAGTTACGAACAATACATAGCCAGAAAGGAAAGTAAAATTATTTGTAAAAACCACACCTTATTTTTATGTAGAAAAATATTTTGCAATCCCCAAAAACTATTTTATTAATTATTAACCTAGTTGCGCTTGTGGATTCTTATTTTCCAGGAAATCTGATATTTCGCATTACATCTTCATAGTGATTACTTTTTTGTTGGTTATATAAGTGTAATTTCCTATAAAAATTATTCGGTGCGTCCATGGCGACAACCCGATCCTCCCCAGATCTTGATCACCTCTATTCATGCATTTTCGAATCATTTATATACAAAATTATTCCGCCGGCCACACGATATATTTTTCATTGTTTAGCATCTTCTTGTACAGGTAATGATGCTAGTAATGCGGTAGTAAATAGTAAATTTGAATTGAATTGTAAAGCAAGGGGGCTCGGATACACCTGGGGTGTTTACGGAATTATTTATGAAGCAAGGGGGTGCGGCTCTTGCTACGTTGCGAGACAACCGTTCCTTCCCTATTAGGCGCTCATTAACATTTCGGTTACGTAGCTTCGCGTTTATGTTACTTTTACAAACGTTACTGTTGTGTGGTAAATCTAGTTAAGATTGATGTTATGCACGGACAATTGAACTACTAGGATACGTTTTTAATTAGGCACAGCGCGCATTGTAATCGGCTCTTCGAAGGCAGGGACGGTGTAGCAGATCGGAAACTGGATGCATAAGCAGAAAGTTGATAAACATATTAATTGGGAAAAATAATGCGTATAACATCTCTACAGAGTTGGGTTAGGAGGCGAGCTTTGGTTCTTCCACTTGGAGGATAGTTTTATCGAAGAGGCAACATGTGCATAAAACCCCACATAAAACGTTGCAACAAGGAACTTTCGGTTCTATAAGAGTTCTCTAATATCATTAAATTTCATTATAACTGCTTAATGAAGGGTTTGTATAATAATTTTTAACGAGAACCGTTTATTTTATACTCCTACTTCATAAACAACTGGTCAAGTTTTATAATAGTTTTATAACCAATATGTTTGAACAAAATAAAAAATAGTTTTCACAATTACTTCAAGTTGTGTATTACATATTTCGTAGATATTGCTACCCCAGATAAAACGCTGCAATAAGGAACTTTTAGTTCTATAAGAGTTCTTTAATATCTTCATTAAATTATATTATAACTACTTAATAAAGGGTTTATATGACAATCTTTAACGAGAATTGTTTATTTTATACGTCTGCTTTATGAGCAAGAGGTAAGTTTTATAATAGTTCTATAATCGACATGTTTTGAATAAAATAAAAAATAGTTTCTTTCAACAAAAAAATAGTTTGCACAATTATTTTACGCTGTGTATTAAATATTTTATAGATATTGCTACTCCGAATAAAATGTTGCATAAGGGAAGTTTCAGTTCTGTAAGAGTTCTATAATATTTTCATTAAATTTCATTTTATAACTGCTTAATAAAATGTTTGTATAATAATTTTTAACGAGAACCGTTTATTTTATACTCCTGCGTCATAAACAACAGGTCAAGTTTTATAATAGTTATATAACCAATATGTTTGAACTAAATAAAAAATAGTTTTCACAATTACTTCAAGTTGGGTATTACATATTTCTTAGATATTGCCACCCCAGATAAAACGCTGCAACAAGGAACTTTTAGTTCTATAAGAGTTCTTTAATATCTTCATTAGATTAAATTAAAACTACTTAATAAAGGGTTTGTATGACAATCTTTAACTAGAATTGTTTATTTCACGCTCCTGCTTCATGCACAACAGATAAGTTTTATAATAGTTCTATAATTAATATGTTTTGAATAAAATAAAAACGTTCCTTGCAACAAAAAAAATAGTTTGCGCACGGTGTATTAAATATTTTATAAACATTGCTACTCCGAATAAAATATTGCATGCTAATCTTTAACGAGAAGTGTTTCTTTTATACGTCTGCTTTATGAACAACTGATAAGTTTTATAATAGTTCTATAACCAACATGTTTCGAATAAAATAAGAAATAGTTTCTTTCATCAAAAAAAAATAGTTTGCGCCATTGTTTTACGCTGTGTATTAAATATTTTATAAACATTGCTACTGCGAATATAATGTTGCAAAAGGGAAGTTTTGGTTCTGTAAGAGTTCTTTAATATATTTATTGAATTCCATTATAACTACTGTGTGACAATCTTAAACGTGAATTGTTTATTTTATATTCCTGCTTCATGCTCAACAGATAAGTTTTATAATAGTTCTATAATTAACGTGATTCCTATAAAATAAAAAATAGTTTCATTCAACAAAAAAAAAATTTGCACAATTATTTTACGATGTGTATTAAATATTTTATAAATATAGTTATTCCGGATAAAATGTTGCAAAAGGGAAGTTTCAGTTCTGTAAGGGTTCTATAATATTTTCATTATAACTACTATTATAAAGGGTGTGTATGACAATATTTAACGATAATTGTTTATTTTATACTCCTGCTTCATGTACAACAGATAAGTTTTATAATAGTTCTATAACTAACATGTTTCGATTAAAATAAAAAATAGTTTCATTCAACAAATAAAATAGTTTACACAATTATTTTACACCGTGTATTAAATATTTTATAAATATTTCTACACTGGATAAAATGATGCAAAAGGAAGTTTCAGTTCTGTAAGAGTTCTTTAATGTCTTCAATAAATTCCGTTATAACTACTTAATAAAGAGTCTGTATGATAATTCTTAACGAGAATTGTTTATTTTATATTTCTGCTTCATGCACTACCGATAGGTCTTATAATAGTTCTATAATCAACATGTTATGATTAAAATAAAAAATTGTTTCTTTCAACAAACAAAAAATAGTTTGCGCAATTGTTTTACGCTGTGTATAAAACATTTTATAAACATTACTGCTCCAAATAAAATACTGCAACAGGGAAGTTTCAGTTCTGTAAGAGTTCTTTAATATCTCCATTGAATTCCATTAAAACTACTTAATAAAGTGTTTGTATAATATTTTTTAACGAGAACTGTTTGTTTTATACGTCTGCTTTATGAACAACAGATAAGTTTTATAATAGTTCTATAATTAAAATATTCTGAGTAAAATAAAAAATAGTTCGCGCAGTTATTTTAAGCTGTGTACTAAATATTTTGTGAATATTGCTACCCCGGATAAAGTGTTGCAACAAGGAACTCTTAGTTCTATAAGAGTTCTTTAATGTTTTCACTAGATTCCATTATAGCCTTAATAAAGAGCCTATATCATATCTCTTAGCAAGAACTGCTATATAACTACATGGCCCTGCTTTATGAACAATTGAAGTTTTATAATAGGTTTCTAATCAACTTTTTGATGTTCGTTATAAAATAAAAAAGTTTGTTTGTTGTACAACAGATGAAATGCTGCAATAGAGAACTTTCAGTTCTATAAGAGTTCTTTAACGCCTTCACTAAATTCCATTTTAACACCTTAATAAAGGGTCTATATAACAACTGGTGTCAAGAAACTATTATTCTGTTGCGGAAAGCAGTTGAGTGCTACTTGACTTTTTGACTCTTCAACAATCTTGGCATTTTAGTTTTTTAGGGATCGCCCAGATCCAATTGAGAACTTTATTCTAATTTAAGATATGAAATACGGTTCTCTTTGTCTTGTGTTTTTTTTATTGCAAACGTCAAACGGTCACTCATTAGATTATTTCACATTTTAATCTGGCCATGTACGTTACATAACCCGGGGACCACACAGGAGCTACTTCAATTCGGATCTAACGAATAAATTACGAAATTCAATTATAACGTTTCAATAGGGAAACCCTTTATACTTATTAATGGTCTTAACTTGTCATCAGCAGATAAGTCGCGAATCGAAAGTGAATCGGACATTATAAATTATCGATATCTGATGTAGTGGCTACACTTAATGGAACTACGGTGTTTATTACTAATAACCTAGTCAGGGTTACCAATATTTAAAAAAATCTATTCGCACGTGTGTCTAAATTTGTTGGGGTTGGGAGCCTTTTTTGGCCACCACTGTACCCCGATGACCTCTTGGCCTAGAGCGTATAAATATATTGTTCTGTTGAACGCTCGCATGCACACACTTGCTGTAAGGTGAATGTAATCAAACGCAGTGGTACTACTTATTTTAGAACATGCAATAAAATCAACAAAATCAATAAACGTTCGATCTCTTGTACAATGTCTTCCGATGAGCGGTCTTAAAACCTTTCGCTTATTGCTTCGACTTGTAGCAAACAGACGCGTTTTCTTATTTGCTAACGCGAAAATAGTGCGCTTACAATTTTCAAAAAAAATCACCAGCAGATGTGATACAAAACATATTCGTTTGCTTAGAAAAATTAGCATCAATGGGCTTTTTTTGTTTTGGAACCTCTGTACCGCTAACATAGTCCCCTCAGCATGATGGCGCTATAGCCACGGTTATATATTACTACATCTCATTCCAGTGTGCTTCCCTCACACCGCGGACGGAACATCCTCTTTAACCTTCCATTTTTATTGTGTGAAATAAAATCTCAATAAAATAAATCCACTTTGGCTGCATGGTGCTGCTGAATGGACTGGCCTTCAAAATCCGACAAGGTACGATAACGATAAGGCCATCTAAATAAATAAACTTATGCATAAGAATGATTACTGTACCTGGCCTAGTTAGTAATGGTTGAAATATTTCATTGCGGAAAAATTCTAGTTCCAGTTCTTACGTCGTGGACCGACCGGCTAATTTACCAGATTTAACACCCCTGGATTCATTTGAGGCTGCCTAAAATATGAAACGTCCACTCACTGAATTTTCATTTCAAACCAAAGTGCTGACTATTTGAATGTTTAAGAACAGCATATCTAATATAATGAAGCGATTTAATGCCAGAGATCTCCGCCTGCGTCCGAGACGCAATACTTATAAGATCAGAACATCGTACCGTTACGTCGTGTTACGTTCATTGTTTTAATTTTACGTTTGATTAAAACTCTCGCAAATTTTCACGGTTTTAATAACTCATGTATGAAATCAAAGCCGTTAAAAATATGGTTGCTAGTCCCTTTGCTAATATACCTCACGGTACTTACATATTTATCTCGGTTTAACGATGAATATTACCTGAGAACCTATTAAGCAAACTGAAGACGAGTAAGTTATGTCGTTTTCTAGAAATATTGCGGGGATAAGCAACTGAAAGCGGAAACGGGTAATATACTCGTCCTATTCGTTTTGTATGATTATTATAACGTTAGTGTTAGAAAATCGGAATTTTACGGATGTTTGGCAACAGCGTAACAATTTTTTTGTTAGTAATTCTTCAAGTAACTAATAAGTTGAAAATTATAATATTTATCAAGAACACAACAAACTCTATCGCTTATTTTCCAAATAAATTAATATAGCTCTTGCCAAGAGAGCCTTATCAGTATGTAGAGAACCTTATGAGGCCGAACTGGTTCAGAAAATAATTGACAAACTCCTAACTTATTATTTGAATCAAATAAAAGATTTCAATATTTATTAAGAGAACTACAATTGTATCGTTTAATTTCTAAGAGAGCCTTATCATTGTGGTATAAATAATAAAGAGAATTATATTACGGAAAAGAATGAATTCTTTAGTATGCAAATCATTCTTCCTATATTAGTAATTTCCCTCAAAAATTACTTCAAATACTTCACAAGCAAATGAATCAATAGCCTTTACCAGGAGAACCTTATCAGTCTGTGGAGAACCTTATGAAACTAAATTGGTTCAGCCAACTGACAGATTCCTAACTTATTATTTGAATCAAGGAGCAAATTTTAGTATTTATTAACAGAACAACAATTGTAACGTTATGTTTCTAAGAGAGCCTTATCATTGTGGTATAAAAAATAAAAATAATTTATTATCTTACAAGATGGCCGAAATTCTTTAGTATGTTATCATACTTCCTATGTTTGTAATTTCCCTCAAAAAAAGCTTCAAGCAAATAAATGCATAGCTATTTCCTAGAGAACCTTATCAATATGTAGAGAACCTTATGAAGATTAATTGCTTTTGCCAATTGGCAGATTCCTAACTTGAATCAAATAGTAAATTTTAATATCTATCGAGAGAACAGTTCTATCGTTTCATTTCTAAGAGAGCCTTATCATTGCGATGTAAAAATAAAGGCAAATATCATGTCACAAAAAAGCCGAAATTCTTTGGTATGTAAATCATTTTTCCTGTTTGTAGAATTTGCAATTTATTAAAAAAAAACTCCATAGAATTGACAACCAAATAAATTAATAATTTTTGCCTAAAGAACCTTATCAGTATTTAGAGAGCTTTATGTAAACAAATTGCTTTAATATCGAAATTCCAACTTTAATCTCGGAATTTTGATTTCAATCTCGAAATTTCTACTTTAATCTCGAAAATTCAATTTTAATTAATCTTGAAGTTTCGACTTTAAACTCGATATTTCGACTTTAATCTCAAAATTTTGACTTTAATTATCTCGAAATTTCGACTTTAATCTCGAAATTTCAGCTTTAATTTCGAAATTTCGACTTTAATTAATCTTGAAGTATCGATTTTAAACTCGAAATTTCGACTTTGATATCGAAATTTCGACTTTAATCTCGAAATTTCGACTTTAATCTCGAAATTTCGACTTTAAACTCGAAATTTCAACTTTCATCTCGAAATTTCGACTTCAATCTCGAAATCTTGACTTTAATTATTATCGAAGTTTCGACTTTAAACTTGAAATTTCGACTTTGATATCGAAATTTCGACTTTAATCTCAAAGTATCGACTTTAAACTGATTTTAATGTCAAAATATCGACTTTAATTTCGAAATTTCGACTTTAATTAATATCGCAGTTTAGACTTTAAACTCAAAATTTAGATTTTAATGTCAAAATATCGACTTTAATCCCAAAATTTTGACTTTAATCTCGAAGTTTTGACTTTAAGCCCGAAATTTCGACTTTAAACTCGAAATTTATATTTTAATGTAAAAATATAGACTTTAATCCCAAAATTTCGACTTTAATCTCGAAGTTTTGATTTTAAACCCGAAATTTCGACTTTAATCTCGAAATTATGACTTTAATCTCGAAATGTTGACTTTAACTAACCTCGAAGTCTAGACTTTAAACTGAAATTTCGAATTTAATCACGAAATGTCGATTGTAATTTTGAAATTTCGACTTTAATCTTCAGTGAATTAGCAGATTCCTAATTTATTATTTGAATCAAGCAGTAAATTTTAACATTTCTCTCTTGAGAACAACAATAACTGGATTGTTTTAATTTCTAAGAGAGCCTTATCATTGCAATTTATCAAATAAAGATAATTTATCATGTTACGAGAAGGACGAAATTCTTTAGTATGAAATCATTTCTCTCCTCTGTTTATAAAACTTCTGCAATTTCCCAAAAAAAAAAACTTGAAATACTTGACGAACACATAAATTAATAGCTTTTGACAAGAGAACCTTATCTGTATGTAGAGAACCTTATGGAACCGAATTAATTCAGCCAATTGGCAGATTCCTATACATATTTGAAACAAGTAGTAAATTTTAATATTTATCAACAGAACAACAATTGCTCCGTCTAGTTTTTAAGAGAGTCTTATCATTGCAGTATAAAAAATAAAGACAATCATCATATCACAAAAGAGCCGAAATTCTTTGCTATGTAAATAAGTTTTCCCGTTTGTGAAATTTGCAATTTATTCCAAGAATAAATTAATACCTTTTACCTAGAGAACCTTATCAGTGTGTAGAGAGCCTTATGAAACCGAATTACTTCAATCAATTAGCAGACTCTTAACTTATTATTTGAATCAAGTAGTAAATTTTAATATTTATCAAGAGAACAATTGTATCGTTTAATTTTTAAGAGAGCCTTATCACTGCTGTATAAGAAATTAAAATAATTAGCATAGTACGAAAAAATATGTTAGTGTCTGCAATTTAAGAGAAAGAACTTTAGACTTGATAACCAAATAAATTAATAGCTTTGCCAAGAGAACCTTATCGGTATATAGAGAACCTTATGAAGCCGAATTGATTCACGAATTCCTTATTTGCATCTAGGAGTAAATTTTAATATTTATCAAGATAACAACAATTGAATCGTTTTAGTTTCTAAGAGAGCCTTATCATTGCGATGTAAAAAATTAATAGAATTATCATGTTACGAAAAAGCTAAAATTCTATCATCCGTCTAACTAGAAACCGAAGTAATAATATACATATAGTTAGTTTTTACATTGCTGCATTGTTTATGATGCATCCCACGCTTTCGACTTTTTAGTGGTCACTTTTTTCGGATATCAATTGTACGTAACGTGATTCTCCTCCATTCATCTTTACAATTCTTCGGGCGCTACATATACTTATCGATAAATTGTTTTACATTACAGTAGTTCCTTGAGATATTAGGTTACAGTCGTCTACTTTTATTACGTTACACGAATTATGTGGAATAAAATGGAAGGTGCCATTAGAGCCCGGATGGGTGGGGCTTTTATTATTTTTTCCCTATTCATCTGTCGATGGCACCGAATAAAGGTCAGCGTTAGCGTTAGCGACAATATATATAGTTTTATTTTAATTTCTAATGTGACTTAGGGAGCTGGTGTTTCGTGCTGACGAAGGTCAATAGTCAGAAACCGGTCCATGGAAGGTATTTGTGCCCCTCCTGACACGAGTGGTTCCCTGTAGTTAAAGCTACACTTCTCACCGACAAACTATTGCGAGAAAAATCATCAATGGCTTGGCGAACAAATGGCTCTATCTCGCGGCCGCAAACGCAACAATTCGAATATTTCGTAAACATTTCGTCAGTAATGTCTACAAAGTCGGCTGTAAGCCGGATTACTGTCAAGTGGGCCCCAGTGAAAATAATGAAATACGCTTCATCCGTTTAAAAGGCCTCCGTGAGATCTTTGTCTTAAATTATGGACAAATAATTCACTTTTAACAACTCGTCGACCATAACGAGACGCTAAATTTATTTAATTAGTACGTGTGAGTTATAATGTGCGGCGGGATGCAGCGCCCCGGTCCGCCATTAGGGATCGAAAAAGTTCGATGGTTATTAGTCGGAATTCGGGAACAAGGCGAATTTTAATAATCATTTTTGGCCCGGCGAACGCAACCGAAATAAAAAAGCTGCTGCGCGGGGGATCTTGCAATATAAATAACAAGCAACGGCCATGCTTGGACCACAATTTATTTGTTTTCGTCATGTAATTCAACGTTTTATAACATAGAGTTATGAAAGGTAGTTGTTTTTCAAAGTTAAACTGCAAAATATAAATATAGTATGAATAGTTCACATATAGGCTTAACTTTTAATAATCTTCTGAAGATGCCAACTTGGTGGACGCGGCGTGCGTTTGTTAAATACTCGGTGAATGAAACCACTTCAGAAGAAGTAGCAATGGCGACTTAATTAGCAATCACTGCGTGCCAGCGGTAGCACCAATTAACTATTACGCCAGCCAGGCCGGTAATTCTAGGTACTTGATATTTGATATTCGATGTAACCGATCCCCGCCATATTTATGAATTAATTTGAAAGGAAATATCGCCGTCTAATAAGGATGCTGCGATTCCAAACGCTCGTAAAGTGATGTCGAGGTGTACATCCTATGCGAACGCCTAATTAAATGCGATCAGATTCGAGAGATCTTCACCGGACTCTCTCCAGCTGCTTCTCACGACTGATTCACACTCAAGCTTTGATATCACGTTTCAAATTCGTAAAAGATAGGCACAGTAAACGCGGAACTATACCAGTCAGCTTTGCGAATAGTTACGCATAGGAATAAATGTAGAAATAGGCGGGGGTAATGTAGGTGACGGGGGTGAAGCATACTGAGATTTCTAGTCAGCAACAATTTACCTTGGCTCAGCATGTTGCAGTTCACTACCGGTATCATGTCTACGTTGTATTAAATTGCTTATCAAAGAGTCACCGAAGCATTAATCTCGAAGTTTTAAAGAAGACTTTAATCTCGAGGTTTCGACTTTAATTAATCCGAAAGTTTCGACTTTAAACTTGAAATTTCGACTTTAATCTCGATATGTTGACTTTAATTTCGAAATTTGAACTTTAATACCGAAGTTTCGATTTGAAACTCGAATTTCAACTTTAATTTCTAAATTTCGACTTTAATCTTGAAGTGTCAACATTAATCTCGATGTTTCGACTTTAAACTTGAAATTTCGACTTTAATAATCTCAAAATTTCGATTTTAAACTCGAAATTTTGACTTTAATTCAGAAATTCCGACTTTAATCTCGAAGTTTTGACTTTAAGCTCGGAATTTCGACTTTAATCTTGAAATTTCAACTTTAATCATGAAGTTTCGACTTTAAACTCAAAATTTCGGCTTTAATCTCAAAATTTCGACTTTAACTAATCTCGAAGTTTTGAATTTAAACTCGGAATTTCGACTTTAATTTTGAAATGTCGACTTTAATCTTGAAATTTCGACTTTAATCATGAAGTTTCGACTGTAAACTCAAAATTTCGACTTTAATCTCGAAGTTTCGACTTTAAGCTCGGAATTTGGACTTTAATCTCGAAATTTCGACTTTAATTAATCTCGAAGTTTCGACTTTAAACTCAAAATTTCGACTTTAATCTCGAAATGTTGACTTTAATTTCGAAATTTCAACTTTAATCCCGAAGTATCGAATTTAAACTCGAATTTCAACTTTAATCTCGAAATTTCGACTTTAATCTTGAAGTTTCGACTTTAATCTCGATGTTTCGACTTTAAACTTGAAATATTTCGACTTTAATTAATCTCGAAGTTTCGATTTTAAACTCGAAACTTCGACTTTAATCTAGAAATTCCGACTTTTAAGCTCGAGGTTTCGACTTTAAACTCGGAATTTCGACTTTAGTCTCGAAATTTCGACTTTAATTAATCTCGAAGTTTCGACTTTAAGCTCGGAATTTCGACTTTAATCTTGAAATGTCGCCTTTAATCTTGAAATTTCGACTTTAAACATGAAGTTTCGACTTGAAACTCAAAATTTCGACTTTAATCTAAAAATTTCGACTTTATTAATCTCGAAATTTCGACTTTAAACTTGGAATTTCGGCTTTAATCTCAAAATTTCGACTTTAACTAATCTCGAAGTTTCGACTTTAAACTCGGAATTTCGACTTTAATTTTGAAATGTCGACTTTAATCTTGAAATTTCGACTAATCATGAAGTTTCGACTGTAAACTCAAAATTTCGACTTTAATCTCGAAGTTTCGACTTTAAGCTCGGAATTTCGACTTTAATCTCGAAATTTCGACTTTAATTAATCTCGAAGTTTCGACTTTAAACTCAAAATTTCGACTTTAATCTCGAAATGTTGACTTTAATTTCGAAATTTCAACTTTAATCCCGAAGTTTCGATTTTAAACTCGATGTTTCGACTTTAAACTTGAAATTTCAACTTTAATTAATCTCGAAGGTTCGATTTTAAACTCGAAACTTCGACTTTAATCTAGAAATTCCTACTTTAAGCTCGAAGTTTCGACTTTAAACTCGGAATTTCGACTTTAGTCTCGAAATTTCGACTTTAATTAATCTTGAAGTTTCGACTTTAATTTTGAAATGTCGACTTTAATCTTGAAATTTCGACTTTAATCATGAAGTTTTGACTGTAAACTCAAAATTTCGACTTTAATCTCGATATGTTGACTTTAATTTTGAAATTTCAACTTTAATCCCGAAGTTTCGATTTTAAACTCGAATTTCAACTTTAATTTCGAAATTTCGACTTTAATCTTGAAGTGGTCAACATTAATCTCGATGTTTCGACTTTAATTAATCTCGAAATTTCGATTTTAAACTCGAAATTTTGACTTTAATCCAGAAAGCTCGGAATTTCGACTTTAATCTGGAAATGTCGACTTTAATCTTGAAATTTCGACTTTAAACATGAAGTTTCGACTTGAAACTCAAAATTTCGACTTATAACTCAAAATTTCGACTTTAAACTCAAAATTTCGACTTTAATCTCGAAGTTTCGACTTTAAGCTCGGAATTTCGACTTTGAACTCGCAATTTCGAGCTTTTAAAAATTTTTATTCGATGTGGCCCTTTTACGCCTTCGTACTTTTGTGACGTTACTATTTTAAATAACTCTTTGTTGGAAGAACCGATAAAAGCGAAATTATGCCAGTCAGTTCTACAATAAGTTATGCATAGGAATAAATGTAGAAACAGGTGGGGGTGCTGTTTTTGTTGAGTTGACCGATAAGAAAACATTTCCTGGTGTTTCGACCATCTTCTCTAGGTGTCAAGTATTTTTTACCAGCAAAAGAATTTACCAAGCATCCAATAACTCATCTAGAGGCGATTTTTAATAATTCTGTTCCCACAAAATGAGCGGATAAAATTACTCTTACAATTTGTTTCGAAGATTAAGTAAAATGTAAACTCTGAAACGTTACACCATTGGGATACCCGATACATTACGTTACACATAAATTACCATTGACAAACCTGCCTGGGGATCAGGGCCGGTCCCAAGGCGTTGGCCACCTGCTTATTACAAAAATGTGCTCCCAACTGCGTCCCACAAAATTTCTTCGAAAAAAACCCAAATGAATTAACACAGTACATGGATAGGCGCTATTTTTGAGTTCCAA
The DNA here is from genome assembly GCA_963680705.1 of Rhagium mordax. Taxonomy (NCBI): domain Eukaryota; kingdom Metazoa; phylum Arthropoda; class Insecta; order Coleoptera; family Cerambycidae; genus Rhagium; species Rhagium mordax. The sequence continues at coordinate 50,660,346 of OY796663.1, forward strand.
TAAGGTTGAAAATATAATTTCCTTGGGGGGTAGTTGACGCCTCACGAACGTAGTAGTAGTTAATGTTAAAAGATATTACGGGGGGCGGGCCCGCCAAGAGTCGCATCTCAAAAATATACCTCCTTGCGTTAAAATTTGTGATAAACGAAACAGAAAAGAGCGAAATGATAAATGATCAGTATAGGTGTTCGTTTTGTGTGCGGAATTAGAATGCCTGCCGAAATTTAAGCTGGATTTTGGCACATTCAGAAATGGGATCGGTAGACAATACCGGCGGGTCCCATTGTTGGCCCGTATTGAATGCATTGACTAAGTTTCCGGTACCGACCGTTCTGAAACGAGGACGAAATCAATGAAAGGGACCCCGAGCTCTTACTCTACACGGTCGGATTGGGTTACATTTTTACAACTGAAAGTAAATGCATTTACAGAGGTAAATTATTCATCTGACAATGGATGAAATATTATCTGAATAGGTAGGTTATTGTAGCTTTTAAGCTTTTAGCAGGGTAGTATTTTCCCTTCTAGGATAACCGCATTTTTGTTAATGCCCCAAACACAAATATTGTCTAGACGGTTGCACATTTATTTTTATAATACTGCTAAAATAAAACGCAGAATTAAATAAATCAGCCTGCACCGTGCTGATGAGGCCAAACAGCCCACGAATGGTATTTATGCCCAGTTTACTCATAATTTATTTTTATTTTTATGGCATATAACAACCTATGGAAGATTGAATTATTTCGACGCAATCCGCTCCGAAATCGACCAGTTCCAATTTTCGATCGGAATAAATTCATTTGCCCAATCAGTTCCGGTGGCGTGGCTCCCAATTACAAACACAGTCGCTATAGAAAACAGAGGACTAGCCAGCCACAGACATAGAACTAAGATTCACATAAATCTGCTCCCCTGCCCTGCCAGAGCCCAATTCAGCAACAACCCACGCATCCTTCCCTGCTTTCTACTTCTTTAATCAGCATTCATCAAGAAAGGCCGGGTTGAGAATGTGGTGGTGGCTCAGGTAAGCGCTCATCTACTCGGACAGTCTAGTGTGCTTATGCTTGTCGGTGGTCTGCGGTGCATTCCTGGCATAGCCAACTTTGAATTGCTCCCACAGCCATTGTAGTTACCCCGAAGAGGACAGTCGATCCTCGAGGGGTACCGTCATATTTTAACGGAGCCGATGATGTGGTGAACGACAAGGTTAATCGCATTTTTTTGGTGCGTTTTCTGGTTGCTTGGTCGCCGGGGTTTTGCTCTGGCACTTCCGGGAAGTGTTTGACATTTGCGTTCCAAAGGCAAAAGGAAAAAAATTTGAAAAAATAAATGTAGAACGTTTTTTTTAAGTAAAATCGGCAGGAAAGCTCTTTTTCGGGCCTTATCGTGGATGTACGCATTACATTGGATATAAAAATTATAGGACTTATCCGGATTCTTTGGAGTCTCGATAAGTTTGTTCATTATTTCTATGGAAACTCCTTAGTCGAAAAATTATAGAACTTATCCGTATTTTATAGTTTCATTTATATGTTAAAAAATTATAGGACTTATCCGGATTCTTTGGAGAATTTTGATCAGTCTGTTCAATACTCCTATGGAAACTTTTTGCCTCATAATTTATAATGAGTGCCATTACCAATAAGATAAAATACTTTGTCGAAAAATTATAGGACTTATCCGAATTCTTTGAAGTATTTTGATTATTTTATTTAAAGGTTTTTGATAACTCTTGACGCATAATATGATAACTCTTGACGCATAATATATGATGTGCGTCATAGTCAATAAAACAGGCTATTTTGTCGAAAAATCATAAGGCGTTTCGATTATTTGTGTAAACATTATAGGACTTATCCAGATCCTTCGGAGCATTTCAATTATTTTTTCTATAATTCTACTCTAAAATAGGATATTTTATTGTAATATTATGCAACTTATTTTTATTCTGTCGAGCGTTTGATTATTTGTTGAAAAATTATAGGACTTATCCGCATTATTTGGAGCATTTCTATCAGTTTGTTCGATACTCCTATGGAAACTTTTTGCCTCATAATTTATATTGAGCGTCATTGCCAATAAGATAAGATACTTTGTAGAAAAATTATAGGACTTATCCAAATTCTTTGCAGTATTTAAGGTTTTTTTGATAACTCTTTGACGTATAATATGATTTGCGACATAGTCAATAAAACAGGCTACTTTGTTGAAAAATTATATGACTCCGGATCTTATACAGCGTTTCGATTATTTGTCAAAACATTATAGGACTTATCTAAATCCTTTCAGGATTTCAATTATGTTTTCTGTACTTCTACTCTAAAATAAGACATTTTATTGAAATATTATGCAACTTATTTTTATTCTATCGAGTGTTTTGGTTATTTGTTGAAAGATTATAGGACTTATCTAGATCCTTTGGAGCATTTCAATTATGTTTCCTACACTTCTACTCTAAAATAGGACATTTTATTGAAATATTATGCAACTTATTTTTATTCTATCGAGCGTTTTGGTTATTTGTTGAAAAATTATAGTACTTATACGAATTCTTTGGAGTATTTAAAGATTTATTGATAACTCTTTGACGCATAATATGATTTGCGCCATAGTCAACAAAACAGGCTACTTTATCGAAAAATTATATGACATACGGATTTTATACAGCGTTTCGATTATTTGTCAAAACATTATAAGACTTATCTAAATCCTTTGGAGCTTTCAATTATGTTTTCTATACTTCTACTCTAAAATAAGACATTTTATTGAAATATTATGCAACTTATTTTTATTCTATCGAGTGTTTTGGTTATTTGTTGAAAGATTATAGGACTTATCCGGATTCTTTGGAGCATTTCGATCAGTTTGTTCAATACTCCTATGGAAACTTCTTGCCTCATAATTTATATTGAGTGTCATTGCCAAAAGATAAGATGCTTTGTCGAAAAATTATAGAACTTATCCAAATTCTTTGAAGTATTTGAAGATTGTTTGATAACTCTTTGACGCATAATATGATTTGCGACATAGTCAATAAAACAGGCTACTTTGTCGAAAAATTATATGACATCCGGATTTTATACAGCGTTTCGATTATTTGTCAAAACATTATAGGACTTATCTAGATCCTTTGGAGCATTTCAATTATGTTTTCTATACTTCTACTCTAAAATAGGACATTTTATTGAAATATTATGCAACTTATTTTTATTCTATCGAGCGTTTTGGTTATTTGTTGAAAGATTATAGGACTTATCCGGATTCTTTGGAGCATTTCGATCAGTTTGGTCAATACTCCTATGGAAACTTTTTGCCTAATAATTTATATTGAGTGTCATTGCCAATTAGATAAGATACTTTGTCGAAAAATTATAGTACTTATCCGAATTCTTTGGAGTATTTAAAGATTTATTGATAACTCTTTGACGCATAATATGATTTGCGCCATATGCAACAAAACAGGCTACTTTATCGAAAAATTATATGACATCCGGATTTTATACAGCGTTTCGATTATTTGTCAAAACATTATAGGACTTATCTAGATCCTTTGGAGCATTTCAATTATGTTTCCTATACTTCTACTCTAAAATAGGACATTTTATTGAAATATTATGCAACTTATTTTTATTCTATCGAGCGTTTTGGTTATTTGTTGAAAGATTATAGGACTTATCCGGACTCTTTGGAGCATTTCGATCAGTTTGGTCAATATTCCTATGGAAACTTTTTGCCTCATAATTTATAATGAGTGTCGTTGCCTAAGATAAGATACTTTATAGAAACATTATAGGACTTATCCGAATTTTTTGGAGTATTTTGATTATTTTATTTAAAGGTTTTTTGATAACTCTTTGACGCATAATATATGATTTGCGACTTAAAAACAGGCTACTTTGTCGAAAAATTATATGACTCCGGAATTTATACAGTGTCTCGATTATTTGCCAAAAGATTTGAGATAGGACTTATCTAGATGATTTTGGAGCATTTTCAATACTTCTACGGAAATTCTTTGCTGCGTAATATTATATTGCGCGTCGTCAATAGAATAGGAAAATTGTGGTACTTATCTGTATTCTATCGAACCTTTTTATTATTTGTTAAGAAATTATAGGACTTATCTGGGTTCTTTGGAGCGATTCGATTAATTTGTTATTTGTTTAATGCTTTTATGAAAACTCTTACCACATAATATATTAGTGTCATTGCCAATAAAATGTGATACTTTGTCGAAAAATTATAGAACTTATCCTGATCTTTGGCGCATTTTGATTAGTTGGGGAGAGACTCATTGCGTCACCATATTATATATTGAGCGTTGTAGCCAATAAAATATGCGACTTTCTTCAATGTGGGGCAAGAGAACGATCATATCTTTGTTCAACTCTTCAGTTTAATTTGAAATAAAACACAAATGCGCGCCAGCAAGAGATTTATGCGTTCGGGAAAAAAGCCTCGTGACATGTAGAGATAAACCGGTGCATGTTCGTCAAACATCCACCCGATATTTTAAACAGCAACAAATGAGTATCTGCCTCGGAACAAAATGAAACGTTGGTTCCAGATACAGCATAGTTAAAAATATGATAATATATCAACGGAACTTGTCCATTGTCACTGGAGATAAATTCCACCTGTTTTAGTACATATTTCTTTCACTTATCCCCGTTTATTGTAACAATCAGTTGGAGTAAGAGAGATGCATCAATGTTTAATAAAGCAGGTAAAAAGATCCTCGTTAATATTTTAACTTTGTCATATAAGTTATCTTTGACTCATCTACGAACGATGTCGTTATCTGTACGGTAGATTTTAAGAATGTATACAAAAGAAAATTTCATGTAAAAAATATTTCTTTTTGTTCTTCGCCTTTCCGGTTCTGCCCGTTGTTTTTTTTGCCTCAGGTTCGGTAATTATACGTTTTACTACCGATTTTTATGGTGGTAATTAACGCAAGTTGTAAGGAATACGAAAAAGGAAGCGTTTCGTAATTTTGAGGTTATTGCATTCGTTATCGTTTCGTCCTAATTTGGCGGCTTTAAAATTTTTTACGCTGGTACGTCGTAAGGCAATGGACGTTGCGTCGACTGGAAAATTATTTTTCTCTAATTTTAATTCATTCATTATGTTGGTTCCCTCCCAAAACTGCGCGCCTCTCAGAGGCATGCATCAACGTCTAATAAATTCAATTCGAATTAATTACAAAATATTTCAAACTACTAAATACCACTAAATTTATTCATCCGTATACGTAGTCGCCTGTATAAATAAAACATTCTATTCAAATTATTTTTATTTTCAAGTAAATTACCTGGTAGTTGTAAAATATCCGTATATCAATTCCATACAGCTCATTAATAATTCCTGAATGTAAATTGTTTACGTTAAAAATTAAACGGATAGTAATTTACAGAAGTCTTTATGATAATTGGCACTGGCCTTAGAAATAAAACTATGTTTAAGACATTTGGGTCCACTAAAGTAGGCTGCGGAGTTAATTAATAACGTCAATTCGCAGCAGGAATCACAGCCCAGTGGGATCACTGACGCAAATCACCCTTTCGTCATTATTAGTGCACTCGCTCGGCTCGGTCGTAAATTAATAAAATGTAGACCCAAAATTATTCAAGGAACACAATGTTTGAAGTGATATCCCTAATTAGACCACAATGTTTTAGACCGCATAAAAAAAGTTTTTATTAGTCATCAAGAGAGTAATTTTTTTTAAACTTCTTCACTGATGGTCATAGTTTTCGCTCTAATTACCATTTTAACGACTACATTATCTAAGAGAGCAACAACCTTTCAGCAGCTTTTGTCGGGCGTCGCTTTGAAGTCGCGCGCCTTGTTCTTAAAATGGACGAATTTTTGTTTCAAGGAAAAATCCACAACTAACAATTTCAGTTTATTTTGAGGCCAAACCGTTTCTCCCCTATAAAACTAATTCCCGTTCCCGCGCAATGAATTGATACCTACTAACTTCATTGTTAATATTACATAACTATCTCCTCGATGCTGCATCAACAACGTCGAGGTATAAACTCCAAGCAAGTACATAAACCAATAGTTAATAAATTAACCGTTAATTTATGCCAGCGATGAGACACCGATAATTACAATATAATAATACAAATTTTAATACTAAAAGGTTAACAATTGTTTGGTTACGTTACACCTCAAAGCAATTAATTCAGTAGTTATTGTAACGGTATACAATTTTATTGCCCCCACAAAAACTTAATAGAGAATGGGCGACTGAAACCTACAAGTGTACCTCCGGGTTCGGGTGGCCTGGACACAATGCAGGTCCTTTGTGTTCTGTGTAGTTAAAGTAATATAATATTACATTTCTCATTAGGGCCTTGTATATAGAAATGGTTTATGTGCATAATAAAATGGGATCCCTTAAATTTTTAAAATGAACAAGAAAAGTCTCCAGTTATTTTCGATATGAGAGAGATTTTTAACAATAATTATTTTAGTGGGTGATGGGATCATAAAAATTAAAACAAAATTTCTTTTCTTAAACCTGTATAATTTTTATGATCCCATCACCCATTAAAAAAAATTATTGTAATTATTCATTGGATCACCATACAAATCTTAATAAAGAGAAGAAGTTACCATCTTTTCCTCTCGTGTAAAACCAAGTGGAATAAACTTTTAATTTTATAGAGAGATTATATTGATATTTTCAGATTAAAACAAATTTACAATGCTCCGCTTTTGTGGTCCCCTCATTTTTACTATAGCTTCGTTAGTGGACTTGACATTGTGAATCTTTTCGTTACGTCTTATAAACCTATAATTTTATAGAGAGACTTTTGGTGGATTTTATAATTAAAAACAATTTTATGACACCCAGTTTTGGGCTCAATTTACTATTATAGCTTCGTTAGTAAACTACACAATATAAATTCTCTCGCTACCTGGATAAACCTTTAATATTATAGAGAGATATTTGCTGTTTTTTGGAATTAATGCAATTTTATAACACTCAGTTTTTGGCGCCTCTTATTTTATATTATAACTTCATTAGTGGACTGCACATTGTGAATATTACATTGTATAAACCTTTAATTTTATAGAGAGATTTTTTGGGGGATTTTATAATTAAAGACAGTTTTATAACACCCAATTTTGAGCTCAATTTATTATATATTATAACTGCGTTAGTAAACTACACAATATAAATTACTTCATTACCTGAATAAACCTTTAATATTATAGAGAGATTTTTGCTGTACTTTGGGAATAAAAACAACTTTATAATACCTCCTAGGTTCAATTTATTAAATATTATAGCTTTGTTGATATACTACACAATACATAACAAATTCCCTCGCTACCTGGATAAACCTTTAATATTATAGAGAGATATTTGCTGTTTTTTGGAATTAATACAATTTTATAACACTCAGTTTTTAGCGCCTCTTATTTTATATTATAATTTCATTAGTGGGCTGCACATTGTGAATACTACATTGTACAAACCTTTAATTTTATAGAGAGATTTTTGGGGGATTTTATAATTAAATACAGTTTTATAACACCCAATCATGAGCTCAATTTATTATATATTATAACTGCGGTAGTAAACTACACAATATAAATTACTTCATTACCTGGATAAACCTTTAATATTACTTATAGAGAGATTTTTGCTGTACTTTGGGAATAAAAACAACTTTATAATACCTCCTAGGTTCAATTTATTAAATATTATAGCTTTGTTAATAGACTACACAATACACAACAAATTCCCTCACTACCTGGATAAAACCTTTAATATTATAGAGAGATATTTGCTGTTTTTTGGAATTAATACAATTTTATAACACTCAGTTTTTGGCGCCTCTTATTTTATATTATAACTTCATTAGTGGACTGCACATTGTGAATATTACATTGTATAAACCTTTAATTTTATAGAGAGATTTTTGGGGGATTTTATAATTAAATACAGTTTTATAACACCCAATCTTGAGCTCAATTTATTATATATTATAGCTGCGTTAGTAAACTACACAATATAAATTACTTCATTACCTGGATAAACCTTTAATATTATAGAGAGATTTTTGCTGTACTTTGGGAATAAAAAAACTTTATAATACCTCCTAGGTTCAATTTATTAAATATTATAGCTATGTCAATAGACTACACAATCGCAACAAATTCTCTCGCTACCTGGATAAACCTTTAATAATAGAGAGATATTTGCTGTTTTTTGGAATTAATACAATTTTATAACACTCAGTTTTTAGCGCCTCTTATTTTATATTATAATTTCATTAGTGGACTGCACATTGTGAATATTACATTGTATAAACCTTTAATTTTATAGAGAGATTTTTGGGGGATTTTATGATTAAAGACAGTTTTATAACACCCAATCTTGAGCTCAATTTATTATATATTATAACTGCGTTAGTAAACTACACAATATAAATTACTTCATTACCTGGATAAACCTTTAATATTATAAACAGATTTTTGCTGTACTTTGGGGATAAAAACAACTTTATAATACCTTCTAGGTTCAATTTATTAAATATTATGGCTTTGTTAATAGACTACACAATACACAACAAATTCTCTCGCTACCTGGATAAACCTTTAATATTATAGAGCGATATTTGCTGTTTTTTGGAATTAATACAATTTTATAACACTCAGTTTTTGGCGCCTCTTATTTTATATTATAACTTCATTAGTGGACTGCACATTGTGAATATTACATTGTATAAACCTTTAATTTTATAGAGAGATTTTTGGGGGATTTTATAATTAAAGACAGTTTTATAACACCCAATCTTGAGCTCAATTTATTGTATATTATAACTGCATTAGTAAACCACACAATATAAATTACTTCATTACCTGGATAAACCTTTAGGTAATATTATAGAGAGACTTTTCTTGAATTTTAGAATTAAAACAATTTTATAACACTCAGTTTTTGGGCGCCTCTTATTTTATATTATAGCTTCATTAGTGGACTACAAACACATTGTGAATGTTTTCATTACAGGGTATAAACCTTTATTTTCATAGAGAGATTTTTGTGAATTTTATAATTACAGACAATTTTATAACATCCAATTTTTGACTCGGTTTATTATATATTATAGCTTCGTTGGTAGACTACACAATATAAATCCTTTTGCTACCAAGATAAACCTTTAATATTATAGAGAGATTTTTGCTGTACTTTGGGAATAGAAAAACTTTATAATACCTCCTAGGTTCAATTTATTAAATATTATAGCTTTGTTAACAGTCTACACAATACCCAACAAATTCCCTCACTACCTGGATAAAACTTTTAATATTATAGAGAGATATTTGCTGTTTTTTAGAATTAATACAATTTTATAACACTCAGATTTTGGGCGCCTCTTATTTTATATTATAGCTTCATTAGTGGACTACAAACACATTGTGAATATTTTCATTACAGGGTATAAACCTTTAATTTTATAGAGAGACTTTTGGTGAAATATAACTAAAAGCAATGTTATAAAGCAATTTCGGGTTGACCTTGTTATATACCTATTATAGCTTATTTAGTAGACAACAACTTAAACTATTTTGCAACGTGGCATAAACCTTTAATTTTATAGAGAGATTTTCGTTGCATTTTGAGATTAAGAATCATTTATAACATTCAGTTTTTGAGCTTTTCTAATTTTACATTATAGCTTCATTAATAGACTACACAAAAAGAAAAAATTCGCCACCGAGACATCATCCGTTATATTTAGTTTGTCTCAAGTTCCCCGCCATTTACACTACTTAAATTATTTTGGAATGAAGTCGACTTTAGTATATCTTTACAAATACAAGCAATAAACAGTTTGGTTAATACAGGCTCCAATTTCGAACCTTGTGGTACTTCAGATCTAACCAGAAGTTGCATTGACTCCTGTCAAGAAGTGTTCCATCTTCTAGCCTGTAGAAGGCTTGTTTGCCCACTTCGGTAGCCTCGAAAAATAGTTGTCGACTAACCCTTTACAAAGCCGCGCCGAAAAATATCCAAACTAATCGAACTATGATAGACTGGACTGTACTGTAACGAAACGCCCGATTCGAACTACACCAATATTTACAAAAGACACGTATCCTCGTCCAATATTTAAATTACGTCGCTACTTCGGTGTCACCTTCGAAGAGAACAAAAAGGAACACAGAGGAGGATTGAGTAAGGTAAACAAATGATTTGATTATGTGTTATGTGTGTATATCCAGGCCGAGACCGGTGACAAATAAGAGGCAGGCAGGCCGGAGCGACTCGGCTACATAGCCGTGGTGTGGTGTTCTCAGAACCACCGTTTACAGCGATGTTGTACGTGCCGGCAAAATGGACAGGAAACAGACATTTCTCATTCCTCACTTCAATACGGCTTACACACGTAAGACGAATGCCTCTCCGAGGTAGATCAGGTGCTTGTGTGGAGAGTCGAACGGTGACGGAGGAACTTTGTTCCGCTGCACATTTTTTAATTACCGCGCACCAATTATTTGTATCTACATTGTAATTGTCGTGTCCAGTCCTCGACCTCGAACGCACTTCATCGGAAATGAATGTTGGGCTCTTGCGTACAACTGTCGATATTCGATCAGCGAACACAGCAACGCTGGTTGGGGTCGGCATTCGGATGGGTGACCGTATCTCAAGGCGACGCTCATGCAAAGCCTGTCAGTGTTAATTTGGAATTCGACAAGTAAAAGTAAAGATCACGATGCGAAGGAGACTGCAAGTATACAACCCTTAAATAGGGGCGCAACACATGTGTCTTTACAGGCATAAAATCAACGGTGTGGGAACTGTTCTTTAAAATATTCCGAACGAATTAACACGTGCACTACACGTCGAATGCGTTTGCAGAAAGCTAGTGATTAAATATTGTATAGCCTCTATTCAAATGTTTAGCCGAGTAGGTAAACACTTCTGGCAGCATTGTTCTCTCGTTCATTCAGCTTGGTGTGACAAATGCGTATACCATTACAGGTTTACTTTTATTATTTTAAACGGAGAACAAAAGGCGCATTTCAATACCGCCTCTACCCAGTGTGATTTGTCGCGATTTTCTAGGGTGACCGCATTCAGTTTGAGGGTACGGTATGCGCTTTGCCTGGCGTATTATATTTCGCATTAAGCTTTGAAACAAAAAAAAGGAGTGCGAAAAAACTGCAGTCTGAATGAAACATCTAAAATCAAATAAACATCTAGTAGCTCCATTGTGCGATGCCCATTCCGGGCGTCACATTTCCTCGAGTTAAATGATGCTCCTTTTCTGGCTCTTAAATTGCCTTCACGAATCCGTAGTTGACCATGGCACATTTAATGCTCCTGCGGATTTACATCTGATAAATGTCATCGCGTGACACTTTTTTTTAACGTCGCATATCCTTATTTACAACGTTTAATGGCACTTCTCCAATCACGTCGCACCACAGCCAGTTTTCTGCTAGGAAATGGCGATCGGTTTCGAAACTGGACGTGATATTCTGCGGTTAGTGAGAGCAACCAAGGACACAACCGTTCGTTAAATAGTATGCAGTCCTACACTTAGATATGTTAGTATTTTTATTTTATGCCTATACAGTGCCCGTCTCTCTCTAGCAACGTTCTAATAAAAAAAAATTCAACAGGAACGATCAAATATTTATTGGAAGCAATAACCGCCTTGTACCTCATCACAGCAGACTACTAGAAATCTTCTGACACATATTGTGAAATCTTCTGATAGTAGAATAATCTCTTGGAAATATTCTGGCACAAATTGTCCTCGGCCGAAAGTCTAAAAGAGTCTCTCGTTGAGTTATCAACATTAACAGTACCTTCTGACAGCAGAAGAATCTATTCGCAATCTTCTGGCACATATGGAAGGTATGACAGAAGAATAATCTATTGGAAATCTTCTGACACATATTATGGAATCCTTCTCTGGCGATATTCATTCTGGGATTGTCCTCTACGAAAATTTACAAGGATCTCTGAGTTATGAACGCTTATACCGCCTGACAGCAGAATAACCTATTGGAAATCTTCTGACACATATTATGGAATCTTGATCTGGCAATAGATGTTCATTCATGGATTATCATCTGACGAAAATCTAAGACCCTCTGGTTGAATTTATGGACAGTAGATAATCAATTGGAAATCTTCTGGCACATATGGAATGACACACATCTGACACACATTATGGAATGCTTTCTAGTTATGTATATACATTCGTCTGTTGAAAATCTAACAGGCTATTTGCTTGAACACTTGCACTTTGTGACAGTAATAATCTATTGGAAATCTTCTGGCACATATTATGGAAAGCTCTCTTAGTGGATTGTCACTTGTTGAAAATTTACAAGCCTGCCCGATCGAGTTAAGGACATTTGTACCTTCTGACAATAGAAGAATCCATTTGAACTCGTCTGACACATGTTATGGAATCCTTCTCTGGCGATGTTCATTCGGGGGCTGTTCTCTACCGAAATCTTATGAGTCTCTGGTTGAGTTATGAACACTTATACCTCCTGACAGTAGAATAATCTATTGGAAATCTTCTGACACATGTGGAATGCTTCTCTGGTGGATTATTATCTGTCAAAAATTTAATAGACTCTCTGATTGAGTCATAAACTCTACAAATGTTTTCTGCCAGTAGAATAATCTATTGGAGATCATCTGACACATATTATGGAACGATTTCTAGGTATGTAAATACATTCGTCTGTTGAAAATTTAAAAGGCTCTTTGCTTGAAATATGAACACTTCTACTTCCTGATAGTAAAATAATCTATTGGAAATCTTCTGGCACATATTATGGAAAGCTCTCTTAGTGGATTGTCACTTGCTGAACATCTAAAAGACTGTCTGGTCGAGTTAAGGGCATTTGTACCTCCTGACAGTAGAAGAATCCATTTGAACTCTTTTGACACATGTTAGGGAATCCTTCTCTCGCTTTGTTCATCCAAGGATTGTTCTCTATCGAAATCTTATAAGAAAGAGTCTCCGGTTGAGTTATGAACCTCCTGACAGTAGAATAACCTATTGGAAATCTTCTGACACATATTATGGAATGGTTCTAGTTATGTGGATTCGTGGATTACCTTTAAAAGGCTCTCTGCCTGAAATACAAATACTTCTACTTCCTTACAGAATAATTTATTAAAAATCTTCTGACACATATTATGGAATCCTGATCTGGCAATAGATGTTCATTCATGAATTATCATCTGACGAAAATCTAAGACCCTCTGGTTGAATTTATGGACAGTAGATAATCAATTGGAAATCTTCTGGCACATATGGAATGACACACATCTGACACACATTATGGAATGCTTTCTAGTTATGTATATACATTCGTCTGTTGAAAATCTAATAGGCCCTTTGCTTGAAATATGAACACTTGCAATTTGTGACAGTAATAATCTATTGGAAATCTTCTGGCACATATTATGGAAAGCTATCTTAGTGGATTGTCACTTGTTGAAAATTTAAAAGCCTGCCAGATCGAGTTAAGGACATTTGTACCTTCTGACAATAGAAGAATCCATTTGAACTCTTCTGACATATGTTATGGAATCCTTCTCTGGCGATGTTCATTCGGGGGCTGTTCTCCACCGAAATCTTATGAGTCTCTGGTTGAGTTATGAACACTTATACCTCCTGACAGTAGAATAATCTATTGGAAATCTTCTGACACATGTGGAATGCTTCTCTGGTGGATTATTATCTGTCAAAAATTTAATAGACTCTCTGATTGAGTCATAAACTCTACAAATGTTTCCTGCCAGTAGAATAATCTATTGAAGATCATCTGACACATATTATGGAACGATTTCTAGGTATGTAAATACATTCGTCTGTTGAAAATTTAAAAGGCTCTTTGCTTGAAATATGAACACTTCTACTTCCTGATACTAAAATAATCTATTGGAAATCTTCTGGCACATATTATGGAAAGCTCTCTTAGTGGATTGTCACTTGCTGAACATCTAAAAGACTGTCTGGTCGAGTTAAGGGCATTTGTACCTCCTGACAGTAGACGAATCCATTTGAACTCTTCTGACACATGTTATGGAATCCTTCTCTCGCTATGTTCATCCAGGGATTGTTCTCTACCGAAATCTTATAAGAAAGAGTCTCCGGTTGAGTTATGAACCTCCTGACAGTAGAATAACCTATTGGAAATCTTCTGACACATAATATAGAAACCTTCTCTGGCCATGTGCATTCGGGGATTGTCCTCTACCGAAATCTTAGTTGGGTCTTTAGTTGAGTTATGGACACTTATATCTCCTGACAGTAGAATAACTTATTGGAAATCTTCTGGCACATATGTGGAATGATTCCATGATGAATTATTATCTGTTAAAAATCCAATAGACTCTCTGATTGAGTTATAAACTCTACACATGTTTTCCGCCAGTAGAATAATCTATTGGAGATCATCTGACACACATTATGGTATAAAAGGCTCTTTGCTTGAAATATGAACACTTGTACTTCCTGACAGTAAAGAAATCTATTGGAAATTGACACATATTATGGAATCCTGATCTGGCAATAGATGTTCATTCATGGATTATCATCTGCCGAAAGTCTAAGACTCTCTGGTTGAATTTATGGACAATAGATAATCAATTGGAAATCTTCTGGCACATATTATGGAATGACACACATTTGACACACATTATGGAATGCTTTCTAGTTATGTATATACATTCGTCTGTTGAAAATCTAACAGGCTCTTTGCTTGAAATATGAACACTTGCACTTTGTGACAGTAATAATCTATTGGAAATCTTCTGGCACATATTATGGAATGCTTTCTTAGTGGATTGCCACCCGTAGAAATTCTAAAACTCTGGTCGAGTTATGGACACTTGTACCTTCTGACAGTAGAAGAATCCATCTTCTGACACATGTTATGGAATTCTTCTCGGGTGATGTCTATATTTCCTTGTGGTTGGCGACAGCAAATTGGTATAACAATCCCATCTTGTTAGGAGCATAACCCGGCCTCATGTGAAATCTCGCCATCGAACACGACTAATTACTAGAAATTCGAGAACTTGTCAGAATTGCCACGATTTGAGTAGCAACTAAATGAGACCTCTTAATTCCGTTCTAATACCGTAATTATTTTAAGGAGGCAAACCTCGAGGGCAAGTTCGAGTTGCATCTGTCTAGCTCCTTCCAATAAAACATTCACGGTAATTAGACGGCAATGCGTAAGGCTTGCCCGGGTCCCATCCTACTTGTAATGAAATTTATAACAGTTTATAATAAAGTCGCGGTTCACTTTTTTCCAAAGAGGATAAGCAACAGGTTATAATTTGTTTCTTTTTGTGTTCTAATTGAATATGACAGTTGTGAGATAATATATCTGACCTCAAATTAGTCGGATACCTGCATGATAATTAATTGGATTAATTCCTTTGATTTTTATTATTTTTAGACTATCAAAGTTTATTGGCGCAGCTGATGAGACTCTCGATCTGTTTTCATTATGTTCAAACTCTCCGGCCTCTTTTTTCACACAATGCGTACTTGACGAGAAAAATAAACACTCTTTCTGCAGCCTCACGATTTGTTACAGTTAAACTTGATCCGCCCAGTCACATATACAGGGTGTTTAATAATTTAAGATGCCTTACACAAAGTGTGGGTTACATGGCTGAGTTGTGCAATATGAACGCCCTGTATATGCCTAAAAAGGAAAGCAGCCATTTATATTCATCTTCACGGGTTAAAGGAAGTATAAAGAATAAAAATGACTGCCTACTCATTTTTTATTTAATTTATGACAGAGTATCTAATTATTATTATTTACACTGCGCAGCCTAAGTCAACAATACTTGTTTTTTATTTTTATAGTCGATATTTCTTGACAATAAATAAATATCTTAATCAGTGGGGTAAGTATGGCTGCGCAGCTATTAATATTAATCAAAGTTAGATCTGATAAAAAAACAGAGAGGTCGACTCTGTTGGGACAAATATTCGTGGTTGTCTTTCGGATTGTTTATGATCGGGGTAGGCTTATGATAAATAGGTGCGGGTACCTCAGATGTTTTTCTCATGCCCCTAGACGATCGCGGCATGGAACCGACGCTTTCTTTATTATTATTGGAATTTGTCGAAGGAGAACATGGCACACTAGGACCGGCCAACGCTGGATGTTAAATTGTGCCACACGTTGTCTTTTTACTTTATTTCTAGAAGTCGACCATAAGAATGTCCACATGAGGTGTTGCTTCTAATAAAATTAATATGTACGTTTATAAATTGGTCCCCACGTACCTATTCACGTGGTGACAAAGAAATTGAAATAAAAAGGCTTGCAGGCTGTCGCCGAACGAAATATGGCAGCGATATTTCTGTTACCGGGCATAATTGCAGTACCTGTTTTTACAATAATACCAAACTCATTAAACGTACAACCAAGTTATGGTGTGAAAAATACGCATATATCATAGCAGAACGTAAGTTTGCAAACATTTCAGAGCCATGAGCTGGTTTCTGGTATTAGTCGTCATCAGGGCAGAACAGGCACACTGACCAAGTTCGTTCACCAGTTAAGTCGAAACAAATCGTTTGGCGAGTTTTGGAGTCAAATATATTATTATTGCATGGCCCCGTATAGTGAAAGTACAGTGGCCCAAAACGCCGGTGTAGTAGCACATTATAAAAAGTAATTATAATCGTAATTATGAAATCATAAAAATTCATGAGGCATCTCCAATCAGGATTACTGTTAAATTATTCCGGAAAAATATTTATTAATTGTTTATACATATCTCCTTCGTTACGTCCGTATTCTCGTTATAGCCATTTAAAAGAATATATACACTGATCGTTACCAATTAAGTGTGGCTGTGTTAAATTGGTGATGATCTGTGTACTTTCGTAGGCGACTTAAATACCTATACGTGGTTTAGGCCGAAAATTACTACCGACACTGCTGTCGGGACTATTTTTTATGTATTAGGCTCGAAGGCCCATATATCTGCCATTGAATAAATAACTGAAATTATGTAGAAGATAAACAGAAATCGAATACGTTAGAAATTAATTACCCAGAGGAAAGTTTATCATTAGTGTTGACCGACGTATAATCAGTTCTGTTAATATAGAGTAAACATGGAATGACATGTAGTAGCTATGTAGTAACCGTGAGGTTTTGGTTTTTAGTTTTGGTTTTTAGTTTTTAGTTTTTAGTTTTTAGTTTTTAGTTTTTAGTTTTTAGTTTTTAGTTTTTAGTTTTTAGTTTTTAGTTTTTAGTTTTTAGTTTTTAGTTTTTAGTTTTTAGTTTTTAGTTTTTAGTTTTTAGTTTTTAGTTTTTAGTTTTTAGTTTTTAGTTTTTAGTTTTTAGTTTTTAGCTTTTAGTTTTTAGATTATCTTTTAGTTTGGTTCTTAGTTTTTACTTAGTGTTTAGCCTTTAGCTTTAGCCCTTAGTGTTTAGTTTTTAGTTTTTACTTTTTAGTTTAGTTATTAGTTTTTACTTTTTAGTTTAGTTCTTAATTTTTACTTTTTTGTTTTCAGTTTCTAGTTTCTAATTTTTAGTTTCTAGTTTTTAGTTTTAGTGTTTAGTCTTTATATAGTCTTTAGTCTTTAGTTTTTAGTTTTTAGGTTTTAGTTTTTAGTTTTTAGTTCTTAGTTCTTAGTTTTTAGTTTTTAGTTTTTAGTTTTTAGTTTTTAGTTTTTAGTTTTTAGTTTTTAGATTATCTTTTAGTTTGGTTCTTAGTTTTTACTTAGTGTTTAGCCTTTAGCTTTAGCCCTTAGTGTTTAGTTTTTAGTTTTTACTTTTTAGTTTAGTTATTAGTTTTTACTTTTTAGTTTAGTTCTTAATTTTTACATTTTTGTTTTCAGTTTCTAGTTTCTAATTTTTAGTTTCTAGTTTTTAGTTTTAGTGTTTAGTCTTTATATAGTCTTTAGTCTTTAGTTTAGTTCTTAGTTTTTACTTTCTAGATTCTAGTTTCTAGTTTTTAGTTGTTCTTAGTTTTTACTTCTTAGTGTTTAGTGTTTAGTCTTTAGCTTTTAGTCTTTAGTTTTTACTTTTACTTTTTAGTTTAGTTCTAAGTTTTACCTTTTTAATTTTTAGTTTCTAGATTCTAGTTTCTAGTTTTTAGTTTTAGTGTTTAGTCTTTATATTTATAGTCTTTAGTTATTAGTCTTTAGTCTTTAGCCTTTAGTCTTTGGTCTTTAATTTTTAGTTTCTACTTTTTAGTTTAGTTCTTAGTTTTTACTTTTTGGTTTAGTGTTTATTTTCTAGTTTCTAGTTTTAGTGTTTAGACTTTATATAGTCTTTAATTATTAGTCTTTAGTCTTTAGTCTTTAGCCTTTAGTCTTTAGTCATTAGTCTCTAGTTTTTAGTTTAGCTCTTAGTTTTTACCTTTTGGTTTAGTTTAGGTTTTAGTTTCTAGTTTCTAGTGTCTAGTTTCTAGTTTTTAGTTTCTAGTTTCTAGTTTCTAGTTTTTAGTTTTTAGTTTTAGTGTTTAGTCTTTATATAGTCTTTAGTTATTAGTCTTCAATCTTTAGTCTTTAGTCTTTAATTTTTAGTTTCTACTTTTTAGTTTAGTTCTTAGTTTTTACTTTTTGGTTTAGTTTTTAGTTTCTAGTTTTTAGTGTTTAGTTTCTAGTTTCTAGTTTTTAGTTTTAGTGTTTATTCTTTAGTTATTAGTCTTTAACTTTTAGCCTTTAGCCTTAAGTTTCTACTTTTTAGTGTAGCTCTTAGTTTTTACCTTTTGGTTTAGTTTAGTTTTTAGTTTCTAGTTTCTAGTGTCTAGATTCTAATTTTTAGTTTCTAGTTTTTAGTTTTAGTATTTAGTCTTTATATTGTCTTTAGTCTTTAGCCTTTAGCCTTTAGTCTTTAGTTTTTAGTTTTTGGTTTTTAGTTTTAGTGTTTAGTTTTTATATAGTCTTCAGTCTTTAGTCTTTAGTTTTTAGTTTTCGTTTAAGAAATATCTGAATTATTTATATTATTTTTAAATAGAGTCCTATTCAGATCCGAGACACGAGATTTAAATTCAGATCCACTTAACGGCGTTGCAAAAAATCCTTCTAATTAGCGTTTCCTATGCACGGCGTGTTTAAAAACTGAGAAGACTATATAACTCGCATAATTAATTTATGCGCCAATAAATCACCGGCTTTGTACAAATGATTTTATTGCGGTGTAAGTGCTGTAAACGAGTAAATATAAAATAGGTTACCGGCGCCAAAAAGACAAATATTAAGTCAATTTTGTATCTCTATAAATAATTTAAAGAAATAGTGAAAAGCTGCAAATGAAACGTGTAACAATAAACAGAGTGTTCCATTTAACTTATACGCACTTGTGTATTTGGCACTTCTCACAATAGTTTATTGATTCATATAAGTTAATTAATGATATAAAGCCTCCCACTCGAGTTTTTACGTAATATCATATTCTTACGTTGTTTTTGTCGTACCAAGGAGCAATAATTATATTCCAGATGCTGGACATAGTACAAGTTAAGTTTACAATAAATCTACCATGAATAGTGAAATCGTCCACACCTAGATCCTAATTTAATTAATGTGAAAGTGCATGTGGTGCAATAAATTATTTTTTAGTTGAAGTTTTTAGATCACCAAAAAATATAGCCCTATACTCTAGCCAGCTATATATGACAACTTAGATTTATTGCTGGGACTTTTATGGAACGTTCTGTTTAAAAAACTTACTTTCGTTTTATTCATATAGGTAAGTTTTTCGACGTAATAATTAAGATCGTTCATATATTTGTCATGACAGTTTTGAGTAATGGTTAATTGTGTTACGATATAGGAATTAAGTCACAGAAAAAAACAACTTAGAATTATATGCTTATTTAGCATGTTCGGTTAAGTCCCTTCTCTGAGAAACTGCCAATATAAGTACCTACTAGGTCTATTGCTACATTACTATGCTATATAGGTATTAATTGCCCGTTAATTAATTTAATTACTAATATGTATTACTTTAATATTATAAAGGTATGCCTATAGGAATAGGACACGTATGTCTTTGATCCGGCTCGATGGACCAGTACATTGACATCTTCAGTAGTTATCTAGCTATAGGTATAGGTGCAGTAATATTTCTATTGTCTTTTAGTACTGCCTCTATGTACCTAACCCTTGTTGAAAAGTACCTACCTATCTATAAGTAGATATTATGCAGTATTGAGCCAGATTATCTGAATTTATATGATTTTCACCATGGACGTGAATTATAAATACCTACTAATATTCTACTGTTGTATATGCCACAAAGGATTTTTAAATTTAGCCAAAAGTCATTAAAGTAGGGAGCAGAAGTTTAAACCGACTTCTATTAATTTTCTTTTCTAATGTATCATCGAAGTCTCCCTGCAACGCGTGGAATATT
The DNA here is from genome assembly GCA_963680705.1 of Rhagium mordax. NCBI lineage: Eukaryota > Metazoa > Arthropoda > Insecta > Coleoptera > Cerambycidae > Rhagium > Rhagium mordax. The sequence continues at coordinate 50,680,767 of OY796663.1, forward strand.
TCTATTTTTTAATTAGTTGACGACATTTTTTTAATTTTTAAATCTCGTCGCTACATACCCAACAACATGAGCTTTCAGTAACTGAAACGATATTTGTAATCGATTGTGAAGTTCGGGAGTTACGACGACTGAAAGGCGGGCGAAATTAGGAATTACGTTTCAAACGTTTGTCAGTTCAGTAAAAAAGTTGTGAGCGGTATCTAGGCTACTGGATTTTGAAAAAACACCTACATACAAGCCAAGTTGACAATCACAGTTATTAAAATTTCTTTGTTCAACCTTCGTACACTTGATAGTAATTTATATCGGATGGCGTAAATATTTTCGTAGCAAGAACCCCAGTTCTCCATTCGCTCCTTTGTTTATTAAAATTAGTATGCATGTGTCTCATATCGGCTATAAAACTGAACACAGAAACGCGTTTTAACTTGTTATTCGAAAATAAAACCTGTGAGATATAGGCGGATGCCACAGATTAAACAATATGGTGCCACGACGAGGGGACGCACCACTATTCTCTAAACAAGTAATCGACACGATTGCGACGATAAATTTCGACTGAATCGCTCGTTTATTAATTAAGAAGTTGTTGGTGCACACTATTAGTATAAACCAATATTTGTAATGGCGTAGGTATGAGAAGCAGTTAGTAGACAAGGCAATCAAATTGAAAAAGTGGTATTTGTTATTGGAATTATGTTACAAAGGATTATTTAAATTTTGAAAAAATAAATCCCGAGACAAAGAGAATTGAATCCTCGTTAACTCGCGAATGACACAATATATCACAACAAAATTTTCAGTTCCTGAAAGTGCATTTCATGCGCAATCTGGTCGTCAGATGTAAAACAAGAAAATATTAACAAGTTAATTAATAAATAGGAAAATATATCCCAGTGTTGGGAGACCTCGATGATACGTGACCAAACGAAATTCGTACAAATCAATGTATTGTATCTTCCTTGTTTCGGGGACTTGTTAGCGACTTTTAATAACCTATGCTGAAATGAAATTTACGTATTTAACGCTTGTAACGTTTATAGTATTAAATAATAATAATGATACATTCATTTGTACGAATTTCGTTTGGTCACGTATCGTCGAGGTCTCTCAACACTGGGAGATATATTCCTATTTATTAATTAACTTGTTAATATTTTCTTGTTTTACATCTGATGACCAGATTGCGCATGAAATGCACTTTCAGGAACTGAAAATTTTGTTGTGATATATTGTGTCATTTGCGAGTTAACGAGGATTCAATTCTCTTTGTCTCGGGATTTATTATTTCAAAATTTAAATAGTAATCCTTTGTAACATAATTCCAATAACAAATAGGTACTTACCACTTTTTCAATTTGATTGCCTTGTCTACTAACTGCTTCTACCATACGCCATTACAAATATTGGTTTATACTAATAGTGTGCACCAACAACTTCTTAATTAATAAACGAGCGATTCAGTTGAAATTTATCGTCGCAATCGTGTCGATTACTTGTTTAGAGAATAGTGGTGTCCCCTCGTTGTGGCACCATATTGCTTAATCTGTGGCATCCGCCTATATCTCACAGGTTTTATTTTCGAATAACAAGTTAAAACGCGTTTCTGTGTTCAGTTTTATAGCCGATATGAGACACATGCATACTAATTTTAATAAACAAAGGAGCGAATGGAGAACTGAGGTTCTTAAGACATAAATACTAAAATATTTACGTCATCCGATATAAATTATTATATAAGCATGTGTACGAAGGTTGAACAAACAATAACCTGTGATTGTCAACTTGGCTCGTATAGGTAGGTACATAGTGTTTTTTCAAAATCCAGTAGTCTAGATACCGCTCACAGCTTTTTTACTAAACTGACAAACGTTTGAAACGTAATTCCTAATTTCGCCCGCCTTTCAGTCGTCGTAACTCCCGAACTTTACATTCGATTTCGAATATCTTTTCAGTTTCTGAAAGCTAATATTGTTGGGTATCTAGTTATGGAATTCAAAAATTTTAAAAATGTCGCCAACTAATTAAAAAATAGAAATATTCAACGCGTTGCTGGGAGACTTCAATGATACATTAGAAACGGAAATTAATAGAAGTCGTTTAAACTTCTGCTCCCTACTTTAATGACTTTTGGCTAAATTGGAAAATTTTGCCATATTCAATAGTTTTTACAATACCTACTTACATGTTCCAGGGAAAAAATATAATATAATATAATATAAAAGACATAGAAAATTTACTGTACCTAGCTAAATAAGCATTGAAGATTTTCAACATTTTGGCCCTTCGAGCCGGATCAAAGAGTATTACGACACACGTGTTAAATATCAAGGTAGGTAATACCTACTAACTTTAATAAACAAATGTACTTAATTCCTAATTTTGTCCGCCTTTCAGTAGTCATAACTTCCGAACACCACATTCGATTACAAATATGTTTTCAGTTCCTGAAAGCTCTTGTTGTTGGGCATGTAGCTATGGGCCTTAAAAATTTAAAATACGTCGTCAGCTAATTAAAAAATAGAAACATTCCGCGCGTTGCTGGGAGACTTCGATGATACATGAGCCGACAAAATTCATAAAAATAAATTTAAATTTTTGTTCTCTGCTTCCTTATTATTTAGAATATGTTACAACTACCTTATAGTCGGGAGGTTTAAAATGTCTGTCTAAGAACACTGTTCTTAAATACCGTAAAATGGAAGGATACCTACATGAGGCGAAGAGCATGCATGATGCTTTGAATAAATCGCCCTGTATTAACGCATCTGTTTTTCACAAATCCTCTTTGTGGCAATTTTCACACTTATTTCGACAGACGGACAGAGCGTCACGACTTCTTTACTCTTTATTCCTGCTGAATTATGAAGAGGCTTGGCTTTGTCCGATTTTCTAGCCCACAATTCATACTAGAACGCAATTACCATAAAATACGTATAAAATATTTCGAATAAAAAAGAGGCAACATATTTAACATAGCGCGGTAAACAATCGCCCGGACGAAAATATGTTTTTGTTGCATAAAAAACATTTATTTCCATGTAAAGCGGCTTGACAGTCTGAAATATCATTCATTGAAATAATTTTTTATCAATAAATTATGTAACGAACATTAACATACAATAATTGTTCTGTCAGAAATTTATATAGTTTATTAAATTATTTACATCCACATAAACGTTATAATAACAGTGGTGTTTAGATATATATGTTTATTTAAATCAATTAAAAAAAACCAGCAGTACTGTTTGTTGTGAACGGTTTTCTGTTTAATGTCTATTGTCTTAAAATTTATTGATCAAAAAAAGTCGCCTGTGACTATAATCAGAACTACCCATTAGGATTTATATACCTATATATACGAGAAAATGATAAACGTATTTTATAAATAAATACCACAACTGGACAATTTAATAAATGTTGTTTTAATTTGTAGGAAAATGACAAATCGACCGTTGCCCACAAAAATATTAAATTATTAAACCTGAATCGTATACGCTTAAATTTATTGGAGGCGTCGTGTAAACATTTCTGTGGGGATATTCTATTTGAAACAAAGTAAAAGTAGACATAACATGATTTTTTCATTTAGTCCTTATAATCTTATTATGAGCTAATGCTATAAACCAAGAATGGTAGGTTTAGTGACACATAAAATATGGAATTTTAAAGATTATAAATGATGGTGCCTGCACGCTTAACGAATGGTTCGATATAAGCTACTCGAAAAAAACTGGAGACAGGATATTTATTACAATATAAATATCCATCTGCGGGATAAATATATACTTAGGTATAGTCGTAGTTATGATGTACCTATAGAAGGACGGTAAATATATTAGTTTATCATCTTCTTGTTAATTTCTTCATTCGCTTACCACGATGCTCAATCCCGAGTATTAAAAATTATATTGTTATTACATATTTTTCCTACCGTTGCCTACAAAGGCAGACTATAGTACTAGAACGTCCTGTATGTTCATTCATTTGTTTAATTTACAGATAACACATAAGTACACCGTCATTAGAATATTAATTTCTACATGAATTAATATTGTGAATGAAATTACACGGGGACACAGGTGTCGAAAAATAATTACTTACCCATAGGTGTAATTTAATTACATCCTCTGTCGCTTACAGAAAATAACTTGGAATTTTAAGTAAGAGAGATACGGTGAAGATGATTAGCACAATATTGGTTTCCTCCATGGTAATGGGCGTAGCGGTTGTGGGAAATTTATTGCGTTGTAAAATTGTTGTTTTTATTTCTAAAGTTGTTTGAAAATCTCTAATCTCTAATATTAAGGGTAGCAGAAATAAATATTTATATTGTGTACCCCAGTCCTCTAAAATTCGCCCCAACAGTCTCTCTATAAAATTAAAGGTTTATGAGGAAAAGATTCATAATATCTGATCTACTTGTTAAGCTGTAATATATTATAACAAATAAGGCGAATCCAACATTGAATGTTACAAAATTGCATTTAAATCTAAAATTCGCCAACAGTCTCTCTATAAAATTAAAAGTTTATACCACATGAGGAAAAACTCATGGTATCTAATTAAGTAGTGAAGCAATAATGTAATATAACAAGGCGAAATCAAGTTAAAAAATTACCTTTAATTCTAAATTTCACCAAGTCTCTCTATAAAATTAAAGGTTCATACCACATGAGGAAAAGGTTTATAGTGTCTAATCTACTAGTTAAGCAATAATGTAATATAACAAGGCGATTTAAAAATTGAGTGTCATAGAATTGCCTTCAATTATAAAATTCGTCAACAGTCTCTCTATAAAATTAAAGGTTTGTACCACATGAATAAAAGATTCATAATATCTGATCTACTAGTTAAGCTGTAATATATTATTACAAGGCGAGTCAAACATTGAATGTTATAAAATTGCCTTTAAATCTAAAATTCGTCAACAGTCTCTCTATAAAATTAAAGGTTTATACCACATGAGGAAACAACTCATGGTATCTAATAGTAGTGAAGCAATAATGTAATATAACAAGGCGAAATCAAAGTTAAAAAATTGCCTTTAATTCTAAATTTCACCAAGTCTCTCTATAAAATTAAAGGTTTATACTACATGAGGAAAAGGTTTATAGTGTCTAATCTACTAGTGAAGCAATAATGTAATATAACAAGGCGATTTAAAAATTGAGTGTCATAGAATTGCCTTCAATTATAAAATTCGTCAACAGTCTCTCTATAAAATTAAAGGTTTGTACCACATGAATAAAAGATTCATAATATCTGATCTACTAGTTAAGCTGCAATATATTATTACAAGGCGAGTCAAACATTGAATGTTATAAAATTGCCTTCAACAGTCTCTCTATAAAATTAAAGGTTTATACCACATGAGGAAACAACTCATAGTATCTAATAGTAGTGAAGCAATAATGTAATATAACAAGGCGAAATCAAAGTTAAAAAATTACCTTTAATTCTAAATTTCATCAAGTCTCTCTATAAAATTAAAGGTTTTTACCACATGAGGAAAAGGTTTATAGTGTCTAATCTACTAGTGAAGCAATAATGTAAAATAACAAGGTGATTTAAAAATTGAGTGTCATAGAATTGCCTTCAATTATAAAATTCGTCAACAGTCTCTCTATAAAATTAAAGGTTTGTACCACATGAGTAAAAGATTCATAATATCTGATCTACTAGTTAAGCTGCAATATATTATTACAAGGCGAGTCAAACATTGAATGTTATAAAATTGCCTTTAAATCCAAAATTCGTCAACAGTCTCTCTATAAAATTAAAGGTTCATACCACATGAGGAAAAGGTTTATAGTGTCTAATCTACTAGTGAATCAATAATGTAATATAACAAGACAATTTAAAAATTGAGTGTCATAAAATTGCCTTCAATTATAAAATTCGTCAACAGTCTCTCTATAAAATTAAAGGTTTGTCCCACATGAGGAATTGATTCATAATATCTGATCTACTAGTTAAGCTGTAATATATTATAATAAAGCGAGTCTAAAACTGAGTATTATAAAATTGCCTTTAAATCTAAAATTCGCCAACAGTCTCTCTATAAAATTAAAGGTTTATATCACATTAGGAAAATATTTATAGTGTACTAATTAAGCTGTAATACATTAATAAAGCGAGTCCAAAATTGAGCATCATAAAATTGCCTTCAACTATAAAACTCGCCAACAATCTCTCTATAAAATTAAAGATTTATACCAACTGAGGAAAAGATTCATGATATCTAATCTATACCTACTAGTGAAGCTATAATATAGAAATAAGAAGGTGAGTCCAAAATTGAGTGTTATAAAATTGCCTTTAATTCTAAAATTCACCAACAACCTCTCTATAAAATTAAAGGTTTATACTATGTACCTAAGAAATTCGTAGTTTGTAGTTTACTAATGAAGCTATAATACAAAAAGAGGGAGTGTCCAAGATTAGTTCTAAAATTATTTGTAATCCCAAAATTCTTTAAAAGTCTCTCTATAAAACTAAGGTGTATTTTCCTCTATTACAGGTATTTGGGCTGAAAACGGGATCAAAATAAACACTTATTTTTTACAGAGGCTTCGAGCCGTCCCTGCGCCTTTAACAAGCACTAATCCTCTGCATTTATCTGCCTTGTTCTCTAATCTGCCGAAATAAAATACATCGCATTATAATTGAAGTTATTTTGCATAATGAGATATTATCTGTGATGTTACGTAACTGAGTAATTTATAATGAAAAATATAAAAATTAAGCAGCGAGCAAATACGCCGGGTTCAGGCATTGCGTAGGTTTTAATCGTGGACATTTTTGTGGAATACTGTAATGTTTATTATTGCCGAAACGTAATCGTAAATGTAACAAAAATGTGTGTGCACTTTAGCTCGGCTTGGGACAGATTTATGATCAGAAGATCTAGATGACGGTGGCTTTTGACTACATTTTGTCACGGTAATTTTCTCATATTCCAACAAATTGAACTTGCCATTTAAAGAAATTGTTTTAAATACAGAAATACCCATAAATGGAATCGTGGAGATAAATCGAACACGCCCTTGTTTAATTTCCCATTTAAATAGTTCGATATTAACTTATTCCAATAAAATCAATAAAATATCGAAACATAACTGTGCGTGTCAGCCACAACCTTGTCTTCATACAGGCAATTTTATGCGAATTTAAAATATGATCACATTAACATAACAACAGTATTTCTGACATTATTTATGTGATAATTGCTAAGTGTGTAATTAGTATTGACTTTCCATTTGTTTATAGCCAGCATAATGATTGTAGTTTATAGATTTTTCGTTCGGTTTCAGGCGCTGTAGCTAAAGTTCAAGGAATAAACATTGTCGGATACGCATCGCTCCAATTACGCTCGGAATATGCAAGACCAGTATTATACTTCATATACTTGCATACACCTAACAATTTTTGAAATATCCACTTCTTATGTATTATGATTGGTAGCTTTCCGAGGGGATGAGTTCGGTGCCAATAAAGCACCAGGGCTAGAAGGAATATCTCGGGTTTGTTCGCCGACAGTCTCTCTATAAAATAAAAGATTATGCCACATAAGGAAAAGATTCATAGTGCAGTGTAGTCCACTAGTGAAGCTATAATATAAAATGAGAGAAGCACAGAAACTGGTGCAATTTGTTTTGCATCTTATTATGCATCGCATATCTCTCTATAAAATTAAGGGTTTGTACCGCGTGACGAAAGAATTTATATTGAAGTCCTATTAATGAAGCTATAATCTATAATAAAGCGAGTCCTAAAATGGAGTGTCACCCTAAATTAAAAAATTCACCACTATAAAATTAAAGGTTTATTACCACACGAGGAACAGATTAATAGTGTGTAGTCTACTAGTGAAACTATAATATAATATAACATACGAGTCCAAAATTGATTGTTGTAAAATTGCTTTTAATTCTAAAATTCGTTAACAGTCTCTCTATAAAATTATAGGGCTATATCACGCCAGTAAAATATTCATAGTGTGAAGTCTACTAATGTATCTATAATATAAAATGAGAGAAACACAGAAACTGGTAAATTTGTTTTAATCCTATAAGATGAAACGCATATCTCTCTATAAAATTAAAGGTTTGTATCACATAGTGGAAGAATTCATATTGTGTAGTCTATGAAGCTATAATATATAACAAGGCGGGTCCAAATTTGAGTGTTATAAAATTGCCTCTATAATTCTAAAATTCGCCAACAATCTCTCTATAAAATTAAAGGTTTATATCACGTAAGCAAAATATTCATAGTTTGTAGGGTACTAATAGAGCTATAATAGCCAATGGGAGGAGCACACAAACTGATAAATTTACTTTTAATCCTAAGATGCAATGCATATCTCTCTATAAAATTAAAGGTTTGTACCACGTGAGAAAAATATTCGTATAACTACTAATGAAGCTATAATATTATAACAGGGCGAGTTCAAAATTGAGTGTTACAAAATTAACTTCAATTATAAAATTCGCCGACAGTCTCTCTATAATATAAAGGTTTATACTACGTGAGGAGACGATTCGTAGTGTGTAGTCCACTAGTGACGCTACAATATAAAATGAGAGAAGCACAGAAACTGGTAAAATTTGTTTTGACTCCTAAGACGCAACGCATGTCTCTCTATAAAATTAAGGATTTGTATCGCGTGCGTGACGAAATAATTCATATTGTATAGTCTATTAATAAAGCTATAATGTATAACAAGGCGAGTCCAAAATTGAGTGTTATAAAAATTACCTCTAACTCAAAGATTCACCGACAGTCTCTAATATAACAAGACGAGTCCAAAATTGAGTGTTGAGTGTAAAATTGCTCTTAATTCTAAAATTCGCCAAGAGTCTCTCTATAGAATTAAAGGTTTATGTCACCCGACGAAAAGACTCATAGTGTCTCTTAGTGAAGCTATAATATGATATAAGGTAAATCCAAAATAAAGTGTTATAAAATTGCTCTTAATTCTAAAATTCGCCAAGAGTCTCTCTATAAAATGGTGAATAGCTTTCATAATCCATTAATGAAGCCATAATATAAAAAGAGAAGCACAGAAACTGGAACAATTTGTTTTGAATATTATTATGCAACACATATCTCTCTATAAAATTAAGGGTTTGTACCGCGTGGCGAAAGAATTCATATTGTATAATCTATTAATGCAGCTATAATATATAACAAAGCGAGTCCAAAATTGAGTGTTATAAAATGACCTTTAATTAAAAAATTCACGAACAGTCTCTCAATAAAATTAAAGGTTTATGCCACGAGAGGAAAAGATTCATAGTGTGCAGTCTACCAGTGAAGCTATAATGTAATATAACAAGACGAGTCCAAAATTGAGTGTTACAAAATTGCCTTTGCTTCTAAAATTCGCCAAGAATCTCTCTATAAAATTAAAGGTTTATATCACGTAAGCAAAATATGCATAGTTTGTAGGCTACTAATGAAGCTATAATGGCCAATGGGAGGAGCACAGAAACTGGTAAATTTGATTTTAATCCTAAGATGCACTGTAATTCTCTCTATAAAATTAAAAGTTTGTACCACGTGAGAAAAATATTCGTGTATCTACTAATGAAGCTATAATATATAACAAGGCGAGTTCAAAACTGAGGGTTACCAAATTGGCTTTAATTCTAAAATGCGCCAACAATCTCTCTATAAAATAAAGGTTTGTACCACGTGAGGAAAAGATTCATAGTGCGTAGTCTACTAGTAAAGCTATAATATAAAATAAGAGAAGCACAGAAACTGGTATATTGTTTTGAATATCATTATGCAACGCATATCTCTCTATAAAATTAAGGGTTTGTACCGCGTGACGAAAGAATTCATTCTATAGTCTATTGATGAAGCTATATATATAACAGATAAACAAGGATAGTCAAGGATCGATAGCCTTATATCCTCCCCTAAGGATGGTAGGTATATCAACTGCACAACTCTTGCCTAAGCTTATTCATAAGCCTCTAGACGAATTAGCGGTGTTCATCTGGCAAGCCAAACATATCTAGAATTATACAATTAATTCAATAATTCCGAACACTCGAAGCGATTATCCTCAAAGTACCTGTCCAACGCCCCCAAGTTAATGTTATGTTGCTAATAAAGCAGATGGTGGTTTACGCAGGGGAGCAACCGGAATTTTCTTTCACGATTGTATTTTATCCCATCCAAAGTGACATCTGGTGACATAGGTAAATCTTTTCTTCGCCCCGTAACAAAAATTCTATAGTCCAACGCGCTTGATTGAAAAGTGTCAGTTTTTTGTGCCTAGAAAAATAACGAAGTATTGTGCATGTGCAGTGGGGCAAAAGTAAATGTTAAGGGGCGGTTTAAACTATATTAACGTGTGTTATTATATCACCTGCGCGACTAATACGCGCTAATTTAACCAGACTGCCGCGATATCTTTCGGTGTGCTCCACAAGGATCCGTCCTATGGCCCAATCTGTTTCTCTTTCATATTAACGACTTATTATCTGCGAAAATCCCGTGCGCGGTTTATTTATAGTACGCTGCAAGAACGCTGGTTCGTTCTAGGACCAGTTAATGCGGCTGAGGGTCATAGATCAACTGATTAACTCAGATCTAACAATACCGACACAGAGCACAAAAAATCTAGTTGATTCAAATCCGTCTAAAATGTAGTCCAGTATGTCCACTGAAAATAAAAATGGGAGCAAACTTAGTAACATGGTCAGGCAGGGAGCCCTTCCATATCTACGCTTGGGTTAACGCATATAGCTAGTGCGTAGCGTTTTCGCCAGCAACTACAGCGTTATGGAATTCACTAGCCAATCATGCCGATTCGTACTCGCCTCAAGTATTTGATGGGAACCTCCCTTTAGTCTACCTGTACTGACGACAACAAAAAAAATAGTTTTTTTAGTTAAACTTCGAACAATGTTTTCGAACTTTAAGGTAACATAGGAGCGGTGCCATTGTTCCTCAGCCTTCTCACATTCAACCACGACGTCCAGCTCTCCACTTGAGTAATGGGGAACTTTATTCGACTAAATGCCATCTATTTATAAACTGCTTTACATTAAAGTCCAAATTCGATTGACCCCGGTATGTGTCGATCGAGTTTAAGAGGATCTTAACCTAACCTAACTTGACAGCACACTTGATAAATCTGTTCTTGGCCTCCTATGATGAATCACTTATAAATAAAACCATTGTTAGTGCAGGGTAACTTCATTTATACTGGAAGGTGGTTTCTGGCTTCACGTGCACGTATCGCCGTCTCTCTTCGGCGCATCCTCCCGACCGGTCGGTCCGTCTATCGCCGCTGACGGGTGGAGCGCATGATTTGCGGCGACTTAGAATGAATAGCTTGTTTTTAGACCGTATTTTTGCTGGCGTAAAAGGAATATGAAATATGGAGTGGTTATTTAAAATACCGAGTTAAATGAATGAGACATGGGTAGCGTCGTGAGAAGGCATTTTTCATCCGCGGCCGCGCACCAGGAACAAATAAGAGGCGGAGCGCATATGGAACTGGAAAGCAGGATTCTGTAGAAATAGTCGTCCTGATGGTAATGGACATTTCGACAAAAAAGTTGGCATCATCGGGAGTATGCGTGGATTCATGAAAAAACAACTGAATAGACGTCAAATCAGTCGCTTGTAGAGAAATGTCGATAGGTGTTAAATCAGGGGACCAGGCTGGCTGTAGCTTACAATCTTATCCATTCTTGCGCTCGGGCGAATGCAAGTAACCCCGCCGTTCCAAAGATAGATAGTTAATACGCCTCTGACTGTACAAACATAGCCATTGCAATAATTTAAGCCGGGATGGGTATAAAATTATAAAGTAATGCCCGGCAAAGACAAATATTGTTTTTAATATATTTTTATGGTCGTATAAGACGATAATTGTAAATAATATTTTGCGGAATAGAACGAGTCGCAATAACGTTTCTCGTTTCATTTCTCTGCACAACGCATAAGTATGCACATTCGCGCTCAGCGGCGCAACCTGCATTTCGATGACGTGCATGGAAATTATTTATTCGAGAATTTTTGCAGGAATCTCCGTTTTATCGTTTTTTAAGTCGCATTCGGATGGTCGAGCGACGTGGAAATATTTTGTCAAAGAGAATTATTTGCGTTGAATTGTAAATTTTGCGATATACAGGGCGGTGGAAACGAGCATGAAGCCAGAATTGAGACGGATTTGCTTCACTTTTGTTCATGAAAACAGGAATGCAAATTTTTGCACTGAGCACGCTTGATTGATTGTGAAAACTCGACGTTTTGGTGGCCTGCTGTTTGATGTGTGTAATCGCTTATCAGGGCGTCGACGGTTCTATTACCAATTTCACTCTCATCCTGAGGCCATATTAGGATTTTACGCGAAAAACTGCACTTCCTATTTTTCAAGCAGCTGAACCTCGCAGATCTGTGTAATCGATTAAAGCCGATACATAAATTTTTGACGCCTTGTTATTTGGTTTTTCGGCTTAAATGAAGACTTCTTTAACACCTCGCCGTTCAACAGGTCCAGACGTGGTTTAATTAAAATGCAGGAGTGTTTATTTTACTTTTTTCCTTTGTACCAACAAGATGCGGTGAAAAAACGATCTTAAATTTATTTAGGATTTAACTAAATCCATTTTCACGGTTTGAAATTGTTTGGTCATGGTTACGCACTGTTAGAAATACAGACATAAGTAGGTCCGAGGCGTAGTTTTAAATATTTTTTATCGGGAATAACGTTTTCGTTTTTATTGTTTTACTAACTGAACGTTTGACGAAATTATTAATTTTTATTTAAACAAATACCTCATGCCAAGAGGAATTCAAAAAAAACCAAAAGCCTGTAGATATTATCAAAGATAATCGCTACAAGACACAATAGGTATGACTTACTTGCATGGCGCAATGCCCGGACAGCATGCATAGTATTGTAATGAATGATAATAATAAATAATAACCGGTAAAAGCAATAGGATATTTATCGACGGGTATTTTTCAACATTCTCAAAATGTTTCAATTTTGTACACGTTTCATTTTGTTACAGTCGCTGAATTAATTACCTTGCATTCCGCTCTACATCTGTCCGTTGTAACGAAGCCTACATTTAAACAAATGTTATTCTAAACTCATGTATTGAGTGTATTGAAATTATCAATAAAAAAAATCGTTCCTCTTGTCACTGGAGTCGCCCCTGGGCTTTCTACACTTCTCATGCGACTGTCACTTGTTCCAAAAACCAACAATTACGAATTTACCATGTCAACCAGATATTCTAACTTTACTTGGGCCAAACGAACGAGAATTAATTGAAGCACGAACGTACATTTTGTGTATTTATTATGCCAGTTACAGTTCTAATTTGAATTTTAAATACCTCGAATAAAATTTCAATATTATTTACATAAAATGACAACATTATATTACCATAATTATTAATAATAACAACTTAAATGGAAGTAAATGGATATATGGGCTTTTGTTACGTACTCGCTTTCACGGTGCATTTGCATAGAGCCGTTCATTCAAACCAAATTTCGAAAAGAAAAATTATCATGCAACCTAAATCCAGTACAGGAACGAACATTTATAAATATTCGTAGACTGGTAATTTTTCAACTCAATAACTTAATAACTTCCACCGAACACTAGTAGTGGGGTATTTAAAAACTTACACATGTTCCGTTTATATTATTCTATAAAACCCAATTTTAATGAACGATAAATGTATATACACTTTTATATCTCCTTTTTATGGCGCGCCTCCGTAATGGAAGAATCTCCTCAACGTTAATATCGTACGTTTGACGTTTATTGCGTTATGACCGATATTAACATAGCAATAAAATTTTAGGGCAACGCGTTTAGAATAATCTTTCAATGATATTAAGACAATTCGTCTACAATGGCGTCAACGGCACGTAGAGGCGAATGAGTTGGAAATCTCTATTAAAGGGTCATTCTCCAGACGCAGTGTAAGTGTAAAAAAAAAATATTTTTGAAAATTTTCCAAAAAATTTAAAAATGTAGATAAGATTAAGACAAATTGCTGCTGCAAGGCGCAGCTCGATAGCTTATTCCGTAGTAAAGATAGCGACTTATATAATTTCCTTGGTAGAAAAAATATTTTTAAAAAATCTAAAAATGGTAAAAAAAATTTCTAAAGACTCAAAAAGTTCATAAAGATAAGACAAATTGCTGCTGCAAAGCGCAGCTCGATATCTCATTCCGTAGTGAAGATAGCGACATATGAATTCCTTGGTAGAAAAAAATTTTAAAAAAATCTAAAAATGGTCAAAAAATGTTCTAAAGATTGTAAAAAATTCATAAGGATAAGACAAATTGCTGCTGCAAAGCGCAGCTCGATATTTCATTCCGTAGTGAGGATAGCGCCATATGAATTCCTTGGTAGAAAAAAATTTAAAAAATCTAAAAATGGTCAAAAAATATTCTAAAGGTTGTCAAATAATTCATAAGGATAAGACAAATTGCTGCTGCAAAGCGCAGCTCGATATCTCATTCCGTAGTGAAGATAGCGAGTTATGATTTCCTTGGTAGAAAAATTTTTCTAAAAGATCTAAAATGGTCAAGAAATGTTCTAAAGATTGTTAAATAATTCATAAGAATAAGACAAATTGCTGCTGCAAAGCGCAGCTCGATATCTCATTCCGTAGTGAAGATAGCGAGTTATGATTTCCTTGGTAGAAAAATTTTTCTAAAAGATCTAAAATGGTCAAGAAATGTTCTAAAGATTGTTAAATAATTCATAAGAATAAGACAAATTGCTGCTGCAAAGCGCAGCTCGATATCTCATTCCGTAGTGAAGATAGCGAGTTATGATTTCCTTGGTAGAAAAATTTTTCTAAAAAATTCTAAAAATGGTCAAGAAATGTTCTAAAGATTGTCAAATAATTCATAAGGATAAGAGAAATTGCTGCTGCAAAGCGCAGCTCGATATCTCATTCCGTAGTGAAGATAGCGAGTTATGATTTCCTTGGTAGAAAATTTTTTCTTAAAAAAATCTAAAAATGGTCAAGAAATGTTCTAAAGATTGTCAAATAATTCGTAAGGACAAGACAAATTGTTGCTGCAAAGCCCAGCTCGATATCTTATTCCGTAGTAAAAATAGCGAGTTATATGATTTTCTTGGTAGAAAAAAAATTAAAAAAGAATCTAAAAATGGTGAAAAAAATTTCTAAAGATTGTCAAATAATTCATAAGGATAAAACAAATTGCTGCTGCAAAGCGCAGCTTTATATCTCATTCCGTAGTAAAGATAGCGACTTATATGATTTCCTTGGTAGAAAAAAATTAAGTAGAAAAAAATTAAAATAAGAAATCTTAAAATGGTCAAAAAATATTCTAAAGATTTTCAAAATATTCGTAAGGACAAGACAAATTGTTGCTGCAAATCCCAGCTCGATATCTCATTCCGTAGTAAAAATATAGAGTTATATGATATCCTTGGTAGAAAAAAAATTAAAAAAGAATCTAAAAATGGTGAAAAAAATGTCTAAAGATTATCACAAAATTCGTAAGGACAAGACAAATTGCTGCTGCAAAGCGCAGCTTGATATCTCATTCCGTAGTAAAGATAGCGACTTATATGATTTCCTTGACAGAAAAAAATTAAAAGAAAATCTAAAAATGGTCAAAAAATGTTCTAAAGATTTTCAAAATATTCGTAAGGATAAGACAAATTGCTGCTGCAAACCCCAGCTCGATATCTCATTCCGTAGTAAAAATATAGAGTTATATGATATCCCTGGTAGAAAAAAAAATTAAAAAAGAATCTAAAAATGGTGAAAAAAATTCTAAAGATTATCATAAAATTCGTAAGGACAAGACAAATTGCTGCTGCAAAGCGCAGCTTGATGATATCTCATTCCGTAGTAAAGATAGCGACTTATATGATTTCCTTGGTAGAAAAAAATTAAAATAAAAAATCTAAAAATGGTCAAAAAAATTTCTAAAGATTGTCAAAATATTCGTAAGGAGAAGACAAATTGCTGCTGCAAAGCGCAGCTTGATATCTCATTCCGTAGTAAAGATAGCGACTTATATGATTTCCTTGGTAGAAAAAAATTTTAAAAAAATCTAAAAATGGTCAAAAAATGTTCTAAAGATTTTCAAAATATTCGTAAGGACAAGACAAATTGCTGCTGCAAAACGCAGCTCGATTCTCATTCCGTAGTGAAGTTAGCGACTTCCTTGGTCGAAAAAAAATTTCTAAACATTCCAAAAATTTCAAATTTCAAAAATTTTCAAAAGTGGCAGCGACACTTTAGATCAACAATATTCACGTACCATTATTTAAAGTCCAGTGTAAAATCAAAGCCACATGCGAAGCGCCGGCCGGCCAGATTAAATAAAATCATACGTATTACGCCGAGGATCCCAACTCCGTCCCTCGACAAATAAAGTAGCTCGGCGCAGCATAAAAACTTTCATTTAATCGCTATTAAGTGTTGCTTTATTTTCCACCTTAATATTATGTCATTTGGTGATGCCGGCGAGGCCTTAAATCACCTATTAAATTACATGGTGAGTGGAAACCACAAATTACATTGCCCAAAACTGTAATCAAGAGCAATTTTTAAATTAACTTAACTACTAACAATAAATTTTTAATAATATACAATTACTATATTTACCGCGCACAACATTAGAAAATAATATACGGGCCAGTATTTAATTATACGTTTTGTTTTTACGTGCTGCCACTTTACGTCGTGTGATGTTCCGCGTCCAACGATGGCATTGATGGAAACGTCAATGCTGAAATAATTAATATGGCGTCGGTTCTATCAACAATGTGTTTCGGAGTTGTTGCTCCTCATCGGCGTCCATCCGAAAGTGCAACCGCATCTTCTAGGGCGTGGGTGTGCGGGGCGGCCCAACATCGAATGCTAATACAGCTATAAATGACCGCCATTCGTTTATTTCTGTGAATAATATTTTATTAAGGAAATGAATATAAATTAAAAATGTATTAGTAATTTATCTGCGCGCGAGGTCGTAAATAAAATTTCGGAGCCATATTTTACCTGCCTAGGACAACCGAGGAATTCCACACAATGGTGACAAACGCTTAAAATTTGTTTTTAAAAATATCAAGTAATATAATAAAGTGTAGAGTTGTGATCGTTTATAATATTCGTATGCTCGTATTTATAGAACGAGACGTTTGAATCGTGAAAATATTTTTTTTTTCGGAGGTTAGTCAACGAATCAAAGAACACCGTTTTTATTTTTGTGACGTTGAATAATTATACACTTAAAAGCACTTCTACCAATTCCAAACCAGGAATGTTTCTAAAACGAATTATAAAGATGCCACCCACCTGCAACCTCACAAGAATCTTATGTGCAAATTTTGTTTTTATATATGCCTTTAGAAATAATAAGATAAAGTTACATGGCACCAGAAAAGTAGATACATAAGTTAAAACGAGATAAAAAGATCGTCAACAAAACCAAGTAGAAAATTGCTGACGTCATCGTTTAAGGTACCGTCCGACCTAATAAATTCTACAGGAAAGCTGACGTAATCGTTTAGGCTACCGTCCGACCAAATAGATCTACAGAGAAGTTGACGTAATCGTTTAGGTTACCGTCCGCCCATATCGATCTCAAAGGGACGCTGACGTCATCGTTTAAGTTACTCGTTTAAGTTACGGTCCGACCTAATGGAACTTGCAAACATTTAAATAACAGGTTCGTATTTTTGGGTCCGCCCGGTATTATTCGCATATTGTTGATGAATTACGAGGAACAGGCATTAGGTGCCAATATCCTAGCAGCGGTATTAGTTACATTAATTTTATAATGCACGACGCGTAATCAATAACCGCAGCGTAATGCTGTTAAAATAATTATTAACGTTTGCCTTAAATCATTGTCACAGTAATATATGATAATGTATGTGCGAAAAATATATTATTTTAATAAAATACCGTCAATCCCCATTTGAATTTCTAATATTAGAGGTGACATCGGGACAGTCGGTCGATTTATTATAATTCAGAAAAAAATCGCATTACCGGGAAACCAACAAACTAATTTTAATTTTATATTATGTCATTCACTCCTTTGACTAACAAATACCTACGTATAGGTATCCACAAATATCATAAATATGTTTAATAAGATTATTATACGAAATTATTTTTTTATATTTGTATATTTTTCTACAGTGAAATATGATGGTGATGGACAACTCGGGCGATATACACAAAAATCTTGTAAATTCTAATGACTGTAGCCCCCATGCGTAGGCTAGAGGCAGTATATGTCATTCTTAATTCAGGAGAATATATACAGTATGTAAAAAATATTATAATTTTCTTATTAATTAACATATCAAATCCGCTTTTGGAATATTGACGACTTTTAAACTCCTCGCGCCCGGCTCATTGCATAATGTATACAATTTAAAAGAAAGTTGTTAACTCGAAGCAAATGACGCATTAACAAGCTACTCTAGTTTCGGAATTAGTCCCTTAATTATGACAATAAAATATAAAAAAAAATAAATCTTCATTTTGCTGTATTTAAAAATCGATATCAATCGACCTGGTGCAGACGTTGTTGGGGAATTCTTAGAACCACCAGCATCGTTAAAACAAATCTCATCTGCGACATGAATAGAAAATTTTTGAGCGTAATATAAATACGTTTTTTAAAAGATTACTTGTTCAGGTATATTAAGTAAAGATTCCTCGCCGTGGGGGGTACCGGGATAACTCCGGTGGAAGTCACTGAATCCAATAATTAAATTTTATACCCGGCCTTCCAAATGGTATCTGTGTAAACATTATTTAAACGGATCGGTAATATAACTGTACACATTTTTTTTTCCTTTAAACTGTAATACGGTAATACGTTTCTAATAAATTATACGGGTTTTTTAAATGTCAAATATTTCACTTCTTGTCATTCATTAGTCTTAAATTAATGACCTGAGTTCTATGATTAGTGTAGTAGTTGTTTTTAAATGAAAGACTGTTCCTGGTCTTACCATATACAGGGCGTTCAGTTTATCGAGGTACAGACTATAAATCTTAAATTGACTGAGATACAAAATAAATATATTCTAATAATAATTTTGAAATCCAAATGGTTCCAGGTCCTTTTTAGGTTACACATCCTTCAAGGATTAAAAAATAGAGAATCCTCATTGTAATCTAATCTAACAACATTAGATTCCTATTTTTGCAGAAGTTGAAGTAATTTGTGTACAGACAAAATCCGTAGGATATTAAGGAACTAAAAGAGAGAATGGATAATTTGGTGGCGAGAGATAACAATAAATATGTTATCGTTTCAAAGTGACATATCCAGAAGAGCCAAATAGCCTTGAAATTCTGATGTTTCTACAATTTACACCAGAAAATGAAAGAGAGCAAGTCGAATTACAACCCAGTGGATATCTGCTCATAATAACCGAATCGTTTTTGGGTTACACATCCTTCAAGGATTAAAAAATACAAAATCCTTATTGTAATAGATGCAATTTTCCTAATCTAACAACATTAGATTCCTATTTTTGCAGGAGTTGAAGTAATTTGTGTACAGACAAAATCTCTAGGATATTAAGGAACTAAAAGAGAGATTGGCTAATTTGGTGGCGAGAGATAACAATAAATAAGTTATCGTTTCAAAGTGACATATCCAGAAGAGCCAAATAGCCTTGAAATTCTGATGTTTCTACAATTTATACCAGAAAATGAAAGAGAGCAAGTCGAACTACAACCCAGTGGATATCTGCTCCTAATAACCGAATCGCTTTTGGGTTACACATCCTTCAAGGATTAAAAAATACAAAATCCTTATTGTAATAGATGCAATTTTCCTAATCTAACAACATTAGATTCCTATTTTTGCAGGAGTTGAAGTAATTTGTGTACAGACAAAATCTCTAGGATATTAAGGAACTAAAAGAGAGATTGGCTAATTTGGTGGCGAGAGATAACAATAAATAAGTTATCGTTTCAAAGTGACATATCCAGAAGAGCCAAATAGCCTTGAAATTCTGATGTTTCTACAATTTACACCAGAAAATGAAAGAGAGCAAGTCGAATTACAACCCAGTGGATATCTGCTCCTAATAACCGAATCGTTTTTGGGTTACACATCCTTCAAGGATTAAAAAATACAAAATCCTTATTGTAATAGATGCAATTTTCCTAATCTAACATTAGATTCCTATTTTTGCAGGAGTTGAAGTAATTTGTGTACAGACAAAATCCGTAGGATATTAAGGAACTAAAAGAGAGAATGGATAATTTGGTGGCGAGAGATAACAATAAAGATGTTATCGTTTCAAAGTGACATATCCAGAAGAGCCAAATAGCCTTGAAATTCTGATGTTTCTACAATTTACACCAGAAAATGAAAGAGAGCAAGTCGAATTACAACCCAGTGGATATCTGCTCCTAATAACCAAATCCTTTTTGAGTTACACATCCTTAAGGATTAAAAAATACAGAGTCCTTATTGTAATCGGTGCAATTCTCCTAATCTAACAACATTAGATTCCTATTTTTGCAGGAGTTGAAGTAATTTGAGTACAGACAAAATCTCTAGGATATTAAGGAACTAAAAGAGAGAATGGATAATTTAGTGGCGAGAGATAACAATAATTAAGTTATTGTTTCAAAGTGACATATCCAGAAGAGCCAAATAGCCTTGAAATTCTGATGTTTCTACAATATATATCAGAAAATGTAAGAGAGCAAGTCAAATTACAAACCAATGGGATATATGCTCCTAATAACCAGGTCCTTGTTGAGTTACACATCCTTCAAGGATTAAAAAATGCAGAATCCTTATTGTAATCGGTGCAACTCTCCTAATCTAACAACATTAGATTCCTATTTTTGCAGGAGTTGAACTAATTTGTGTACAGACAAAATTTCTAGGATATTAAGGAACTAAAAGAGAGATTGGATAATTTGGTGGCGAGAGATAACAATAAATATGTTATCGTTTCAAAGTGACATATCCAGAAGAGCCAAATAGCCTTGAAATTCTGATGTTTCTACAATTTATACCAGAAAATGAAAGAGAGCAAGTCGAATTACAACCCAATGGATATCTGCTCCTAAAACCCAAATCCTTGTTGAGTTACACATCCTTAAGGATTAAAAAATACAGAATCCTTGTTGTAATCGGTGCAATTCTCCTAATCTAACAACATTAGATTCCCATTTTTGCAGGAGTTAAAGTAATTTGTGTACAGACAAAATCCCTAGGATATTATGGAACTAAAAGAGAGATTGGATAATTTGGTGGCGACATAGAAGATCCTAGAAAACATTGATATGCAGATGTTTCTACAACATTTACCAGCAAATCGAAGGAAAGGAAATCCGATTTTTACCAGGCTATTGTGAATATTTTAAGCCTTAAAATTCTTAGAAAATTGTAAGTAGGTACACGAACAGTAGATCAATTGCTTTGATATTCCCTAAACAATAAATTATTGCAGCTGTTTAAACTACCCGATGGCTTTATGGCCGGTGTCAAAACAGACAGTTAGCCACTTGTATATTTTAATCATTTTTATGGCAATCCAACAAAAATGCAATTTTCATTACTTGTACGAATTTACAGTTTGCGCCATTGAGTTTTCAATTACAATAAGGTGCAAATTAAATTTTTTCTCGTTCCGTATTAAAACCAACATCACTTAACACGATTCGAAAACAGAAACAGTAACTTATCGGGCGTTATCTCGGCCAAACATTACGCCACTTTAAAAATACGACGATAATTCATCCTCCTGAGCCGAAAAAACTTACTTTATATTCAAAGAACAAACCCTTTTATTTAATGTCACTTTTCTATATCGGAGAAGCGAACGCTATCTTTATTGCAAAGCCGGGGCACCTCTCTCTCAGCCATCTCATTTCAACCTATCCGTCCCTGTCGGACGCTCACAAAAATCCAGCCACGAACCGGTCTCTTTCTATCGAAATATGTCAGATATTCTTCCCACTATGACTATATACACCCTACTCTTTCTCCAGTATTGTTAACTAAAGTTATACGTCTGAAAGATCCGAGGTACCAAGATCAGTCTATAAAAGCTTGCAGTCGAGTACAGGCGGCATATAGCGAGAGTGCGATATGAATTGAGAAAAAAACTCATTCACCCAATACAGGACACGGTAATCGGTTCAGTGTTTAAAGGACGAGTTAGTTGTTCCGGTTTAACTAAGCAGCAATAAATGATGTGCCGTTTTCTGGTGCCGTGTCGCGTTAAACTAAACATACAACACGAATAATAATAACAGTCGAATCGGTGCCGTAAACTTGTTGGACACAAAATGGGTGCGTTCACCAGCCTCACTTACAAACCATCTTTCGTCCAGTGGGATAGTGATTTAAAGCCGCTGCAACCCAGGCCGTTCGCCAATTCGGTGTACAAGAACTTATGCCTGTTGAGTGTCATCTTCGCCTTCAGTGTCGGATTAACCATAGGAATACTGATACCCCTAGTGTACCTGAACTCACCCCGGGCGAAGAACGATACCGCCGCCGCCGCCACGGACGTCGGCAACGCCTCGGCCGTAATCAGGACTATTTTTCTGAACAACAGTTACGGTTACAAGAACGACACGAGGCTCAACAAGTACCCCACGGTGTCGTTCGTGGAGAGCTTCGCGCCGCAGGAGAAGTCCGACGAGAACCTGGTGGAGAACGGCATCTACTGGGGCAGGAAGATCGAGCAGTCCCTGCCGGAAGGGTACAAGGACAAGAAGCACGAGGTGTGGGGCGACTACGTGAAGAAGGCCGTCGCCATCAAGATGGAGAACGGCTGCGGCAGGATGCAGAACCGCCTGGTGACGTTCCAGGACGGGCTGAAGGGCTGCGTGAGGTACAGGCAGAACACCGACCAGATCCAGGGGGAGCTCTTCAGCTTCTACTTGGCGAAGATACTGAACCTGCCGAACCTGGCCCCGAGCGCGGTCAGCATAGTGGATCTGCGACAGCCCCTGTGGCAAAATTTACGCAACGAGATAGCCTCGGCCCAGTGGAACTCCAACAGGCCGATAGTCCTCACGCAGTTCATCTCGAACCTGAACTCCGCCAACATCCCTGGGGTGTTCAAACCTGTTGAGAGACACCTGAACAAGCACGACGTGCTGAACATGACCAAGAACGAGGTGCTGGAGGAGACCGACGTGGTGAGGAACTTCGTGGAGCTGGCCCAGTGGTCGGATTTGATAATTTTCGATTATCTCACCGCCAATCTGGACAGAATAGTGAACAACCTGTACAATTACCAATGGAACGCGAACATCATGGACGCGCCCGCGCACAACCTAGCGAAAAAATCCGACAGTGACCTACTGGTTTTCCTCGATAACGAATCGGGCCTGTTGCACGGGTACAGGCTGCTCAAAAAGTACGAGATCTACCATTCGATCCTGCTGGAGAACCTGTGCATGTTTCGGAAGCAGACGGCGGACATCATAAGGAAGCTGAAGACCAAAGGGAATATCGGGAATTTGTTGCGCGAGATGTTCGACCGGCAGAACGGTGACAGTATCAAAGACATTCTGCCGACCATACCGGACAAAAGTGTTAAGATTCTGAACGAACGAATAGATAAGGTTTACAACCAAATCTCCAAATGTGAGTCCATCTTTTCTAATACCTAGTCGTACGATGAGTAATAGGTCCATTTGAAATTTAAATAGGGCGCAATTAGGTAGAAGAGAATAACAATAAATATGCGCCGTATAATATTCCGGCATTACCATATTTCTCCGATTTGTGCCTCGAATTCCTCCGCGTCACTTTGACTTATTCTTTTCTATCTAACGCGCGCTCCTAGCTTAGTTAATTTATTTATTTATTATAATTTTATGAACGCCGTATGCCATAACAAAAAGAAAAAACTCTTTATTTATCCAAAACTAGACTTTGGTTAACGATCATGTGAATTTCAATGAAATTATAAGGAACAGACTATTTTTTATTAGTAAAAATGTGATATGTTGTTTTAGGGAGACGTTTGTGTATTTTGTACCATAATTGTTTTTTGTACATTTTGTGATGTTAGTCTTTTAGACCAAATATTGTAAATAATCCTGTAAATTTATTGCTGTTGTATATTTGTGTAAATATATAAATAATATAGATGAAAATAAATGACGTGTTTCTAAATTTTGAAGTGTTTTTATTTTTAAGGTTATTTTTGTGCTCACAATCCGCTAATTTGCTAAAGCGAGATGATTTCTAAAATATCAGCAATACGAGTACAAATATCACCGTCTCCTAATTCTTGCAATTTAATTTCTACTGCTGCGAAGCTTCTTATGTACCTGTGGCTGATAGTTTAGGAATCAGTCACTTCAAATGTGTCAAACTTGGCGTATAAAATTTGACAAATCAAAGAGAGCAGAAGAGGTTATAAATTACTTTTGTTGTTATCACAGAAAGTTATCAATTGTCCAAGTTGCAATTTTTTATCAGAGAAACCGATCAAGTCTGCATAAGTTGCCTTTCATTGTATTTGACCCACACAAACGATACGTATTTTTAAGCCTGAAACAGTGTGACTGCAATAGTGGCTAGTGATGAACGTTTGCTCTTCGATTTATTGTATTTTAATATAACTATTCCAGTTTATGAAAATAATCTTAACTTTCATTGAACTTAATTCTGGGAATCACGCCAAATTCAAAAAAATAAATAGAAATAAGAAAATTGCCAAAATATGTCAAGATAAAAGTGTAGTATCAAAGGCAAACCTCAACAGTTTGCCCCAGAAAACCACTGTATATATGTATATAGTGTAAAATACTAGAAAACCACTGATACGAATTTTAGATAACAATATTGTATTTATATTCATTTAGAACTATATACAGTGGGTTTCTGGGGCAAACTGTTGAGGTTTGCCTTTGATACTACACTTTTATCTTGACATATTTTGGCAATTTTCTTATTTCTATTTATTTTTTAGAATTTGGCGTGCTTCCCAGAATTAAGTTCAATGAACATTAACTATCCGCCACAAATAAATTACAAACAATAATCTTAACTGTTTAACTAAATCTCATAGGATTTTTTAACAAAAAATAGGATTATGCCATCTCCTGATAATTCCAACTTGGTGGTACAGCAGTTATTTGATGCGTTATTAAAAATTTGTAAAGACAAAAGATTTATGTTTTACTCTATATTTTTAGAATTCGTTGACAAATGAACATCGGAAATGTAATATTTCTGCATAACTTTCATTTTTGTAAATAAAACACCCTGTACATGGATACACGTGTTTAATGAGCACATTTTCTCCGATTCCAAAAATATTTAGTTTGCCTATGTTTGGATAAGCCGTTCTTGAGATATTGGAGAACAATATTAAATCAATAAATCATAGTAGCCATGAATCATCATGGCCGCGTCGGTCGTCAGATTTTAAAAACAAATGAATTAAGTGACGTTTGTGAATATTTTTGCCAGAGTCAAAAATGCCGCACAAAAAATAATAATGCACCCGCAGCGTGAGCAAAATATGGGCAAAGATTTCCGCTAAGCTTTAACAGCGCGAAATACTTTTAAAAACATTGAAGGGGGATTCAGGGAACGAAAAATTCTTAAAAGAAACAAGCGAACCGTGAATGTTAACGAAGAGCGTATTCTGCCCTTGCTGCGGATGCATAATTATTATTTTTGTACAGTATACGAAGAATATGACACTTTTCGTCTTCCGCGTAAGGCATTTTTTTGACTATCTGACAAAAATATTCACAAACGTCAATGAATTCATTTGTTTCTAAAATCTAGACGACGCGGCCAACTATCAATTCGTTTCGTTTCTAATTCTGATCTTATGGTTTCGATTATGTTAACAATTATTAATTAGCTGTTCCCACAGTACATTGAATTCAGGCTAAATAAATAATTCTTAAATTCTGTCAACAAGCTAATTCTTCATGAAGAAATTGCAAAGAAGTTCATATAAACACAATCGGATGTACTTGAAAAAAAAACGACAAATAGTTGTATATATCTGCATATACGTTTTCTAGCGGAAGTAAAAGGTGATTCCCATACCGTTCTCACCCCAATTTTTTGGTTTGTCTTTAAAAATATTTACCGTAACTTATACTTAGTATTTTTTTCAAGGATTTCGAAAATTTCAAAAAAAAAGTGAAAATCAAATAAAAGTAAGAAAAAACAAACCAATTTTTTGTACTTAAATGGAATTCGGTGTTATTTTTATAATTTTGA
The DNA here is from genome assembly GCA_963680705.1 of Rhagium mordax. Taxonomy (NCBI): domain Eukaryota; kingdom Metazoa; phylum Arthropoda; class Insecta; order Coleoptera; family Cerambycidae; genus Rhagium; species Rhagium mordax. The sequence continues at coordinate 50,707,024 of OY796663.1, forward strand.
AAGCAGGTTTAAATTCTCTCTCCAAAAATATGACATAACATATATTTACCTTCGTATACCTTAAATATGAAGGGAAGTATAATGTTATATTTTTGGAAAGAGAATTTAAACCTTTTCCCAAAATTATAAAAATATACACAGAATTTCATTTACAAAAAATTGTATTGTTTTTCTCACTTTTATTTGACTTTCAATTGTTTTTTGTTGAAATTTTGGAAAAAATACCAAAATACCAAAGACAAACCAAAAAATTGGGGTGAGAACGTCATAGGATCCCCTTGAAAGGCTGCTCAGAATATCTAATAATTAATTTTATATAGTAACAATATATTAATCTAATTTTGGATATGGCCAATTATAGTTCGTGAATTTGACTTTGTGGTTTCTATTTTGATAAATATTAGTTAGCTGCTCCCAAATTTCTGATTCCATTTTCCAAAAAACCCGCAATTCATGTAACTAATTAAAAAAGAGAGCCCAGCAGGGGCTGTCCGCACAGTCCGCATTATTATTTTTTAATTTTTTCAATTTTAAAGAAGAAACCCTAAATTGCTTCTTTCAAAAAAGACTGTTTTAAATCTATTACAAAAATCAGTATTCGACTTCACAGGGGAAGCTTTGTCATTTTAAATTTTTTCATTTTTAAAGAAGAAACCAAGAAAGAAACCCTAAATTTCATTTTTTAAAGGACATTTCCGCTTTATTTTTTCAAATTCTTTCAATTTTAAAGAAGAAACCCTAAATTGCTCCTTTGAAAAAAGACTAGCTGTTTTAAACCTATTACAAATAATCTGTATTCGACCTCACAAGGGCCGCTTTATCTTTTTAAATTTTTTCATTTTTAAAGAAGAAACCCTAAATTTCAATTTTTTAAAAAGACATTTCCGCTTTATTTTTTTAAATTCTTTCAATTTTAAAGAAGAAACCCTAAATTATTGCTTCTTCCAAAAAGACCGTTTTAAACCTATTACAAAAATCTGTATTCGATCTTACAGGCGCCGCTTTATTTTTTAATTTTTTTTATTTTTAAAGAAGAAACCCTAAATTCCCTCTTTCAAAAAAGACGACAGCTCTACATGGGCTGTTTTAAACCTATTACAAAAAATTTGTATTTTGCCTCAAAGGGGCCGTTTTGTTTTTTAAATTTTTTCATTTTTAAAGAAAAAACCCTAAATTTCCTCCTTTAAAAAAACATGTCCGCTTTATTTTTTTAAATTCTCTCAATTTTAAAGAAGAAACCCTAAATTGCCTCTTTCAAAAAAGTGTTAAACCTATTACAAAAATCTGTATTTGGCCTCACAGGGGCTGATTTATTTGTTTAAATTTCTACATTTTTAAAGAAAAAGAGCTCAGAACAGCCCATAAGTTATTTCAGTAAAGTATCGAATTAATTCGTCTCGTTTCTAATGTTGACGTTTTGGTTCGGATTATGGTAAATAATAATTAGCTGCTCCTACAGTTCATATTTTGAGGTTACGCTAAACGGCTAATTTTTAAAATCTGGCCAACAAGTAGCTGACTCTTCGTGAAACAATTTGAAAAAGGGTCTTATAAGTATGTCCAGGTATGCTTCCTTGCAAATCTTCAACCCCTTGAAAAGGGAGATTATAACACCACACCCTACAGTTAATCCAGTAAACTGTCGTTTGACAATGTATAAACTTAATTCGTCTCGTTTTTTGTTGTTTCGATTATGATAAATATTAGTTAGCTGTTCCTACAGTTTTTATTTAAATTAACATCCAGGATATACAGGTTGTTACTAAATTTCTAGCCAAATCTATTTCAAAAAGCATTTTTCGCTAGTTTCGCTCTAGTCCGTTCGCCGTGATTCACCACCAAGGAATCTAAACTACCCCATTTCTGAAAAGTCAACACTATTCGTGGAACAATTTTGAAGAACGTTTCAGCACTCCTATAGTCATTTGCCGCCACCTAATATTTTAGTGCCTTGGCGACTCTTGTCATTGCATTGTATCACAGAGTACTTAGTAACTAAACTTTTTGGGACCGTTGTTGCGCTTTCCGAGAAAATCAATAATGGTGAATGCCTGGCATTCCATTCCTAAATGTTAATTTTATCGGAACACTAATGGCTTCTTTGATGGAAAAATGTGCATGCGAGCAATTATAATATATGTGCACGTATAGTTAACTAGTTCTGGTTAGTGCGCCAAGGGCGTTTGCTTTTTTGAATACCTGAAGGTAGGTTGTAAGTTGTGACAAAGGAATCTCACGCGTTGAGGAAACTAAAACGCCAGAAGCGCCGTTTAAGAAAAATTGGACCTAACTTGAAACTCATAAAAATTATGATTCGGTAGAAGCAAACAAAGTAGTCAAATTACCAATCAGTGATATAAATGAAGTACGCAAACAGACCCTACAGTTTAAAACTTGAGTGCGATTGCTAAGAAAGAGCATATATTAAAGCTACACAAAAGCCATAGTTATCATATTTGTCAAACTACTAATCATGCCACGAAGTTTCATAGCGTCAATAAGTAACCGAAAAGTTATATAACTGTTATATAACATGGCTGTTACTTAAAGACCTACAATAAGACTAAGTAGTTTTATAGCGTGACTATCACTTGCAGGAAATATATTTGTTTCTAGTGTATAAAAATTAGCGTGATTTTTAGGAAACATCATATATTGCAGCTAGATAAGAGTTCTATAGCGTGGCTGTTACTTAAAGACCTCCACCAGGACTAAGTAGCTTTTTAAAGTGATTCTCTCTTCAAAATCCAGTGCTAGAAATATATTCGTTTCTACACTATAAAAATAAGCGTTATTACTAGAAAACAGCGTATATTAGAGCCACATGCGTAAGAGTTTTATAGCGTGACTGTTACATAACTGTTCATTGACGTCGTGTTATGATGATTCATAGTAAGACTAAGTAGTTTTATAGCATGATTGTCACTTAAAATCTGTGAGCCGGTGCTACAAATATATTCGTTCCTAGAGTACAAAAATTAGGGTGATTATTGGGAAAATACATATATTAGAGCTACATAAGAGTTTTATAGCGTGACTGTTACTTAAAAACCTCCACGACGGTGATAGAAATATTTTCGTTTACACATTACAAAATGGAATGGTTGCTACCAAAAGGTGAGCAATAAAGTTATATAAGAGTCCCAATTATCTTATAAAACTGTTAATTTACGTCGTTATAACGATTCATAGTAAAATTAAGTAGTTTTATATGAAATGATTGTCACTTTAAGGTCTATAAACCAGTGCTAGAAATATGTTCGTTTCTCCAGTATAGCATTACTAGAAAACAGCATATATTATAGCTATATAAGAGTTTTATAGCGTGACTATCACTTAAAGTCTTCCACCAATACTATCACTTAAAGATTTATAAGCCGATGCTGTAAACATATTTGTTTCTATAGTGTAAAAATAAGCGTGATTATTATAGGGAAAAGCATATACTAGAGCTATATAAGAGTTTTATAGCGTGATTGTTATTTAAAGCCTCCATTAAGACTAAGTATTACAACGTGACTATCACTTAAAAATCTATAAGCCGGTGCTAGAAATGTATTTGTTTCTATAATGTAAAAATAAGCATGATTGCTAGGAAACAGCAAATATAGAGTCCCATATAGAGTTTTATACCATGACTGTTACTTAAAATCTTCCACAAAGACTATCACTTACAGATTTATTAGCCGGTGCTGTAAATACTATATCTGTTTCTATAGTGTAAAAATTAACGTGATTATTATAGGGAACAGCATATATTAGAGCTATATAAGAGTTTTATAGCGTGACTATCACTGAAGGACTTCCACCAAGACTATCACTTAAAGATCTGCAAGCCGGTAGGTACTGGAAATATATTCGTTTCTAGAATAATTTACGTGAATATTGGCAAAAGATATATATTAGAGATACATAAGGGCTTTATAGAGAGATTATTATTTAAAGCCTCCATTAAGATTAAGTATTATAACGTGACTATCATTTAAAAATCTAAGTATAAGTCGGTTCTAGAAATATATTCGTTTCTACAGTATAAAAATGAGTGTAATTATTAAGAAAAGACAAAAAAATATTAGAGCTACATAAGAGTTTTATAGCATGACTGTTACTTAAAATTCTCCGAGACGGTGATATAAAAATGTTCGTGTTCCCATTACAAAACGGAGTGTGGAATGTTTGCTACCAAAATGTGCAATAAAGTTATATGAGAGACCCAATTTCGATATCGACTTTGTGTTATGATGATTTATAGTAGTTTTATAGCATGACTATCACTTAAAGATTTATAAGCCGGTGCTGGAATTATATTCGCTTCTACAGTATAAAAATTAGCGTGATTATTAGGAAACAGCATACATTAGAGTTTTATAACGTGACTGATATTTAAAGACCCAGTTAAGACTGGCTAGTTTTATAACGTGACTAACACTTAAAAATCTATAAGCTAGTGTTAGGAATATATTCGTTACTACAGTATAAAAATCAGTGTAATTATTAAGAAACTACATAATTAGTTATATAAGAGTACGACTTTTAAAAATCTCCAAGGCGGTGGAAATTTTTTCGTTTTTACATTACAAAACGACGTGTTTGCTAGCAAAGCAAAGTTGTATGAGACCCAATCATCATATAAAACTGTTAATCGACGTTTCATAATATCACCAAGTAGTTTTATAACGTGACTGTCTATACGCCGATCTTATAAATTGATTCGTTTCTACAGTATAAAACCCAGTGCGACTGCTAACGAAGGGTATATATTACAATTACAGTTACAAAGTTTTATAGTATGACTAAACAGTTTTATAGCGTGACTGTTACTTAAAAACACGGTTATAGAAATATTCCACCTTACAACTCGAAGTGTTTGTTACCAACTAGTAGGTAATAGAGCTGTAAAAGAAGCATAGGTGGTCACTGTGTTATACTTAGAACTTCTCACCATCAAGTTCTATAGGATGACCAAGTAGTTTTATAACGTGACTGTTTTTTTAAATATTTGTAAGATGTTCGATGAAATGTTTTCACTTCAACTTTAAATAGGTACCTAAGGGTGCTATCATGGTTATATAATAAAGTTATATAAGAGTCACAGTTACTACCAATTGGTTTTATAGGCATGCGAACTGCGGTGTTGCTATCGATCTGCGATTTTCTTAGTACTCGTCTACTTATTAAATTTAATAAAAAACACCCAAGTAAGAGTCATTTTTGTGAAACATAACCTTTCTTTTTGTCCTAAATTATTTGACCTACCGAATTATTTAATGTGAGATAAAAGATAATTATTACATTAGTTTTCTGCAAATACTTTATCTTTAAACGAACATACAAGGAGCCATTTGTAATCCACTGTATTTATCTAGATAAATAATCTACAAAGCACACAACTTCTGTGTGTAACCCAACGCAGGATAACAATTATAATATTTAAGTGTAGTCTCAAGCCTCCATTGACGCCTGAAAGAGGAAACGTCAAATCTGGATATGAGCCGTTCTTGTTCGACTTTTTTATGCGTACCTACAACTATTTTATCCAATTGCTCTCCGCTGGGTTACTGTTCTGTCTGCGCGATGAAGTCTCCAAGAAAAAATTAAACGACTAGTTGCTATACCAATATTAGGTTGATGAACTTCGGAATGATTAAATATTTTATACAAGTACCGATGATGGATAAAATATATATTTTATTAAATTATTGCCATTGTGGCTAAACTGGATTGCGCGGCTCGGTCTCGTGGAATGTGTGTGTGTGTGTGTGTGTATCAAAATTAATTGAAAACAGTGGGAATGTTTCCTTCATTACTAATTTAGTGTTAAGTAATAATTAAATAATAAAGCATAGGCTATACAGTATACAGGGTGAGGTTGAAGCGAACTATTTCGATTATCTTAAATAATTTAGGAGTCATAGAAGTGAGTCACGCTCTGTGCATAAAAAAACCATTACTTAAAATTACGTAAACCAAAATTATCGCGATGCGAGCCGGAATGCCCGGCAATAAATTCCATATAAAAGTTAAATAAAATATAAACAAACGCTTAAACCACATAAAAGTTTACCCAATAAAAAGCGAATATGGCACGTTTGCGTTTATGAATTTTTATGTCGCAGCGCGAAACTTTTTTTTAATAACAATAAGAGGTTTTTACTGCGCGGCAGTAAACTTTTTATTGTATAATTTATCGCATAAAATTAACCACCTTTGTGGAGCGTTCTCAGTTGCACGGATTATAATAATATATTTATTTCTCGTGGTTTAAGTAAGAGTATAAGGTATAGGAAACCACCCTTGTAGGGCAGGGCCATTTTTCACGTGGTTGGTGGACATCTGTTTCATCAAGCAAATTTCGGATATGGATATTTTTTTTTGTCCCCAGTCAACCACGCCGTCATTGGCGTATCAACCGCAGTCGTGCCTTTTCCCCTTTGAGCAAACCCAGGAAGCCAATTGCAAAGGCTTGTCAACGGCCAATCCACAATAGACGAGGGGAATATCGATTCGAACTTGCCCTATGACGAGAAGTGGAGCGCGTGCTCGATCAACCGCAGAATCAACCATGTGCGACTGAACACAACGACAAAAGAGTACTTGAACTCGATACGTCAGTACCAGCACCAGATTAAGAGCAAGATGTGCAAAATGATTTTGCGAAAGTGACCGAGCCACGACGCAAATTAACTCTCGTGGAACTAAGCCTACGTATCAGCTGCAAAAATATTTAATAACAATAATAAATTTTGTAACAAAAAAACGTTGGATTAAGTTATGGCTTTGATCACCCCCAGACGATGCCAACTTACTTGGCGGGCCAAGCAAAATATTCCAAACCACGCGAAAGGTATTGCCACAATAATGCAACGCATTAAGACTTACAGCCTATTATGAACTGCAAAATTACATGTTATTACCTCTAAATTTTATACTATTTGCGGAGAGTGTTTTTTGCGCTTCGTCGGCATATGTGGCCGTAGTAAAAGTTTGCACCTACATAAGATTGCATGTCTTATTACATGAGAGCATGGCATTAAGTTACGTTCGGATCATCGGATGTATTAACTTACAAATACTCGTTTTAATTACCATAATTTTTGTGACGTCCAAAGGTACAATATTAAATGGTTTATCTTAGCGAATTTTGGTTGTGTCAGTGTTGCAGGGAGACCCGTCCGCTTTACCACTGAAAAACGCACCCACCATCCGTTTCCGGTATACAGAAAAATATCTATTTTCGTGGTTTCATAAGGAAAGTCCCAGGATTGTTACGACCTCAAATCGCAGTAATGATAATAATAAAGACAAAAAAAAAACTGTTAAGCTTACCCAGAATAGTCTGGACGATTAGTTTGCTATTAAATCCGATTAAATCGACAATAAATTTAATACCCAACGTATTAAACTAAACCAAAATGTAAAATTATGTTTTATTCCGGAACTAGCCGAAAGAAAGCCAAAAGTGCCTTTATCACAAATTTCACACAGCAAAACTAACAGTTCATCAGTTGATGGATAAAAGAGGGAATCTTCCCATTTACAACGCGTTTTATAAAATTTTCTTAATAAAAAAAATTCATAGAACTGAGTTCTGATTCGTCAGTGTTACCAACTCACTATTTTACTCTAAAAATTCCCTACATTTCTTGGACCATTGAACATTTCGATGCGATGGACTATTTATAAATAACTATGTTTTTTTCCAAACAATTTCTAGTTGCTAATAAGTATTTACCCAGCATACTTATTTATCAATGTTATTTTTTAAATGAATAATAATTAAACTATTTTGGTAAGAAGAGAACTATATTATCACCGAACGTCGACAAACTTCAGGTGGTTCAATGAATCGGCTGTGAGGTACGTTCCGCACCTCAACTAGCGGTCAGTTACGTTCAGTGGAAATCTTCCACAGATATTTTAACTATTTTTAAGCCGTAATAGGATGTTGCGGAAAGGGTGAAAATAAGTTTTCAGTCGGTAAAAAAAAATTACGATGATCAGGCTGACTCGCTCTAACGTGTGAGTTTTTTATGTACTTTGCCGCCTCAGAGGCTTTTTTGCGGGCGAGTGTCGGCGCGTGGCGTCGTATTTTATAGGCGTCTTCGTGTCGGGAAAATCTTCTAGGCTATATTTCGAAAAAAATTATCGAAGATGTAAAAAAATGGGTCATAATATTTATTCGATAATCCGAGCTCGGCCGCGGATGGATATTAAGCAACGAAATTTTCAGGGATCCGAGGGGAAGGTTGGTTCTAGCTCTTCTGAAAGTTCGGTAGAAAAAATTCTCCGGGGAGGAGGGCAAGGGCCCCCGGATAGGCACAGCTTTTCGACAAAATCGACCTTTCCGAAAAATTCATATCTCGGCTAATATCGGAGATGGACCTAAAAAAAGAGTTCTTCTTTTTTCCTTCTTGCCCGCCGTCCAGGTCCGGATCCTCTAGATTCAAAGGGAAAAGCTGTGGCGCGTTTCTAAAGGGTTATTACGGCTTAAAAATAGTTAAAATATCTGTGGAAGATTTCCACTGAACGTAAACTGACCGCTAGTTGGGGTGCGGAACGTACCTCACAGCTGATTCATTGAACCACCTGAAGTCCGTCGACGTTCGGTGATAATACAGTTCTCTTCTTACCAAAATAGTTTAATTATTATTCATTTAAAAAATAACATGATAAATAAGTATGCTGGGTAAATATTAGCAACTAGAAATTGTTTGGAAAAAACATAGTTATTTATAAATAGTCCATCGCATCGAAATGTTCAATGGTCCAAGAAATATAGGGAACCTTTAGAGTAAAATAGTGAGTTGGTAACACTAACGAATCAGAATTTCTTACCAAAATAGTTTAATTATTATTCATTTAAAAAATAACATTGATATATAAGTATGCTGGTTAAATATTAGCAACTAGAAATTGTTTGGAAAAAACATAGCTATTTATAAATAGTCCATCGCATCGAAATGTTCAATGGTCCAAGAAATATAGGGAATTTTTAGAGTAAAATAGTGAGTTGGTAACACTGACGAATCAGAACTCAGTTCTATGAATTTTTTTTGGTTAAGAAAATGTTATAAAACGCGTTGTAAATGGGAAGATTTCCTCCTTTTATCCATCAACTGATGAACCGTTAGTTTTGCTGTGTGAAATTTGTGATAAAGGCACTTTTGGCTTGCTTTCGGCTAGTTCCGGAATAAAACACAATTTTACATTTTGGTTTAGTTTAATACGTTGGGTATTAAATTTATTGTCGATTTAATCGGATTTAATAGCAAACTAATCGTCCAGACTATTCTGGGTGAGCTTAACAGTTTTTTTTGTCAGTTTAAAAGACCACGTGTTTTATAGGTTAACTTAAAAGTAATTTTTCATGTAATGTATTTTAGACGATTTTGGTACGGTGAAGAACTGAGCTATACCACCAGCTTTTATTGAATTTTTGAGTATTTATTGGAATATATTTGGATTTCTGGACATTGAATATTTTTGGTGATTTTTTTTGGTACTTGATACTGGTATATTGAATATGTTAAAAAAAACGCCATTTTAATTTGATAAACATATTCTGGTATATGTTCACAAAAAAGTACATAAAAATACCTACTCTTAAATGGCAAGAGTTTTAATTTTTTTTACTGGCTGAAAACTTAATTTCATCCTTTCCGCACCATCCTGTGACCTTCCTTCATAAATAAAACGTGTTTCTTTTGACTCGAACTAAACATTTTTCATGAAATTACCAGTGTCGTGATGACTCGGAAATCTTGGTCGAGGGCTCTCCTACTAATATGACTGCTAATAATTTGCTCCCTCAATTCTGAATCTACGCGAGAATGCGTTCCCGCGAAGACACATCAGTTTTCCCACAAACAACGAAACGATGAATAATGGCATTCGGTTTTAAGCCAAACAGATACCTACGAGGCGGCATAATGAATATCGACACCGGTTCCGGCATATCATTGGTGTGTAAGTGATATATTTGCAATTAAATATGCAAATTGCACGTGTAACCAAATAATGTAACGACTTGCACATAATTGGTTCGCATAACAAGTATCACCCTGCTCATTAAGATCGGATTTCTAGCGTTCAGTGTTCTACAAATAAGAGCAACAGTTAACATCTCTATAAACTTGAACGACGCATTTTGTTGCAGGGTGCGGACGCGCCAACTGAAAAGCTCAAATAAGCCAAGAAGCAGTAAAAAAAAGTAACATAAAACTCACCTACTTTGCTCCCTTTGGAAATTGAGGACCAATCGTCTGATAATATTGCAGCACATCCAGTCCTGTCCTGTAGCTCGAACCTGGAATATTAAATTCGTTGAATTTCATCCAAATTTTGTTCCGACAGTATTTGCCCAAAGCCCTTAACATTTCGCTTCGCTTTTGTCATTGTGCGAAACTCGTCTCTTGGCTAGCTTAAATTTTCGAGGACGAATTAAGGACGACAGGACAAAGTCAAACAGTCCTCGGTTGAATTTAACTTTACAGCGAAACTCGCTTTATATCAATCGCCAATTGGTTCCTTTGTCCGCGAGTCGAGGTGCTCATTAACAGCTTGTCCCAATAACAAAAGAAATATATGAAACCTCTGACCTCCTCCTAACAATGAGTAATATCGCATTATTTAAATCAAATTTAATAATGAAAAAAGGACGCATCACACGAAAGCGTATATACGCAGGACGCTCTTCTAATTATAAAGATTTACAACGACCACTGTAAAAGCCCATATTGTTTTAAGTATTAATTTTATTTATTAACAGATAAGGCTATAATAATGTCGGATCCGTCGGCTGAATATTCCGTGCTCTAAAACATGTTAAATGTTGTCTTTGCATTCAGGCGGGGGCGAGCGCAAATTGCCCCTGCCTCGTGGAAATAATTGGAAGGCCGCTCGCAAATTCCCCATTTATATTCCTACCCACGGAAATGCCAATGCCTAGATCGGGTCAGCCGTCGTTTATGTCAGACAGTCCATCTCCAGTTCACTTTACTCCTCATCTACAGTACAGGGTGACCCATTTTTTAGCCTCATTATTCGGGTCTCGAAAACCGTTAGAGATACAGGGTTGGTTGAATTATGGCGAAGTTGCGCAATATGATTGTTGTAAATTAAACTAGTTAATAATTCCTAGGCACCTTTTTATTGTTACTGCTAAGGTATTGTGCATAAAACAGCTGGCTTGTAAACAGAGCTGAAACAAGAAGACGTGACCTTCAGAATCAGATGATACATCACGAAATTAAATTGGTAAATTCCCAAATAACTCTTATAATATTGTTTTACTACTTACCTAGTCATAAAGACAGAAGTTAAGATATTAATTGAATATTTGGAACATTCGTTCGTTTATATTTATGCTTTCCGAACTGTCACTTGATAGTACAGAATTTCTGTCGATTTTAGTCGTTGGTTATTTGTGGCATAGCTGATGTTTTGAAGTATCGCCTTGGAGAGTCGTGGCGCTGTCTAATGTATCGTGATGTTAGTCACGGTCGGAAGTTGTTAAATAATAAATATCGATGAGATGTGAGTGTCATGGAGTTGTTTTTTTTTTTAATAGGAGAATTGGTTTATAACAAATTATTTACTTAGTTACAATACTATCCAAAGGTTGAGCGTGTTAAAAACTTCTGTGAAATGTGTGAATCTCGCACCGGGCCGGCGGAATTGACTACGAAACGAAACATGGATGACTAGATTGGGCAGCGTAGAACAAGTTTGGGTGAGTATTTATGATTTTGTCCGATGTCTCAGCATTGCCACTAAATCACTCCACAAAAACTCTCAGCTTTGCAGTAGATTATCTCCAAATTGAGCCCAGATTATCATCTTTTACAATAATATTCAATAATATTTCGACTTGTAGAATGCCAGAAATGTGCGCGGGGCGCGTTTATTGCCGGCAATATTTTAATTATTTTGTTAATTGTCCGATAATAAGATGGGTTTACAAATCAAACACCAGAAAATACTAATATTTATTACAATAATAATTTGACACGAAAATGTTTCAATGCACATATTTACTCAATAAAAACAATAAACGGATCAGAATAACGCTAAAAGAATAAATAAATCCAAGAAAGGAGGGGTACGCAAAAAATCATTGAATGCAGTAAGCCACACGCACCTACTAATACATATTTATCACCGACGATTTATTTTCCCATGCCAAGGATAATCGAGACGCAAACGCTTTAATCCCATCGCAAATAAATTACGGATGTGAGCGAGAGCGGGCACATTATTATTACTTACGTGTCCCTCATTTGAGAGCCCCGCGTATTTTTTTAGCGCCGATATGTGGCTTAATTATAGGTACAGTACGCATCCATTGTTTGTACGTAATTTATGTACGTATGTGATTGTCATTGGTGATTTTACAACTTTTAAATTACCGCTCATTAAAGTGGCCGTGCACGGTAATGGATAGGTGCGCGACTTTCCATAAAAATAAGTCGCAGTCGTAGTAAATGGGGGAGTAAGCAAACTAAGAATGGATACCTGAACGGGCATCCTTGTGCTTTTCGTAAAAGAATGTTTATTTTATGAATGGGCAGTCGTATTGCCCCCGCTGTGGGGTAAGTGCAGGTAATAGGGGGCACAATTGGTATTTGTAAATGGCAGGCGATTCTCGAAATTAATCCGGAAGTTTTCGGACGCCTTCAGTGAAAGTTCTTGGCGCGACAAGCTTTCCTGTTTGTGATTCAGTGAATAGGGATGAATCTTTTTTTAAGGGCGCTAAAGCTCAACACAATATTGTGTGCGGCTTAAATTTACGGTCAGTTATCTATCTTTAACTACCCTAAAATATGAGGTGCAGTTTTGGGCGATATTGTCCGCTCTTTTATAATAAAAGGTGATCAAATATGATTGACGGAAGTATTTTATTGCTTCTCTAATGCTACAGCCGTTGAAGGTAATTTGAATAAAGATTAAAATACACTACGAACAGACAGTCAATCATTTTCGATCACGTGCTTCTAACGGAGCTGAAATAATAAGTGGAGCAATATTGTCAGCTCGTTACTAATAAAAGGTGATCAATATGATTGACGGTTGAAGTATTTTATTGTTTCTCAAGTGCTGCAGCCAATAAAAGTAATTTGAATAAAAAGTAAAATACACTAGGAATAAACAGTCAATCATTTTCGATCACATGCTTTTAACAGAGCTGAAAGATAAGGTGAAGTAATAGGCGATATTGTCTGCTCTTTTTATAATAAAAGGTGATCAAATATGATTGACGGTTGAAGTATTTTATTGCTTCTCTAGTGCTACAGCCATTGAAAGTAATTTGACTAAAGAGTAAAATACACTAGGAGTAGACAGTCAATCATTTTCGATCACATGCTTTTAACAGACTGAAAGATAAAGTGAAGTAATAGGCGATATTTTCTGCTCTTTTTATAATAAAAGGTGATCAAATATGATTGACGGTTGAAGTATTTTATTGTTTCTCAAGTGCTGCAGCCAATAAAAGTAATTTGAATAAAAAGTAAAATACACTAGGAATAAACAGTCAATCATTTTCGATCACATGCTTTTAACAGAGCTGAAAGATAAGGTGAAGTAATAGGCGATATTGTCTGCTCTTTTTATAATAAAAGGTGATCAAATATGATTGACGGTTGAAGTATTTTATTGCTTCTCTAGTGCTACAGCCATTGAAAGTAATTTGACTAAAGAGTAAAATACACTAGGAGTAGACAGTCAATCATTTTCGATCACATGCTTTTAACAGAGCTGAAAGATAAAGTGAAGTAATAGGCGATATTTTCTACTCTTTTTATAATAAAAGGTGATCAAATATGATTGACGGTTGAAGTATTTTATTGCTTCTCTAGTGCCTACAGCCATTGAAAGTAATTTGAGTATAGACTAAAATACACTAGGAATAGACTCAATCATCTTCAATCACGTGCTTTTAACGGAGCTGAAATAATAAGTGGAGCAATATTGTCAGCTCGTTACTAATAAAAGGTGATCAAATATGATTGACGGTTGAAGTATTTTATTGTTTCTCTAGTACTGCAGCCAATAAAAGTAATTTGAATAAAGAGTAAAATACACTAGGAATAGACAGTCAATCATTTTCGACCACACGCTTTTAACAGAGGTGAAATAATAAGTGGAGCGATATTGTCCGCTCTTTAACAGTAAAAGGTGATCAAATATGATTGACGGAAGTATTTTACTGCTCCTCTAGTGTTTCAGCCATTGAAGGTAATTTGAATAAAGAATAAAATACACTACAAACAGACAGTCAATCATTTTCGATCACGTGCTTTTAACAGAGCTGAAAGATAAGGTGAAGTAATAGGCGATATTGTCTGCTCTTTTTATAATAAAAGGTGATCAAATATGATTGACGGAAGTATTTTATTGCTTCTCTAATGCTACAGCCATTGAAAGTAATTTGACTAAAGAGTAAAATACACTAGGAGTAGACAGTCAATCATTTTCGATCACATGCTTTTAACAGAGCTGAAAGATAAAGTGAAGTAATAGGCGATATTGTCTGCTCTTTTTATAATAAAAGGTGATCAAATATGATTGACGGTTGAAGTATTTTATTGTTTCTCAAGTGCTGCAGCCAATAAAAGTAATTTGAATAAAAAGTAAAATACACTAGGAATAAACAGTCAATCATTTTCGATCACATGCTTTTAACAGAGCTGAAAGATAAGGTGAAGTAATAGGCGATATTGTCTGCTCTTTTTATAATAAAAGGTGATCAAATATGATTCACGGTTGAAGTATTTTATTGCTTCTCTAGTGCTACAGCCATTGAAAGTAATTTGACTAAAGAGTAAAATACACTAGGAGTAGACAGTCAATCATTTTCGATCACATGCTTTTAACAGAGCTGAAAGATAAAGTGAAGTAATAGGCGATATTTTCTACTCTTTTTATAATAAAAGGTGATCAAATATGATTGACGGTTGAAGTATTTTATTGCTTCTCTAGTGCCTACAGCCATTGAAAGTAATTTGAGTATAGACTAAAATACACTAGGAATAGACTCAATCATCTTCAATCACGTGCTTTTAACGGAGCTGAAATAATAAGTGGAGCAATATTGTCAGCTCTTTACTAATAAAAGGTGATCAAATATGATTGACAGAAGTATTTTATTGCTTCTCTAATGCTACAGCGATTAAAGGTAATTTGAATAAAGAGTAAAATACACCACGAATAGACAGTCAATCATTTTCGATCACTTACTTTTCCGTTACTATCCCACAAGGCGCCTTCTGGGATAAAGGGGGGTCGCAATTACATGTGGTGGTGTTCTATAACGTCCAATGATACTCAACGTAAAATACCATTCGGTATTCATTTATACTTCGAAGTTTCTAGAAATCTCAAAAGCTAACAACATTATACCTCCCCTAGTTTAACCAACACAAGCCGAGTTTTTTTATGTGAGAAACGTTAACCGATTTCCAATTAATCGAAGTGAAACATCAATTTCATGGCTGTTTATAACCGTGGCTGGCTCGGCTACCTTGGTTTGTTCAATCCCGCTCCAATTTCAAGGCGAGCTCAAGAGTGCCAATCTTGCGACAAGGCGCACGATTCGTTAATTAATTACGTTCGCCAAGTCGTAATTATTCCTCAGAAATGTCATTTTGACAGAACCTAAACGTCGCCTTAGACATGAGGCGGATGTCCATAATTAATATCTTCCCAATGGATGTCAAAAATATTATTTCTAATCACCAATTTCAAGGTCATCAGTGCTTGTGTAAGCACCCATAACCTAAAAATGTTAAACGGATGCGAGGTTAGATAAAGAACTTGACAAAAACTGGGATTTTAAGCGAGTTTTGGACACCGTTTGCAAAATAATGAAGGAAACGAGTGATTCTACTGGTGCAATACATTACAGATAAAACCGGCCCAAGAATGGTACCTTGTAGCACTCCAAGCACATATTAGTTTATGCCCATTTCTACCATATGCTCGTCAGAGCTTGGGTAATCACTACCACCCCCAACTTGGAAATTTCGCCGTGTAAGGATCTTTAACGTGCTCACATCGCACGCCACTTGGAAGAGGAATATCTGCTCGGTGTTATAAACCTCGTGCGTTTTCCGAATTATTTCAAGAAGAATACGTAATAAAATACCTGCTTGTGTGGCCCCCGTCCCCACATAAATCTATACGGTCTCTTATTCTCAAATTTAACGTATGTATATGTAATATGTACGTGTCCTTTGTTCACTTCCATATAATGCGTGCCTGTAACTTACTAATAAAAGTAAATATTTATTATTTATAATATCCTATCGCTGCGACAAAAAAAAAATTGCCGTATTAAATTCACATTTTCAAAGCTTTCTAAATATCACGTTACGTCTTTATTTATTCATATAAATACAGAAATTATTTATTGTTGATAATTATTGATGCAATAACGCGCGCACGGGTGGTCCCCGAATTTTAGGTTAAAACTATAAATTTCACGAATTAAAAGTTCAAATAATTAATAAATCAAGATGTAATATGTTAGGTAATACCAGCAATACGCACGTACAGGCATGGTCTTTATCTCGATAGTAGGTTAAAATATATCATTTAAAATTATTTAAATTTAAAAAAATCATTCTAGCTCTCTTTCCAACCCTGGTGTTCCACAAGGGACAGCCTTGGGGCCCACTCTTGTTCTCCGCCGCATTAACGACTTGCTCTACGCTACAATTAATCTTGTGTTGGTGCTGATACGCTTCCACTCAAGCTTTTCTTTCCGAAAATCAAACAAAGAGGCTCATTCTTACACCTCCAGGCGCTTGGATTAACTCAGACCTAACTAACGTTACAGACAAGATGGGGCGTTAATAATCCTGTTGACAATGATGGCATTAATCAATCCAAAATGCTTAATAGACTTCAATACAAATATTGCAAATAAGTCGAGTCGAGCCGAGGTTGCGTCTAGGAGCCCTTCCATATCTATGCTTGGATTAACCATCTTTGAACTTTTGTTTAATTGAAAAAAAAACTTCAATGATGCATTATTTATGTAATTCATAATACAAGAACCAAATACGTGCAGAAAATCGCCCATTGTTTTTAAATAATCCGACTAAAGACAAGAAAAAAATCGCGTATCCAAAGAGCCAATAATAAAACATAAAACCGCCATCTTTCAGACGTTGTGGCTGCTTTAATGGTATCATTTACAATGTAAATGGTCACAATCACATATAAATAGTTCGGCAACACGTGTACGCCTGCTAATTAAACATAAATATCGAGTAAGTACGAAGGAATAACGACATATTATGGCTCTCGTGCAGGTTATGTACGTCGGAGTGGCCCATGCAAATTCCTTATGGCCAATTTAAGATGCGAGAGCAGGGACGGCTTTGCACTGTATTTTTACAATTATTAATGCAATCTTATAGGGACAAGGTTAAGGTTAAGAATAATTGCAGAAACACGTAGTTCCTTCAAATATTTTTATAAGGCCAGTTGTAAATGTACCAACACCTGCGTCCTATGCTAGGTCAAATAAAAGCATCAGTAAATATCGCCTTATGTATGCCGGTTATTCATGTGGTCGACTGCAGTATACATACGGGTATCGTAAGGTATATTCAAGAACGATTTCGTCGTGGAACGCAATGGTGCGCATGACTAGCTATGTGATGTTGGTGGGGCGAAGCCCCGCCTCCCGATGATTTCACCCACCACGCAACGTCACCGGCAAGTGCCACTGCAAATTATCTGCTTAAAAGTCAAAATATATCACGTTATGGTTTCCACTGAACAAACGAACGTTCATCACTGAAACAAACGTTCCTTCTTAACATTATTACTATTTCTAAATGCTGTTTCACTTTTATTCCAGTTCGTGCCCATTGGGGATAACGCCATGCACGTTTCCGGCGATCCGCGCTATCTTTCTCATTATCAGAAATACCGATGCCTCTCAAAGGAAATTAGGGCAGACCGTTTTATCTGAAATCCGTTATCTGGGTCAACAGTTCATTAGATCTCTATCGGCATGTCAACGAGGGACTATAAAAGGTTAGAAACAAATGGGAACGTGTCAATACTGATACAGGTCGGCAAATATTGCAATATCTTGCATCAGCCAGAGGTAAGCAACAACAATAGAACTCCCTTACTTTCTATAATAAGAAAAATACCGCGGGTATTTATTGCTTTCTATCAGACGTTAGATCATTACGATCATGATCCACTGAACAGATTAGCGTGATGAAATGGACATGATTGTTAACAAATTCACGTGCGGGGGCGACCGACGCAATTCCACAGCTGCGATCTACGATCAAATATAAGTTTACCAAACCTTAGGAGGTCAATTAGTAGAACTGCTAATTAATCCAACCGCCCATGGTGTATCCAATGGAAAAAAACACTTTGGGACTTTGGTGGTCAACTCATCCATCAACCACTGATTTTGGTATCAACACGTAAATGTATAGATCCTAAATCTTCTAAACTTGCTAATATATGTGGAGTTCCACAGGGCGCTATTTTAGGACCTCTACTGTTTTTAATCGTTTTTAACGACTTAGAGAGTGGTTTTATCGAGAAAATAAGCTTTTAATACAGTAAAGATCAGAGAGCTGTGAACATAGCCATCAGCGAGGGAGGTTTGACTAACGGAGAGGGATCGCCAGTACTTGCGCTTTTGCGCAACCAGCAAGGTTATGCAGTCACGTCGGCACGCAATGGTATTTATTTTAATGAGAACTTTGCCTGTCGACACCCACAAGTGATCCTTTAATTAAAAAATCAGCGGAGCTATTGTAATTGTGTAGTTTAAATTATAACTTTCACTGGGACGTGTATAAAAAAAGTAATGTGTGCGCTGTTTAACCTAAATGCCTTTAAATGCGTTATACAATAACCATTTTAATTGAACGGCGGAGCGGAAGACTTAATAATTAGAGTCACGAAGTGTTATCGAACGTATTAGAAGGAGTAAAAAATATTTACGCTCTTATTCGGTGTTGTATTATTCTAAGTTGGCTTTCGAATTAATTAATATTTGGTCCCCTACATCTCTACCCCTAGGATTGCGACAGCATAGCAGTAGTATGCATTATTAAAATGACCGGTTCGCTCTCGCACGGTCGCTAATTTTTTACTCGTTTATTAATTTCCTACCGTTCTACTAATAATTGTTATTTTATTTTATTACGCTATTTATATTTCTTTAATGACTTTTTTTGCTTAATGGCTTTTTTACTACCGTGGCTCGCTATTTTCTTTATTTCGTATTTATTTACAAAAGATATGGTAATATTTATTTTATTAAATAAATTCATGTTGGGAAAAACGTGTAATGAGCGTAAACCGATAATTACTTCCGACCACAGTTGCTGTCGCAGTGCCAGCCTAGAAAAATAATTTACAAATAAGTTACTAATAGACGACAATTAATCAATCATCTGAGGAAAATTTTAAAAAAATCGAAAAATTTTTGAAAAAATTTTCAAAATAAAAAAAAATTTGAAACGTATTTGAAAAAATTTTCAAGATGCTAATTAATGGTCGACAATTAATCATCATTGATAAGAACCAAGGTTTAACCCCTTGGTTATACAATGTAATCCGCAGGGGTCCATTCTTGAGCCACTTTCACTTTTTTTATATATTAATTATTATAACAGAAACTATTGATTTTAAACAAAAAATTGTTGCTTTTTATTTTGCTTGTACAACGACCCTTTGGACCGGAAAACTTTTATTGTCCACCCAAGCAATTAAGGTACGCAAAATACACCGCCCCGGTTCGTTAAATGATTACACAGAAATTAAACGGAGATTACGCCAATCCAAATCTGTGCAGGAATGAATAAAATCATTAGTTTACTACAGACAATCTCTGGATTTAAAATAGATAGTTGTCAAAATTAATGACGCTTACATTATCTTGTGATAGAAGTATAATTGGAGAGTAATTAAAAGCCACTCACCAAATACATTCAGTTGATACCGTTAATGAAGGTTTGAGCAGGAGTATTTCATTATTGCTGAAATTCCTGAAAAATACAATAAATTTAAAATATGAAATACGAAATATAAAAAAAATATAAGAAATATGCGATATAAGAAATATAAAATTATAAAAGAAAGAAAGAATATAAAATATATGTAGGTACAAAACGTAAAATTGAAAATTGAAAATTGATAATTGAAAAATTGAAAATAAATAATTGAAAAATAAAAAATTACGAATTAAGAATAAAGAATTAAGAATTGAGAATTGTGAATTAAGAAATAAGAATTAACAATTAAAAATTGACAAATTGAAAAATTGGAAATTGAAATATGTATTGTATTAAAATTACTTGTGGCATCGCCCAATTTTCTTTCTTTTCTTGAAAATTGACACCTGAAAAATTCAAAATTGACACTAATTGAAAATTGAAAAATAAATAAGATACGAGAATTAAGCATAAAAATAAAAAATTAAGAATTGAAAATTGAAAATAAAGAAATAAGAATTAAAAATTGAAATATTTTCTAAAAGTTATTTATGGCATCGTTCAATTTTCTTTCTTTTCCTAAAAATTGACAGTTGAAAGATAAAATTGACAATAATTGAAAAATTCAATATTAAGAATCAATTTTCAATTTTCAATTCTTGAAAACTGAAAAATTAAGAATTAGGACTTGAGAATTAAGAATCAAAATTAAGATAAAACAATTGAAAATAAAGAATTAAGAATTGAAAATTGAAATATTGTCTAAAAGTTATTGGTGGCATCGTTCAATTTTCTTTCTTTTCTTGAAAATTGACAATTGAAAAATTCAAAATTGACATTAATTGAAAACTGAAAAATTAGCAATTAAGAGTTAAGAGTTAAGAATAAAGACTTGAGAATTAAGTATAAAAATTAAGAATTAAGAATTGAAAATTAAGAAATAAGAATTGAAAATGGAAAATTTGAAAATTGAAATATTGTCTAAAAGTTATTTGTGGCATCGGCATCGTTCAATTTTCTTTCTATTCTTGAAAATTGACAATTGAAAGATACAAAATTGACAATAATTGAAAAATTCAATATTAAGAATCAATTTTCAATTTTCAATTCTTGAAAATTGAAAAATTAAGAATTAGGACTTGAGAATTAAGAATCAAAATTAAGAATTAACAATTGAAAGTTAAGAATTAAGAATTGAAAATTGAAATATTGTCTAAAAGTTATTTGTGGCATCGGCATCGTTCAATTTCCTTTCTATTCTTGAAAATTGACAATTGAAAGATACAAAATTGACAATAATTGAAAAATTCAATATTAAGAATCAATTTTCAATTCTTGAAAATTGCAAAATTGAACATTGACAATTGAAAATTGACAATTGAAAATGGAAAAATTCAAAATTAAGAAATAAGATTTAAGAATTTAAAAATTAAAAATAAAGACTTGAGAACTAAAAATTGAAAATTAAGAATTGAAAATTTAAATATTGTCTAAAAGTTATTTGTGGCATCGTTCAATTTTCTTTCTTTTCTTGAAAATTGAAAAATTAACAATTAGAAAATTGACAATGGAAAAATGGAAAATTGGCAGTAATTGAAAATTGAAAAATTAAAATTAAGAATTACGACTTAAGCATTGAGAATTAAGAATTAAGACTTAAGACTTAAGACTTAAGAATTAAGAATCAAGAATCAAGAATCAAGAATCAAGAATTAAGAATTAAGAATTAAGAATTAAGAATTAAGAATTAAGAATTAAGAATTAAGAATTAATGCTTAAGAATTAATGCTTAAGAATTAAGGCTTAAGGATTAAGAATTAAGCAATTTAAGAATTAAGAAATAGGAATTAGAAATTAGGAATTAAGCATTAAGAATTAAGAAATGCAAAATATAAATTGCAAAACACAAAATCTAAAAATTAAAATATAAAACTTTAAAACTCGAAACTTGCATTAGTTTATTGGTTCCCGTATGTTGACCACCTGCGGAATAAATAACACACTCAACAATTTGTGTGAAATGCCTGTTTCCACGGATTTTAACTCAAATAACAAGATGTTAATTACTATTCCATTACCTATCATCCATTTAATTAATGCTACAAGACACTAAAACCCAAGAATTAACAAACTTAACAACATTTAATCATCGTGGTCGGTCACACTAAATAATTTATTGTGTTTCAAGCTTAAAGATGTTGGTTAAACAATTTCGTACACATACTATGAATAATAGGAGTTATTAAATATATAATGGCGTACATAATAGATCTTTTATATCTGTACTCCACATACTTCGGCCGTACTCTTTTCGAGTTTTATTTTCAGCCGCGTTGCATATGGTAATCTGTGACTGCGAGTATTTTGCCATACAATAAAACAGGCACTAAACCCGCGCTTCGTATTGACAATTTATTAAGTAAAGAATAATAACGTTTTATGAGGAAAACGTCATTAAACATATCATAATGGCTAAAGGTTATGTCTCATCCACCTTGGCCATGTTCGTAGACGTTGTCCGCCGTTATGGCGGACTGTCCGCTAGCCCATTGATATATTGGTCTGATCCATTCCAAGTGTGAAATAGTATGAATTTTTTTTTTCTAGTGTTTGCTGGAATAAATAGCAATTACCATCGGCATAAATTTACTCTAATTCTATGAAATTTGTAACAAACTAATGCAAAAAATAAGTGTGGTCGTGCAGTTGTAGAATTCTCCCAAAGGTGAACTAGATTTGTGCATAAATTAATATGCATATCCCTAATAAATTAACATAGGAAACACATATATGTACATGCTGTTTATAATAAAATAGAATAATTGCTATTACTCTTGAACGTTAATTAATATATAGGTAATGTGCCGACTAAGTGGCGCTGTCATTGAAAACTATCGTTACATAAGCCAGCAGGTCAGCTCCTTTCCTGTATTAATTTTCTGCATGTTTACAAAAGAAGGCCTCACATTTTTGGCTTCCATTACTAATATGTAATTCTAAAAGTCGCTGGTCACTGAATGAAAGAAAGCAAAGCTCATCCCAGAACTTAGTGGGAATGGAAATAAATAGTGGGTAGTGGACAATAAAACACCAATTATTCTAAGCTAACAATATAAAAAAACCATGTCAACTATATCCAGTTTTATATAGGGGCGTTTTTTCCACGAGATTTTGTTAGTTTAGAATAATTGGTGTTTTATTTTCCACTACCCACTATTTATTTGACGTTATTAGATTTCTATATAAAATTGGGTATAGTTGACATGGGTTTTTTTCCACGAGATTTTGTTAGCTTAGACTAGACTACCCAGTATTTATTTGACGTTAGATTTCTATATAAAATTGGGTATAGTTGACAAGGATTTTTTCCTTGAGAATTTGTTAGCTTAGACTAGACTACCCACTATTTATTTGACGTTAAATTTCTATATAAAACTGGGTATAGTTGACAAGGGTTTTTTTTCTACGAGATTTTGTTAGCTTAGACTAGACTACCCAGTATTTATTTGACGTTAGATTTCTATATAAAATTGGGTATAGTTGACATGGGTTTTTTCCTCGAGAATTTATTAGCTTAGACTAGACTACCCACTATTTATTTGACGTTAAATTTCTATATAAAACTGGGTATAGTTGACAAGGGTGTTTTCCTCGAGAATTTGTTAGCTTAGACTAGACTACCCACTATTTATTTGACGTTAGATTTCTATATAAAACTGGGTATAGTTGACATGGGTCTTTTTTTCTACGAGATTTTGTTAGCTTAGACTAGACTACCCAGTATTTATTTGACGTTAGATTTCTATATAAAATTGGGTATAGTTGACAAGGGTTTTTTCCTTGAGAATTTGTTAGCTTAGACTAGACTACCCACTATTTATTTGACGTTAAATTTCTATATAAAACTGGGTATAGTTGACAAGGGTCCTTTTTTCTACGAGATTTTGTTAGCTTAGACTAGACTACCCACTATTTATTTGACGTTAAATTTCTATATAAAACTGGGTATAGCTGACAAGGGTGTTTTCCTCGAGAATTTGTTAGCTTAGACTAGACTACCCACTATTTATTTGACGTTAGATTTCTATATAAAACTGGGTATAGTTGACATGGGTGTTTTTTTCTACGAGATTTTGTTAGCTTAGACTAGACTACCCAGTATTTATTTGACGTTAGATTTCTATATAAAATTGGGTATAGTTGACAAGGGTTTTTTCCTTGAGAATTTGTTAGCTTAGACTAGACTACCCACTATTTATTTGACGTTAAATTTCTATATAAAACTGGGTATAGTTGACAAGGGTCCTTTTTTCTACGAGATTTTGTTAGCTTAGACTAGACTACCCACTATTTATTTGACGTTAAATTTCTATATAAAACTGGGTATAGCTGACAAGGGTGTTTTCCTCGAGAATTTGTTAGCTTAGACTAGACTACCCACTATTTATTTGACGTTAGATTTCTATATAAAACTGGGTATAGTTGACATGGGTGTTTTTTTCTACGAGATTTTGTTAGCTTAGACTAGACTACCCAGTATTTATTTGACGTTAGATTTCTATATAAAATTGGGTATAGTTGACAAGGGTTTTTTCCTTGAGAATTTGTTAGCTTAGACTAGACTACCCACTATTTATTTGACGTTAAATTTCTATATAAAACTGGGTATAGTTGACAAGGGTCCTTTTTTCTACGAGATTTTGTTAGCTTAGACTAGACTACCCACTATTTATTTGACGTTAAATTTCTATATAAAACTGGGTATAGCTGACAAGGGTGTTTTCCTCGAGAATTTGTTAGCTTAGACTAGACTACCCACTATTTATTTGACGTTAGATTTCTATATAAAACTGGGTATAGTTGACATGGGTGTTTTTTTCTACGAGATTTTGTTAGCTTAGACTAGACTACCCAATATTTATTTGACGTTAAATTTCTATATAAAACTGGGTATAGTTGACAAGGGTCCTTTTTTCTACGAGATTTTGTTAGCTTAGACTAGACTATCCACTATTTATTTGACGTTAAATTTCTATATAAAACTGGGTATAGCTGACAAGGGTGTTTTCCTCGAGAATTTGTTAGCTTAGACTAGACTACCCACTATTTATTTGATGTTAGATTTCTATATAAAACTGGGTATAGTTGACATGGGTTTTTTTCCTCGAGAATTTGTTAGCTTAGACTAGACTACCCAGTATTTATTTGACGTTAGATTTCTATATAAAATTGGGTATAGTTGACAATGGTTTTTTCCATGAGAATTTGTTAGCTTAGACTAGACTACCCACTATTTATTTGACGTTAAATTTCTATATAAAACTGGGTATAGTTGACAAGGGTCCTTTTTTCTACGAGATTTTGTTAGCTTAGACTAGACTACCCACTATTTATTTGACGTTAAATTTCTATATAAAACTGGGTATAGCTGACAAGGGTGTTTTCCTCGAGAATTTGTTAGCTTAGACTAGACTACCCACTATTTATTTGACGTTAGATTTCTATATAAAACTGGGTATAGTTGACAAGGGTTTTTTCCTTGAGAATTTGTTAGCTTAGACTAGACTACCCACTATTTATTTGACGTTAAATTTCTATATAAAACTGGGTATAGTTGACAAGGGTCCTTTTTTCTACGAGATTTTGTTAGCTTAGACTAGACTACCCACTATTTATTTGACGTTAAATTTCTATATAAAACTGGGTATAGCTGACAAGGGTGTTTTCCTCGAGAATTTGTTAGCTTAGACTAGACTACCCACTATTTATTTGACGTTAGATTTCTATATAAAACTGGGTATAGTTGACATGGGTGTTTTTTTCTACGAGATTTTGTTAGCTTAGACTAGACTACCCAATATTTATTTGACGTTAAATTTCTATATAAAACTGGGTATAGTTGACAAGGGTCCTTTTTTCTACGAGATTTTGTTAGCTTAGACTAGACTACCCACTATTTATTTGACGTTAAATTTCTATATAAAACTGGGTATAGCTGACAAGGGTGTTTTCCTCGAGAATTTGTTAGCTTAGACTAGACTACCCACTATTTATTTGATGTTAGATTTCTATATAAAACTGGGTATAGTTGACATGGGTTTTTTTCCTCGAGAATTTGTTAGCTTAGACTAGACTACCCAGTATTTATTTGACGTTAGATTTCTATATAAAATTGGGTATAGTTGACAATGGTTTTTTCCTTGAGAATTTGTTAGCTTAGACTAGACTACCCACTATTTATTTGACGTTAAATTTCTATATAAAACTGGGTATAGTTGACAAGGGTCCTTTTTTCTACGAGATTTTGTTAGCTTAGACTAGACTACCCACTATTTATTTGACGTTAAATTTCTATATAAAACTGGGTATAGCTGACAAGGGTGTTTTCCTCGAGAATTTGTTAGCTTAGACTAGACTACCCACTATTTATTTGACGTTAGATTTCTATATAAAACTGGGTATAGTTGACATGGGTGTTTTTTTCTACGAGATTTTGTTAGCTTAGACTAGACTACCCAGTATTTATTTGACGTTAGATTTCTATATAAAATTGGGTATAGTTGACAAGGGTTTTTTCCTTGAGAATTTGTTAGCTTAGACTAGACTACCCACTATTTATTTGACGTTAAATTTCTATATAAAACTGGGTATAGTTGACAAGGGTCCTTTTTTCTACGAGATTTTGTTAGCTTAGACTAGACTACCCACTATTTATTTGACGTTAAATTTCTATATAAAACTGGGTATAGCTGACAAGGGTGTTTTCCTCGAGAATTTGTTAGCTTAGACTAGACTACCCACTATTTATTTGACGTTAGATTTCTATATAAAACTGGGTATAGTTGACATGGGTGTTTTTTTCTACGAGATTTTGTTAGCTTAGACTAGACTACCCAATATTTATTTGACGTTAAATTTCTATATAAAACTGGGTATAGTTGACAAGGGTCCTTTTTTCTACGAGATTTTGTTAGCTTAGACTAGACTATCCACTATTTATTTGACGTTAAATTTCTATATAAAACTGGGTATAGCTGACAAGGGTGTTTTCCTCGAGAATTTGTTAGCTTAGACTAGACTACCCACTATTTATTTGATGTTAGATTTCTATATAAAACTGGGTATAGTTGACATGGGTTTTTTTCCTCGAGAATTTGTTAGCTTAGACTAGACTACCCAGTATTTATTTGACGTTAGATTTCTATATAAAATTGGGTATAGTTGACAATGGTTTTTTCCATGAGAATTTGTTAGCTTAGACTAGACTACCCACTATTTATTTGACGTTAAATTTCTATATAAAACTGGGTATAGTTGACAAGGGTCCTTTTTTCTACGAGATTTTGTTAGCTTAGACTAGACTACCCACTATTTATTTGACGTTAAATTTCTATATAAAACTGGGTATAGCTGACAAGGGTGTTTTCCTCGAGAATTTGTTAGCTTAGACTAGACTACCCACTATTTATTTGACGTTAGATTTCTATATAAAATTGGGTATAGTTGACAAGGGTTTTTTCCTTGAGAATTTGTTAGCTTAGACTAGACTACCCACTATTTATTTGACGTTAAATTTCTATATAAAACTGGGTATAGTTGACAAGGGTCCTTTTTTCTACGAGATTTTGTTAGCTTAGACTAGACTACCCACTATTTATTTGACGTTAAATTTCTATATAAAACTGGGTATAGCTGACAAGGGTGTTTTCCTCGAGAATTTGTTAGCTTAGACTAGACTACCCACTATTTATTTGACGTTAGATTTCTATATAAAACTGGGTATAGTTGACATGGGTGTTTTTTTCTACGAGATTTTGTTAGCTTAGACTAGACTACCCAATATTTATTTGACGTTAAATTTCTATATAAAACTGGGTATAGTTGACAAGGGTCCTTTTTTCTACGAGATTTTGTTAGCTTAGACTAGACTACCCACTATTTATTTGACGTTAAATTTCTATATAAAACTGGGTATAGCTGACAAGGGTGTTTTCCTCGAGAATTTGTTAGCTTAGACTAGACTACCCACTATTTATTTGATGTTAGATTTCTATATAAAACTGGGTATAGTTGACATGGGTTTTTTTCCTCGAGAATTTGTTAGCTTAGACTAGACTACCCAGTATTTATTTGACGTTAGATTTCTATATAAAATTGGGTATAGTTGACAATGGTTTTTTCCTTGAGAATTTGTTAGCTTAGACTAGACTACCCACTATTTATTTGACGTTAAATTTCTATATAAAACTGGGTATAGTTGACAAGGGTCCTTTTTTCTACGAGATTTTGTTAGCTTAGACTAGACTACCCACTATTTATTTGACGTTAAATTTCTATATAAAACTGGGTATAGCTGACAAGGGTGTTTTCCTCGAGAATTTGTTAGCTTAGACTAGACTACCCACTATTTATTTGACGTTAGATTTCTATATAAAACTGGGTATAGTTGACATGGGTTTTTTTCCACGAGATTTTGTTAGCTTAGAATAATTGGTGTTTTATTTTCTACTACCCACCATTTATTTGACGTATCATATCTATTTAAATTGATGAGACTTTATGTGCAACTTGACTTGCTTACTCTGTCCGGCGGTTTGGCGTGTCTGGAACCGCTTCGGCCTGAACTAAAAGCTGAATAAAAAAGCAACAGCTTCCTTATCCTTAATCTTAAGCGGCCGACGCACATTTTTAAATCGTGCACAATCATTTGTTTCCTGAAAAGTAGCAAATTGGTAACGCCGCAGATTATAATTAAATATACAAATACGCGCGCCATCTACACAAACTTGGAACATTTGCAATTAAAAAAAATGCTCGTTTTATGACGAGGACCATTTAAAAACACTTTTATTTTTTGCAAGTCGTTTTACATAGCTTATAGCGTTTTGAAAATAAGATCAATGATTAAAATAATATATGTAAATTAATATCTTATATGCATACCCGACATTAAAAGCACATTTTAACAATTAGTCAATCACTGCGAGACATAATGAATGAAAATAAACGGACTGATGTTGTTCGATTATCAATAGCAGTCAATAAAACAAGAATTAAAAGTCATTTTATACACACAAAGTAGCATTTCGGTGCCGGCCGGGTCGGTCGGTGGCTGGAATTTTAAAATCATTCGCCTCCAAGCAAGTTTTAATTTGACAAGAAACAAAGTTTTGCGACTTACTGCATTCAAGGATTTAATTTTGCGTGGGCGATTACGCGTCCTGCCACAATCATTCTTAGACTTGCCGAGCCAGCAACGGAGCGCGTCTTGTTGTGACGAATTCCTCGAGTGGCAATTAAGGGTGCGCTTTTTCGGCTAATAAACATCTAGTTACCTCTCTGAAACCGGCTAAATATTTGTCAACATTCATTTATATCTGTTCGGACATTAGTATGCTAGCGAGGACCTCATTTAGAGGGGACAAAAACCGTGGCTCTTTCAGCCGGCAAGGTAGATTCAGTGAGTACCAAATAAATGCCTGTCTGGGTTACGTTGGACGTTTTCCGCGAATCACGTGGTCTATGGTCTTGCCGATCGTTTTTTGTCAGAGCTAATGGAATTTTTTAAATGCTGGCCAAAATCTCGCGGTTAAATGTTCGACAAGGGCGTATTGGATTTTTTTTTCAAGGGGGTAAAAGCGACGGAGGTGTGCGACGCGTTGGCTTTAAAATTAAAGCAGAATCGCGAATTGTTATAAAATAAACTATTACGCGTATTAAATGAAAGAGTGCTTTTAACTTTTAGATCAAGACAGATAAATATCTCCTATTGACTATTATGTGCGATTGGGAGGTTCATTTCTTTTAAGAAAAATATGCATTTCACTCTAATTGTTAGTGTTATTGTACAGTTTTATAGATAGAAAGTGGTCAAACGAACTTTTACGCGTCTGAAATGAAAGAGTGCTCTCAACTTTCAGATCAATGGAGTTAAATCTCTCCTTGACTATTCTAAGTTATTATTTTTTAAAGAAAAATAAGTACTTCGCTTTATTTATGAGTGTTATTTTATAGTTTTACAAATAGGAAATTAAGAAATTAACTAATGCGCGCATTAAATGAAAGAGTGCTTTTAACTTCTTGATCAAAATAATCGAAGTGCTTCTTAACTATTCTGTGCTATTAGAACATTCCTTTATTGAATTACGAGTGTTGTTGAATAGTATTATATGTAGGAAATGAAAAACTAATAAGCGTATTAAATGAAAGAGTGCTTCTAACGTTTGGATCAGGGCAGTTAAATAAACATCGCCTTTACTATTCTGCGTCATTGATACGTTAATTTTTTAATGAAAAATGTGCATTTCGCTCTAACTGTTAGCGTTATTGTATAGTTTCATAGATAGGAAATGATCAAAGGAACTTTTACGCGTTTGAAGTGAAAGAGTGCTCTCAACTTTTAGATCATAGGAGTTAAATCTGTCCTTGGCTATTCTATGGTATTAGGACGTTTATTATTTAAAGAAAAGTATATATTTCGCTTTAATTATGAGTCTTATTTTATAGTTTGGTAAGGAGGAATGAAAAAATGAAATAATGCGCGTATAAAATGAAAGAGTGCTTTTAACTTCTCTTCTCTTCTTAACTATTCTCTGCTATTAGAACATTCATTTATTGAATTGAGTGTTTCTATATAGTATTGTTGTAGGAAATGAAAAACTAATAAGCGTATTAAATGAAAGAGTGCTTCTAACGCTTGGATCAAGGCAGTTAAATAAATATCGCCTTTACTATTCTGCGTCACTGACATGTTAATTTTTTATGAAAAAATGTGCATTTCGCTCTAATTGTTAGCGTTATTGTATAGTTTCATAGATAGGAAATGATCAAAGGAACTTTTACGCGTCGGAATTGAAAGAGTGCTCTCAACTTTCAGATCAAAGGAGTTAAATCTCTTCTTGATTAAGTTATTATTTTTTAAAGAACAATAAGTACTTCGCTTTATTTGTGAGTCATATTTTATAGTTTTGCAAATAGAGAATGAAAAAATGAACTAATGCGCGTATTAAATGAAAGAGTGCTTTTAACTTTCAAATCTCCACAATTAAATATTTCGGCGACTATTCTGTGTAGGGAATAATCAAATGAACTTTTACGCGTCTGAAATGAAAGAGTGCTTTTAACTATTAGATCAAGACAATTAAATATCTGCTCAAATATTCTGTATAAATGGGGAGGTTCAGTTTTTAAAGAAAAATATGCATTTCGCTCTAATTAGCGCTATTGTGTAGTTTCATAGATGGGGAATGATCAAATGAACTTTTACGCTTCTGAAATGAAAGAGTGCTCTCAACTTTTAGATCAAAGGAGTAAAATCTCTAGCTGGTTGGAACGTTTATGATTTTTTAAAGAAAAATATGTATTTCGCTTTATTTTTGAGTGTTATTTTATAGGTTTGTAAATGGGAAATGAAAAAATAAACTAATGCGCGTATTAAGTGAAAGAGTGCTTTTAAATTTTAGATCAAGACAACCAAATATTTCTTTGACTAATATGTGCACTTGGGAGGTTCAGTTTTTTAAGAAAAATATAGTTTATTGTACAGTATCATTGATGAGGAATGATCAAATGAAGTTTTACACGTCTGAAATGAAAGAGCGCTCTCAACTTTTAAACCAAAGCAAAGGAGTTAAATCTGTCTTTGGCTATTCTATAGTATTGGGACGTTTATTATTTAAAGAAAAATATATATTTCGTGTTTTTGTATAGTTTTGTATGTAGGAAATGAAAAATTGGTAAGCGTATTAAATGAAAGAGTGCTCTCAGCTTTTAGATCAAAGAAGTTAAATCTCTCCTAGGCCATTCTATGTTATTGCGACGTTTATGTTTTAAAGTAAAATATATATTTCGTGTTTTGTGTAGTTTTATAAATAGGAAATGAAAAAATAACCTAATGCGCGTATTAAATGAAAGAGTGCTTTTAACTTTTGCATCGAAACAGTTAAATACCTCTTTGAGTGGGTAAGTGGGTAATTACTTGTTTCACTTTAATTGTAAGTGTTATTGTATAGTTTCGTAAATAGGGAATAACGAAATAAAGTAATACGCGTATTAAATGAAAGAGTGCTTTCAACTTCTTGATCAAAAGAATCAAATCACTGTTTTTAACTATTTTGTTTTATTAGGAGGCTCATTTTTTTAAGAAAAATATACATTTCGTTTTAATTGTGAATGTCATTGTATACTTGTGTAGATAGGGAACTATTACGCGTCTTGAATGAAAGAGTGCTTTAACGAATAAACGAGTGAACTATTACGCGCATTACATAAAAGTGTGTTTTTAATTCCTAGATAAAAATACCCAAAATATCTCCTTGGACATTCAGTACAATCGACACGTTATTTTTGCTCTGTAACCTATTTCGAGTCGTGCATTAAGCATCCGCCCGAAATTACCCGGTCCTTACGTTAAACAAGCAAAGCATTCACAACCGCTTACACCATATTGGTATATTTGCCGTATTAATTAATTTAAATGAATATCATAGTTAGTAACTCAATAAACACATTGTTACCACAACAATAGAGACTATTTAGGAGCGAGCCCGTTCAACTGAAATGATAAATGATGGAAAATTATTTTATTCAATTAAATTCAATTTATTCAAATAATTAAACGGAGGAGCCATAAATTATTGGGAGTTATTTTATTACGACCATTAAAAGCATCGGCAAATTATGTTGTATTAATTGATTAGCAACAATTATTACCGAAATAGCAATTAAACATGTTACATAATTAGAGGGGATATAATTAACTTAACGCTTGCAGCAGGAGCAGACCAACATATGCAAGATTGAAATATTCCGGCAGTTTTGATTCTTAGTAGAATGGTTTCTGGTTTCTCTTCTCAGTCGATTACTTTGAACGCTTTATAGTTTCGAGATATTTTTCTGAAGTGTCATGTAAGTGTCGTCAGGAGGCGTGGCTTCGTTTCGCTGAGGTCACGTGGTCAGTTTGCGCACTAACTTCCACGTCATCAGTAGGCGCCGGCGCGGCTAACTCCGCAATACTATATGATTTTCACATAATTTTCTTGTCTTAATTCCTGTCGCAAAAGTCCTTCCACTTTATTTTTAATTACTTTGTTTGAGAAAGTTTCCTGAGCCCGTTAGCCTCCGCCTTTGGTGTCCGCGTCGTATGGTTGTGTTTGGCTCGGGGGAAGGCATCTTGTGAATTCTGTTTTTGGACACTAATTAACAAACATAAAGGCATTGTTTTGCCAGGTTCACATACGTTTTAACAAGTTTATGCATCTGTTCATGTGAATTTCTACCGAGAAATACCGCACAAATTGTTCAAAATGATACCACCTATGAAGCCGAAGACGTTCAGTCATCCCAGATATTCTACAATATAAATATTTACATAACTCACTTGCTAGTCCAAAAGCCGTTAAGTATATCATTTATCGAGGAATTTCGAATTTAACCGTTTTAAAATATTAGCAGGAATTCGTTTTGGGAAGAGAGTCAATTTTAAAGAGTATTCAAATCTATAAACCACGCACCAAGGAAGCGACCGACTGGTTTGTAATGTATTATCTAACAAATAGGCACACCAGAGTTACACAATGAGTTGCAAATTCCTGAAAATTAATTAAATTAACTTTATTTATGTTCACGTTAGTTCTGTCAGAAGAAAAAGAAAGGTTCGCATCGTCTGGTTGCGTTGAAATAATGGTGTCATTTTTTATATGGGAAACCCAGATTTTCAATAACTGTACAACAGATTATTATCGAGTATCGCGCAATTGTGTCCAGCAATATTTTCTTTAACGATAATGTGAAGAGACTAGTTTGTGCAGAATGCATAGAACTGGTGATGGAATTATTATTAAATAAAATCGTGAAATTATTTTAAAATTTCAATTTTCATCACAAATTTTGGCGGTTAAGGTGTGTCGAAAATATTTTTATCAAGATCCTCAGTCTATTTCCTACAACTTTGACGCGACACTTATTACCCTATCTCCCCTAATAAAGGTAAGAGGGAGCGGAGTATTTTTTTAAGAAATTATCCCGATAACTTCGGTTCGCTTAAACGGAATTGCACAAACTTGGGCTCGTTGGAAAGAGCTATTCTTTTAAAAAAACACCTCGCTCCTCTATCCTATTCATCGAGATAGGGTAACAAGTACCCGATCTAAATTGTAGAAAACAACCTTATGATCGCGATAGAAATGATTTCGACACAATTGGCATGGTCCTCAAGAAAACTGGTGTTCTTGGCATATTCTTTCGAGGAATCACACCGCGCCTCTACCTCCTTATAAAGGAGAAAATAGGGTAACAAGTACCCAATCTAAGTTGTAGAAAGCAACCTTAGGATCGCGATAAAAACAATTTTTTTCCCCGAAATTCTTACAGTTAAGGAGTGTCGAAATTATTTTTATTAAGAACCTCAGACTATTTCCTACAATTTTGACGCGACACTTATTACCCTATCTCGCTTAATAAAGGTGTGGAGGAGCGGGGTATTTTCTTAAGAAATTATGCCTACAACTTCGCGGAATTTAAAAAACTTGGGCTCGTCGGAAGCAGCTATTCTCTTGAGGAAATGCTTCGCCCCATTATTATGGGAGATAGGGTAACAGTACCCGATCTTAGTTGTAGAAAACAATCTTAGGATCGCAATAAAAATAATTTCGACACACAATTGATTTATACAATTTATAGATATTTTGAAACTATTTCCTACAACTTTGACGCGGCACTTATTACCCTATCGCGCTTAATAAAGGTGTGGAGGAGCAGGGTATTTCTTTAAGAAATTATGCCGACAACTTCGGTTCGCGGAATTTAACAAACTTCTCTTGAGGAAATACTTTGCTTCTCTTCCCCGTTATTATAGGATATAGGGTAACAAGTACCCTATCTAAGTTGTAGAAAACAACCTTAGGTTCGCGATAAAAATAATTTCTACACGCAATTGACTTGGTACGTAAGAAAATCGCCGTTTCCAACAAAGTTTGACGATTAACGCGTGTCGAAATTATTTTTATTGAGAGCCTCAGACTATTTCCTGCAACTTTGATGCGACGCTTATTACCCTATCTCTCCTAATAAAGGTATGAAGGGGTGGGGTACTTCTTCAAAAAATTATGCCGATAACTTCGGTTTGTCCAAGCCGAGTCTAACAAACTTGGACTTGTTGGAAAGAGCTATTATCTTAAAAAGACTCCCCGCTTCTCTATTCTGTTCTTATGGAAGATAGGGTAACAAGTGCCCGATCTAAGTTGTAGAAAACAATCTTAGGATCTCGACGGAAATGAATTCAATAAGAAATTGACAAGGCCCGCAAGAAAACCGGCATATCCCCATATATCGATATTCTTGGACTATTCTACAACTTTGATGAGATACTTATTACCCTATCTTAATAAAAATAGGAGGGAACGGAATATTTCTTTAGGAAATTATCTCGATAACTTCGGTTCGCCTAAACGAAATTGAACAAACTTCGCCTGGTTGGAAAGAGCTATTATCTTCAGGAAATACTTCGCTCTTTTGCCCCGTTTTTATGAGAGATAGGGTAACAAGTATCCGATCTAAATTGTAACAAACAACCTTAGGATCATGATAGAAATAATTTCGATAAACAATTATTGACTTGGTGCGTAAAAGAACACGGACGTTTGACAGCAAACGCGCGTGGAAATAATTTTTATAGATATTTTTAAACTATTGACGCGACACTTATTACCCTATCTCGCTTAATAAAGGTGTGGTGAAGCGGGGTATTGATTTAAGAAATTATGCCGACAACTTCGGTCCGAGAATTTTAACAAACTTGGGCTCGTTGGAAACAGTTATTCTCTTGAGGAAATACTTCGCTCCTCTTCCCCGTTATTATGTGAGATAGGGTAACAAGTACCCGATCTAAATTGTAGAAAACAACCTTAGGACCGCGATAGAAATAATTTCGGCACACAATTGACTTGGTCCGTAAGAAGATCGGCGTTTTCTCTGAAGTTTGACGGTTAACGCGTGTCATAATTATTTTTATCAAGATCCTCAGACTATTTCCTACAACTTTGACGCGACACTCATCACCCTATCTTGCTTAATAAAGGCGTGGGGGAGCGGGGTATTTCTTTAAGAAATTATGCCGATAACTTCAGTTTGCCTAAGCGGAATTTAACAAACTTGGGCTCGTTGGAAAGAGCTTTTTTCGCTAAATGAAACTGAGCTTAAAAAATAGTCAAGCAAGAAGGGTATAAATGAAATTACCTGCGATAACGTGAAAAATACGTGTTGCTTTTGCATTTTCTTGCCCTGCCTCCTGGCCTAACGCTCGTTATTACAAAATACAAAACGATTCGTCTACCACAAAACCAAAGGCATTCGGTGAGACGTTCAACAACGACAAACATTCACAGAAAGTTATTCGGTATGCCGTTATCTATTTCTGAAACCATTGTTTTTTCATTGCTATTTGTTCAATTTTTTTAAACGGAGACATTCATCATGGTTGTTCAAACATGATCGTAATGGATCATCTATAGAGCGGCCGTTGTAGAAAGTAATGGGAGCCCATAAACTAAATTAGACAGTAACCTCAAGACCGTACGGCTTCTTGCTCGAAATCTGGACCCCATATCGCGTACTGCACAAAAATATTAAGCCCGGGCTCCGGGATAATAAATTTTAACATTTCGAATCATTAAACGAAACAAATTCGGATTCTCGTTTGGGTGTACAAAAATTGCTCGGCTGGAGCAATTACGGTACGGGCGCATTAATGATGGAGCTCTTTCGTCTGGGATTTTGCCTCGTAATAATCACTCCCGGTACTTGTCTGAAAACAGCCTCGATGCCTCAGTTTACAAAAAATTCCTTTCAGATCCGAATCATAAAGCATAATCAATGCTAATACATCAAATTTTTATTGCCCAATAAAACGAAATGTCCAGTTATGTGATCGGATTGCAGAGGAATTTCCTGTTCCAATAATTGTTGTGAAATAAAAATTTGGAAAGCTATAAAAGTCACGTTAACAAACTGTTAAAATATATTAGCAAAAATTTCCAAAGCCATTTTTATTATACTGGGGGTTGTGAATAAACAACACTCAGGTCTGTCCAACCTGCGTTAATGATCGTAAACCACCTGACTACAAAAATAGGCAACCAGGTATTCTGGCGTGCGTATTAGTTGCGTTGCTCTTGATTTGCTTTTTGTCTTCATTCTTGGACTAACTTAAATAATTCTGTTTTCCATCCCTGCACCTTGTTAAAACCGAGCGATACAGCAAAATATAGTCATGTGCGAGGAAGTTCGATCTTTCAGCGCTATAAATTCCCCATTGGCGTGGATATTACGAAATTAATAGGCACTGCGAAGGCTCGTCCCAACGCTTTATCACTTACTAATTTTCTCTCGATTTAGAATCTCTCCTACATCCCGGTCGGTAATTTTTATCTCGCTTGAAATATTATTGCCGATTATCATACACATTATCATAATACAAAATCATATGGGGTGTAGTAATGTTATAGTCTCGGCCGTAATAATAGTTTATAGTATAAAGCATTAAATTTGCAACCAGTTTACAAACAGAATAAGGATCGAGCAGAGATAGCGCCTATTAAAGCACGGGAACATTATTTGTTAAGAGTTTTATTAGCTATAAATTATATTCCTTAATATTTTAAAATGATATCTTTAGGATTACAACAGGTTGTATACATTTTGTTTGGAATTAAATTTATTATCTACAGAAACGATAAAAATGATCCGGGCAAGTCTCGTCCAAGACGGCTCCAATATAAGAAACAATAAATACTGTAAATTTTGATTTATGCCCTAATCGCCTTAATATACGACAGGTTTAACACATTTTAATTTAGGAATAGGATTTTTGTTAAAGCAAAAAGTAGGTAACATTATATTCGTTGTAACGCGATATCCTGGTTCGATTCCCAAAGCTGTTCGCGCAATATATGCAACAAATTATACTTTATTATAATCATAAGATATGTCAATAAAAACGAACCTACCTAATAAACTCCAAGCCCCTAGGCAAGTTTACTTAAAGAAGAAGAAAATCATACAAATACTGAATCCAAAACCTCTATCAGGGAGACTGCGCTCAGACTCCATCGCGGAATATCCAATTCTTCCACCTTCATCGCAATCGCCGACACACATACCCAATATTTGTATATATTGTATGTAATGTATTTATGGCCACAGCAACTGTATACTTTCATTGTGTCGTGTTTACATACAAATATCTACGATTAGGGGCAGTTGCCTCTGTGTATTTCAGAGTTCTGGATACGTCAGCATTCCCTATATTCCACAATGACACCATAATTAATAATATTTCGGCCTCATTTAATTCTGCAAAGTGATTGTTAATGTACAGATTATTAGAAGAACTATTCGGAATAAATTAAAAATACATAAAACATAAAATATTAAACGTTGGCGTTCGCCGTTATAAATAAAAATCAATAATATCTCAGGAATGAAAGATATCCGAAGAACAATATTTACGATTAACCAATATCAATAAAAACCGTGATTTAATTATTTGCAGAAATAAATTTAAGGAATGCCAAGCTGTTAAACCCGAAGAACAAATGAAAATATATTTAAAAAAAAAACAAACAGGCAAAAGTATACTTAAGCCAATCAGAATTATTACTGGTGAGTTTTATTACCCCAAAGTCGCATTCCTCCGAGCCATATTCATTTTGACTTACAACGTGACATTAAAAACTTTTGATTGGAGCAAAACGATCGAAATGGGGTTATTATTTTTAACGAATTACAATTTATTTGGACACTCACACCGGCTCACAATCGCTTATTTTCGCTAACTATATGTATTTACGACTCAACAACTGTGATATTATTAATACCGATTTCAGGTAGTAAATTCTAGCAGCGTTAAACACCGAGCGTTATATTTCGTTTATTTTATATTCGTACCCAAAAACGACGCAGGCCATTTGTTTTTAAAACCCTCCCAAATGAACATAATAAAAAAATAATATCAATACATTGAACAGTAATTTTTATTAGTTACTGTCAGTTGTAGTGGCAGTTTTATTAGGTTTTATGTGAAACGAAACCTAACCTTAAAATCCGCATTATTGGAGACATCAATCAAAGCAACTACTGATTCAAATTGGTGCGCATGGGCGTGGCCTAAAAGCGAAAGGGTGGGAGCGGCAAGAACCCCCGTACCTACTCTACTTAAATGGCATATTTCAAAATGGGTATACATTTACCAAAACGAAATTAATATTCTTGAGTTTTATGTAAATAGGGTTGGATATGTAAACTGTAACGAGCGGTCAGTGAGGTCTTCCTGGGTTATTCCGATTATCTTCGACGTTAGCTACCTGCCATGTCCGCTGTGTTGTGTAACACCTTGCAAGTGCAAAATTAGTCCTTAATTAATTTTCAGGAAGACCAGTCATGTAACACCGCAGGAAATAAAAAAAAAAGCGAACATAAAGCCGAGTTATATGTAGTTAATTGAAATCCGAATTTCGAATAACAAGTTATTGAAAAATGTGAACAAGAAATTAAAGGCATGAACAGACAAATATAAATGTATATACGCCGTAAAGGTAAGGAACATTAATTATGTCAAATACAAACAGTCTGACGACTAGTAAAAACCTTGTCGGACAAGCCTAAATTATTCAAATTAATATAAACAGACCAGAAAAAGTTAATGGCCATCATTAATCCGACTTTTAAATCAAAATGTTGAGAGCACTTTGTAAAATGTTACAAAATCATGTTTCTTAAATTACCCATAAATAGTTATTAACACTAAATTCTGCCCAAAACCCAAAACATATAAACTTTAGACTAGAGTCTGATTTATTCGTCCCGTTTTATTTCTCTCCATATAAGATATTATTACTATATAAACAACTTGGAAAAACATAAATTGTCAACTGGAGTTAATGACGCCATTTGTTACTCGAACTGTAAATGATAAAATTATTTACTTCACTCTGCATTACTTAACACAAAGCACAATATAATTAATACATACCGTAAATGATATACGAGGCGATATATTTCACTGGTACCCATTTCTTCTCCCAACCTTCTTTATTGAACGCCTTGGCATTAGTTGTTTCAAATTCTTTTAATTTGATTTCATTCTGCAGTTTTTAATGTTGTAGGCAGAGGCTGATGAGGGACAAATAGCCAGAAACCGGTCCACGGTTGGTATTTATGCTCTGCCCGACACTGTTAGTTGCCTGTAATTAAAAATAATCCTTTACTGCCAGCTTGACATAAAAAAGTAGAAGCCTGTTAAAAATTATCCATAAAACTACAGACTTGTTAAAAGTGACCTATAAAAGTGCAATCCATTTAAAAACTGAACTATAAAAATACAAATCTGTTAAATTGATCTATTAAAAGGACAGATCTGGTAAGAAATAACCTATAAAAATACAGACCAGTTTATACAGACCTATATAAATACAAGCTTGTTAGAAATTAAAATACGGCGCTTTTAATGATAACCGAAGAAATCGTGAGGTCCGACAGTGGCTATAGTCCTGCAGGTTAGTTCTTACAGGTCTGTACTCTTGTAGATCAGTTTCAACAGGTCTGTATTTTAATTACAGGTTTTTACTTTTAGAGGTCAATCAAAAACACGTTGACATAAAAAAGTAGAGGCCTGTTAAAAATTATCCAAAAAAAATACAGAACTATAAAAGTACAAACCTGTTGAAAATTGACCTCTAAAAGAATAACTCCCCTAAAACTGATCCATAAAACTACAGACTTGTTAAAACTGACCTATAAAAGTACAATCCATTTAAAAACTGAACTATAAAAATACAAACCTGTTAAACTGATCTATAAAAGTACAGATCTGAATTGATCTATAAAAATACAGATCGGTTTATACAGACCTATATAAATACAAGCTGTTAGAAATTAAAATACGGCGCTTGTGATGATAACCGGAGAAATCGTGAGGTCGCTTAGGCCAGACAGTGGCGATAGTCCTGCAGGTTAGTTCTTACTAGTCTG
This sequence comes from Rhagium mordax, assembly GCA_963680705.1. Taxonomy (NCBI): domain Eukaryota; kingdom Metazoa; phylum Arthropoda; class Insecta; order Coleoptera; family Cerambycidae; genus Rhagium; species Rhagium mordax. The sequence continues at coordinate 50,748,030 of OY796663.1, forward strand.
TACTGTTGTAGATCAGTTTCAACAGGTCTGTATTTTTATTACAGGTTTGTACTCCCTTAAAACTGATCTATAAACTCCAGGCTTGTTAAAAGTGACCTATAAAGGTGCAATCCATTTAAAAACTGAACTATAAAAATACAAACCTGTTAAACTGTTCTATAAGAGTACAGTACTGGTAAAAATTGACCTATAAAAATACAGACCAGTTTATACAGACCTATATAAATACAATGCAATACAATATCTGATGATAACCGGGAGGTCATTTTGACCAAACAGTAGCGATACTCCCGCAGGTTAGTTCTTACAGGTCTGTACTCTTGTAGATCAGTGTCAACAGGTCTGTATTTTTATTACAGGTTTGTACTTTTACAGGTCAGTTAAAAACACGTTGACATAAAAAGTAGAGGCCTGTTAAAAATGATCCATAAAAATAGAGACCTGTTAAAAATTGACCTATAAAAGTACAGACCTGTTGAAAATTGATCTGTGAAAGTATAACTCCCTTAAAACTAATCTATAAAACTACAGACTTGTTAAAACTGACCTATAAAAGTACAAACCATTTAAAAACTGAACTATAAAAATACAAACCTGTTAAACTGATCTGTAAAAGTACAGATCTGATAAGAATTGACCTATAAAAATACAGACCAGTTTATACAGACCTATATAATACAAACTTGTTAGAAATTAAAATACGGCGCTTGTGATGATAACCGGAGAAATCGTGAGGTGCTTGGCCAGACAATGGCGATAGGCCTGCAGGTTAGTTCTTACAGGTCTGTACTCTTGTAGATCAGTTTCAACAGATCTGTATTTTAATTATAGGTTTGTACTTTTACAGGTCAGTCAAAAACACGTTGACAAAAGTAGAGGCATGTTAAAAATGACCCAAAAAAATACAGACCTGTTAAAAACTGACCTATAAAAATACAAATCTGTTGAAACGAACCTATAAAAGTATATTGACCTACAGTACTGTAGGTACTTAACTTAAAACTTAATAAAACTCAGCTGTCCCTTGGTGCCTCTCTTTCCTTATTCATCTTAACTATTCCTGGGAGTGGGAACATTTTGGGATAATTACAATTCTACTATTATTCGGTTTTCTGTGCAATATTATTAAAATGTAAACAGGAAACTATTAATATTGTGTAATACGCTCAAGGAAGCAACTCTTCAAATAAAGTTATTAATTAATCGTGCGCCTTTTTCTGTCGTTTTCATCTGGGAATTCGTCTCGTCTGTTAACAAAAGCCCATCCACGGTATTAGATCACGTACCGCACCTATTCCAATTTAAGATGTCTTCATATATTATAAGGAGATACCGATCGATTATTCCAAGTCAATCGAAAATTTTATGGCATATTCTTGAAACAATAACCGACGTAGTGGAGCATCCATGCATGGTAACTAATAAGCACGTTTAGATTTTTTGCCTGTAGTGATAAATTACCGTTACTTACCTTGTTACACTCCGGGGTCATACAAAAATTCATCAAGCAGGAAAAGGCGTGTGATTGACAACGTAATGAAAAGGAGTTCACCTCGTTTTTGTTTAATTTTTCCATACCATCTCTAAAAAGTTTCACTACTTGTATGCACCAGTTACATCGGTAGACATCATTAATGAACATAATGAATAACAGTGGCTCTAAGTGGGAGCCTTGGGGAACACACTTCCAATCACTTGACTGGTCCATATGGGTCGTGATGTAAGTGAAACAAAAAGCATCGGTGACGCATGCCCCAGACGTCCTTTGCTTTAACGATTGATGTGTGCGAGGCGAAATATTTTTTATATTGTCCAGTTCATCCTGTTATTCATAACGCAACATCATAAAACAATTGTATAAACACTGTAACCTCGCATGGCGGTTTTAATTTTCCGAGAATGCTTTAGTTGGTCGTTATTAGTTTTCGTTGCCTTTTATTGATTTAGAAATTGTTATGTAAATTTTAAAGTGCCGACAGGACTTTTTACGACCGCCTTTTTGAAGACTAATATTTTTATGTTCTCGCCTATGCCTTTTGTTTTTTACGCGCCTTTAAAGGGGGCCATAAGTCTCTGGGACAAATGATTCCGAATCGAATTGCGGCACGCAAGTATTCCCCCATACGCGCGGCCGGTAATGCAACGTATATATTTGTTTATTACGCTCCTCATAAAAGTCGGGCTTAATTGGAAAATGGAAGTCTGGCTTGATTTTTTGTTTCGTCCAATTTCGCGGCAGGCCAGCAGATGTGCCCTGAAATATACTCAAAATAAAACCACCAAGACCATTCATAAAATTAATAAAATTTTACCCCTAGGCATGCAGTAACACTTCCCCCTAAAGAAAGACGCTTGAATTGCTTTCTTATCGAACGCGCTTAACAAAAATAGTGATACTGCCTTTCGCGGCGTAATTCCGAACCAATGAACCACGAATACCGATGTATTATGGGTTGCCTATAGTTAAGGAGAGGCTGGAATGTAACAAACTCCTCTGGTGACATTTCTCCGCGTCAACGGCGAACTGCCGCGCATCACCATGAGCCCACAAACAAACTGGAATGGCTGACGACTTTCTGATTCTATTCTTGTGTGTATTTAGTCATAGGTTTGCGGCTACGTTACTGAGAAACGATAAATCCGAGCCAACAAATCGCCCGAATTTGCATACAACATATATCCGACATTCCTGCACTGATTGACCTATTTTGTATTTCATTAATGCGGACACATTAATGGGCAATGACGTAAGGATTTGCCCACCTAAATGCGCGCCCGGTAAGATATGAGGTCCAGACCGGACAGTTTCCATGTGCTTGAGTTATTGCCGCCGTGGAGTATTTAGACATTAACAACCGGGCTTAGAATATTTGCATAGCCACAAATACTCACTTAATCATAAATATTACCACCACCACTGATTTACTTCCAATATTATTTATCGCCAACAGTCACACGGTACCTTATTTTTAGCCGTTTAAAGGTAAACATTCTTTATAATGTAACGATTTTATGTTCCGAGTGATAAATATCGTTACGTTTAATACCTCGGGTACGCGACTGAATCTGCAATAATCAAAATAAATCATTATTCCTCGCGATGATCTCAGCTTATAGGGCGAAGGGCGAAGGTCAGTCAATACTCGCCTTTAGAAAGAAGGGTCAAGATAAGAGACACATTGCCCTTAGGGAAGCTGTGAAACTTTGTTCGATGCTTGCACCCTAAAGAAAGACGTTTGAATTACACTTTTATCGACTATATATCTACTAGGTATTTCTAAATCATTTAAGAATATTTACTGGATATTTTTAAATTAATTAAAAATTTACAGCGGATGTTTTCAACTGAATTATCCTTAATATGGTTAAAAATATTTAGTTGGAATTTTTAATACAATTAAAAATATCTACTAGATATGCCTAAATTATTTAAAAATAACTTTAATTAAAAAAATAATTTTTAATTGAAATATCTTTTTAATACAATTAAAAGTATCTACTATCTACTATCTACTATCCAATGGTCAGTCAAATCACCCGACTTGTCTACGATGGATTTTTAAACTTTAATACAATTAAAAATATCTAGTCAGAATTTTTAATTCAATTAAAAATATCTGCTGAACATTTTTAAATCATTTAAGAATATTTTTAAATAAAAAAAATATTTCAAATAAATATTGTTAATTGAATTAGCTTTAATACAAACAAAAATATCTAGTTGAGATTTTTTATATAATTAAAAACACCTGTTAGATATTTACTAATCGTTTAAAAATATTTCCTAAATATTTTTAAACGAAATAAATTTTTTCGTTGATATCTTCAGCTGAATTATTTCTAATATGATTAAAAATATCTATTCAGAATTTTTAATTCAATTAAACATATCTAGTAAGAATTTCTAATTCAATTAAAAATATCTGCTAGATATTTCTAAATCGTTTAAACATATTTAAAAAAAAATATTTCTAGTAAATATCTTCGATCAAAATATCTTTAATATAATTACAAATATTTAGTAGTAATTTTTGATACAATTAAAAATATCTACTAGATATTTCCTAATCGTTTAAAAATATTGAATAGATATTTTTAAACGAAATAAAATTTTTTTCGTTGATATTTTCAACTGAATTATCTTTATTGCAATTAAAAATATCTACTACACATTTCTACATCATTAAAAAATATTTTTAAATGAAATAAATATTCCTAACAAATATTGTTAACCGAATTGTTTTTAATGCAATTGAAAATATATAGCTGGGATTTTTAATAGAATTAAAAATATCTACCAGGTACTTCTAAGTAATTTAAAGATATTTTTAATACAATTAAACTATCTAGTCGAAATTTTTAATATAATTCAAAATATTAACTAGATATTATTAAATATTAAAAAACATTTTTAAATAAAATAAATATTTTTAATTGAATTATCTTTAATGTAATTAAAAATATTTTGTCGAAATTTTTAATATAATTAAAAATATCTACTGGACATTTCTATATCATTTAAAAATATATACTAGATGTTCTTTAATGAAATAAAAGTTTCTAGTTGATACTCTCAACTGAATTACCATTATTACAATTAAAAATATCTACTACACATTTCTACATCATTAAAAATTATTTTTAAATAGAATAAATATTTCAAACAAATATTGTTATTCGAATTGTTTTTATTGCAATTAAAAATATATAGTTGGGATTTTTAATAGCCAATTTGTCCTTGAGACAGTTTATTTTCTTACTCTGCGGTGTCACTAGCATAAAGCTGAACAAACTTGATACGCATTTATACAGAGAACGAATAACTTTGGGCCAAGTACAGATCCTTGAGGTACACCGCATTTAATTCGTTAAATCAAGTCGTTTGCAAACTTTATATCACAGGAATCACACATTAACATGTAGTTGGGGCCGTGCAGTAGCATATATAGGAGATGTTAATAGCTTGTTTAATTTGATTGGGGACAATAAAATGTGCCAGGGTAGCAAGATATTAATCTACGTTGCAGTTATGCAAACCTTGACTACTTTTGCGGTTTTGAACGAAAATTTGTCGTCTCTTAAAATATCATTAAAAACCTGCATCCGAATAATCGTACGCTGATGATGCGCGACTACGATCCATTACAGTGCAATACAATTCTTTTGATGCTATCTCCTCGTAGATAACAAAAAATATACCTCTATACGTTTCTAGCGTACACAGCCAGATAACCAAACCCAATTAAAAATAGATTCTTAAAAGGCATTCAAAAATGCAAGCCATACCTCTGGGTCAATAAAGAACATGGTGTTCTTGACATTTACATTATACATCTTTTATCGCGATAAATCTCCATATGCAGCGCATAAATAATATTTTTAATAAGTAATTTATGGATAAATAAAGTGGACGTGCGATTGCGAAAATAAACAATTGTTGCAATAAAACGTTGTGGCCATGAGAAGTGTGTGATGACTTATAAGGGTAGCCGACGCAATGCCTACTTGAAATATGTTTTAATCAACAAAATGTGTGACTGTGTGACGCAATACGGTGTTTTTAAATAAAAACTAGAGATATTACAGTTTTTGAACAATCAATTTCCTGAATTATACACTGAAGACGTGACTCTATCCAATGGACAGCCCAAACGCCCGACTTGTCTACAATGGATATTTTACCTTTAATGCAATTAAATTTTTTCAATATAATTAAAAATATCTACTAGATATTATTAAATATTAAAAAACATTTTTAAATAAAATAAATATTTTTAATTGAATTATCTTTAATGTAATTAAAAATCTATTTTGTCGAAATTTTTAATATAATTAAAAATATCTACTAGACATTTCTATATTATTTAAAAATATTTACTAGATGATCTTCAATGAAATAAAAGTTTCTAGTTGATATTTTCAACTGAATTATCATTATTACAATTAAAAATATCTACGACACCATTCTTGTATTATTAAAAATAATTTTTAAATTAAATAAATATTTCTAGAAAATATTGTTATTCGAATTGTTTTTAATGCAATTAGAAATATATAGTTGGGATTTTTAATAGAATTATAAATATCTACTAAGTAGTTTTAAGTCATTTAAAAATATTTTTAATACAATTAAAAATGTCTAGTCAAAATTTTTAATATAATTAAAAATATCTACTAGACATTTCTATATCATTTAAAAATATTTACTAGATATTCTTCAATGAAATAACTAGTTGACATTTTCACCTGAGTTATCATTATTACAATTAATAATATCTACTACACATTTCTACATCATTAAAAATTATTTTTAAATAACATAAATATTTCTAGCAAACATTGTTAATCGAATTGTTTTTAATGCAATAAAAATATATAGTTGGGATTTTTAATAGAATTAAAAATCTCTACCAGGTATTTCTAAGTCATTTAAAAATATTTTTAATACAATTAAACATATTTAGTCGAAATTATTAATATAATTAAAAATATCCACTAGATATTTTTAAATTGTTTAAAAACATTTTTAAATAAAATAAATATTTTTAATAGAATTGTAATTAAAAATATTTTGTCGAAATTTTTAATATAATTAAAAATATCTACTAGACATTTCTAAATCATTTAAAAATATTTACTAGATATTCTTCAATAAAATAAAAGTTTCTAGTTGATATTTTCAACTGAATTGGCTTAATAACAATTAAAAATATCTACTACACATTTCCACATCATTAAAAAATATTTTTAAATAAAATAAATATTTCTAGCAAATATTGTTATTCGAATTGTCATTAATGCAATTAAAAATATATAGTTTGGATTTCTAATAGAATTTAAAATATCTACCAGGTATTTCTAGGTCATTTAAAAATATTTTTAATACAATTAAAAATATCTAGTCGAAATTTTTAATATAATTATATTTCCATCGCAACGAAGTGGAGCCTCTGTCCTGTGTTAATAATTATATTTCCATCCCAACGAAGAGGAGCCTCTGTCCTGTGTTTATAATTTCACCTGAGTTATCATTATTACAATTAATAATATCTACTACACATTTCTACATCATTAAAAATTATTTTTAAATAACATAAATATTTCTAGCAAACATTGTTAATCGAATTGTTTTTAATGCAATTAAAAATATGTATACATATTTCCATCTGAACGGAGTGGAGCCTCTGTTCAGTGTTTGAAATTATATTTCCATCTGAACGGAGAGGAGCCTCTGTTCAGTGTTTGAAATTATATTTCCATCTGAACGGAGAGGAGCCTCTGTTCAGTGTTTGAAATTATATTTCCATCTGAACGGAGAGGAGCCTCTGTTCAGTGTTTGAAATTATATTTCCATCTGAACGGAGAGGAGCCTCTGTTCAGTGTTTGAAATTATATTTCCATCTGAACGGAGAGGAGCCTCTGTTCAGTGTTTGAAATTATATTTCCATCTGAACGGAGAGGAGCCTCTGTTCAGTGTTTGAAATTATATTTCCATCTGAACGGAGAGGAGCCTCTGTTCAGTGTTTGAAATTATATTTCCATCTGAACGGAGAGGAGCCTCTGTTCAGTGTTTGAAATTATATTTCCATCTGAACGGAGAGGAGCCTCTGTTCAGTGTTTGAAATTATATTTCCATCTGAACGGAGAGGAGCCTCTGTTCAGTGTTTGAAATTATATTTCCATCTGAACGGAGAGGAGCCTCTGTTCAGTGTTTGAAATTATATTTCCATCTGAACGGAGAGGAGCCTCTGTTCAGTGTTTGAAATTATATTTCCATCTGAACGGAGAGGAGCCTCTGTTCAGTGTTTGAAATTATATTTCCATCTGAACGGAGAGGAGCCTCTGTTCAGTGTTTGAAATTATATTTCCATCTGAACGGAGAGGAGCCTCTGTTCAGTGTTTGAAATTATATTTCCATCTGAACGGAGAGGAGCCTCTGTTCAGTGTTTGAAATTATATTTCCATCTGAACGGAGAGGAGCCTCTGTTCAGTGTTTGAAATTATATTTCCATCTGAACGGAGAGGAGCCTCTGTTCAGTGTTTGAAATTATATTTCCATCTGAACGGAGAGGAGCCTCTGTTCAGTGTTTGAAATTATATTTCCATCTGAACGGAGAGGAGCCTCTGTTCAGTGTTTGAAATTATATTTCCATCTGAACGGAGAGGAGCCTCTGTTCAGTGTTTGAAATTATATTTCCATCTGAACGGAGAGGAGCCTCTGTTCAGTGTTTGAAATTATATTTCCATCTGAACGGAGAGGAGCCTCTGTTCAGTGTTTGAAATTATATTTCCATCTGAACGGAGAGGAGCCTCTGTTCAGTGTTTGAAATTATATTTCCATCTGAACGGAGTGGAGCCTCTGTTCAGTGTTTGAAATTATATTTCCATCTGAACGGAGAGGAGCCTCTGTTCAGTGTTTGAAATTATATTTCCATCTGAACGGAGAGGAGCCTCTGTTCAGTGTTTGAAATTATATTTCCATCTGAACGGAGAGGAGCCTCTGTTCAGTGTTTGAAATTATATTTCCATCTGAACGGAGAGGAGCCTCTGTTCAGTGTTTGAAATTATATTTCCATCTGAACGGAGAGGAGCCTCTGTTCAGTGTTTGAAATTATATTTCCATCTGAACGGAGAGGAGCCTCTGTTCAGTGTTTGAAATTATATTTCCATCTGAACGGAGAGGAGCCTCTGTTCAGTGTTTGAAATTATATTTCCATCTGAACGGAGTGGAGCCTCTGTTCAGTGTTTGAAATTATATTTCCATCTGAACGGAGAGGAGCCTCTGTTCAGTGTTTGAAATTATATTTCCATCTGAACGGAGAGGAGCCTCTGTTCAGTGTTTGAAATTATATTTCCATCTGAACGGAGAGGAGCCTCTGTTCAGTGTTTGAAATTATATTTCCATCTGAACGGAGAGGAGCCTCTGTTCAGTGTTTGAAATTATATTTCCATCTGAACGGAGAGGAGCCTCTGTTCAGTGTTTGAAATTATATTTCCATCTGAACGGAGAGGAGCCTCTGTTCAGTGTTTGAAATTATATTTCCATCTGAACGGAGTGGAGCCTCTGTTCAGTGTTTGAAATTATATTTCCATCTGAACGGAGTGGAGCCTCTGTTCAGTGTTTGAAATTATATTTCCATCTGAACGGAGAGGAGCCTCTGTTCAGTGTTTGAAATTATATTTCCATCTGAACGGAGAGGAGCCTCTGTTCAGTGTTTGAAATTATATTTCCATCTGAACGGAGAGGAGCCTCTGTTCAGTGTTTGAAATTATATTTCCATCTGAACGGAGAGGAGCCTCTGTTCAGTGTTTGAAATTATATTTCCATCTGAACGGAGAGGAGCCTCTGTTCAGTGTTTGAAATTATATTTCCATCTGAACGGAGAGGAGCCTCTGTTCAGTGTTTGAAATTATATTTCCATCTGAACGGAGAGGAGCCTCTGTTCAGTGTTTGAAATTATATTTCCATCTGAACGGAGAGGAGCCTCTGTTCAGTGTTTGAAATTATATTTCCATCTGAACGGAGAGGAGCCTCTGTTCAGTGTTTGAAATTATATTTCCATCTGAACGGAGAGGAGCCTCTGTTCAGTGTTTGAAATTATATTTCCATCTGAACGGAGAGGAGCCTCTGTTCAGTGTTTGAAATTATATTTCCATCTGAACGGAGTGGAGCCTCTGTTCAGTGTTTGAAATTATATTTCCATCTGAACGGAGAGGAGCCTCTGTTCAGTGTTTGAAATTATATTTCCATCTGAACGGAGAGGAGCCTCTGTTCAGTGTTTGAAATTATATTTCCATCTGAACGGAGAGGAGCCTCTGTTCAGTGTTTGAAATTATATTTCCATCTGAACGGAGAGGAGCCTCTGTTCAGTGTTTGAAATTATATTTCCATCTGAACGGAGAGGAGCCTCTGTTCAGTGTTTGAAATTATATTTCCATCTGAACGGAGAGGAGCCTCTGTTCAGTGTTTGAAATTATATTTCCATCTGAACGGAGAGGAGCCTCTGTTCAGTGTTTGAAATTATATTTCCATCTGAACGGAGAGGAGCCTCTGTTCAGTGTTTGAAATTATATTTCCATCTGAACGGAGTGGAGCCTCTGTTCAGTGTTTGAAATTATATTTCCATCTGAACGGAGAGGAGCCTCTGTTCAGTGTTTGAAATTATATTTCCATCTGAACGGAGAGGAGCCTCTGTTCAGTGTTTGAAATTATATTTCCATCTGAACGGAGAGGAGCCTCTGTTCAGTGTTTGAAATTATATTTCCATCTGAACGGAGAGGAGCCTCTGTTCAGTGTTTGAAATTATATTTCCATCTGAACGGAGAGGAGCCTCTGTTCAGTGTTTGAAATTATATTTCCATCTGAACGGAGAGGAGCCTCTGTTCAGTGTTTGAAATTATATTTCCATCTGAACGGAGAGGAGCCTCTGTTCAGTGTTTGAAATTATATTTCCATCTGAACGGAGAGGAGCCTCTGTTCAGTGTTTGAAATTATATTTCCATCTGAACGGAGAGGAGCCTCTGTTCAGTGTTTGAAATTATATTTCCATCTGAACGGAGAGGAGCCTCTGTTCAGTGTTTGAAATTATATTTCCATCTGAACGGAGAGGAGCCTCTGTTCAGTGTTTGAAATTATATTTCCATCTGAACGGAGAGGAGCCTCTGTTCAGTGTTTGAAATTATATTTCCATCTGAACGGAGAGGAGCCTCTGTTCAGTGTTTGAAATTATATTTCCATCTGAACGGAGAGGAGCCTCTGTTCAGTGTTTGAAATTATATTTCCATCTGAACGGAGAGGAGCCTCTGTTCAGTGTTTGAAATTATATTTCCATCTGAACGGAGAGGAGCCTCTGTTCAGTGTTTGAAATTATATTTCCATCTGAACGGAGTGGAGCCTCTGTTCAGTGTTTGAAATTATATTTCCATCTGAACGGAGAGGAGCCTCTGTTCAGTGTTTGAAATTATATTTCCATCTGAACGGAGAGGAGCCTCTGTTCAGTGTTTGAAATTATATTTCCATCTGAACGGAGAGGAGCCTCTGTTCAGTGTTTGAAATTATATTTCCATCTGAACGGAGAGGAGCCTCTGTTCAGTGTTTGAAATTATATTTCCATCTGAACGGAGAGGAGCCTCTGTTCAGTGTTTGAAATTATATTTCCATCTGAACGGAGAGGAGCCTCTGTTCAGTGTTTGAAATTATATTTCCATCTGAACGGAGAGGAGCCTCTGTTCAGTGTTTGAAATTATATTTCCATCTGAACGGAGAGGAGCCTCTGTTCAGTGTTTGAAATTATATTTCCATCTGAACGGAGAGGAGCCTCTGTTCAGTGTTTGAAATTATATTTCCATCTGAACGGAGAGGAGCCTCTGTTCAGTGTTTGAAATTATATTTCCATCTGAACGGAGAGGAGCCTCTGTTCAGTGTTTGAAATTATATTTCCATCTGAACGGAGAGGAGCCTCTGTTCAGTGTTTGAAATTATATTTCCATCTGAACGGAGAGGAGCCTCTGTTCAGTGTTTGAAATTATATTTCCATCTGAACGGAGAGGAGCCTCTGTTCAGTGTTTGAAATTATATTTCCATCTGAACGGAGTGGAGCCTCTGTTCAGTGTTTGAAATTATATTTCCATCTGAACGGAGAGGAGCCTCTGTTCAGTGTTTGAAATTATATTTCCATCTGAACGGAGAGGAGCCTCTGTTCAGTGTTTGAAATTATATTTCCATCTGAACGGAGAGGAGCCTCTGTTCAGTGTTTGAAATTATATTTCCATCTGAACGGAGAGGAGCCTCTGTTCAGTGTTTGAAATTATATTTCCATCTGAACGGAGAGGAGCCTCTGTTCAGTGTTTGAAATTATATTTCCATCTGAACGGAGTGGAGCCTCTGTTCAGTGTTTGAAATTATATTTCCATCTGAACGGAGAGGAGCCTCTGTTCAGTGTTTGAAATTATATTTCCATCTGAACGGAGAGGAGCCTCTGTTCAGTGTTTGAAATTATATTTCCATCTGAACGGAGAGGAGCCTCTGTTCAGTGTTTGAAATTATATTTCCATCTGAACGGAGAGGAGCCTCTGTTCAGTGTTTGAAATTATATTTCCATCTGAACGGAGAGGAGCCTCTGTTCAGTGTTTGAAATTATATTTCCATCTGAACGGAGAGGAGCCTCTGTTCAGTGTTTGAAATTATATTTCCATCTGAACGGAGAGGAGCCTCTGTTCAGTGTTTGAAATTATATTTCCATCTGAACGGAGAGGAGCCTCTGTTCAGTGTTTGAAATTATATTTCCATCTGAACGGAGAGGAGCCTCTGTTCAGTGTTTGAAATTATATTTCCATCTGAACGGAGAGGAGCCTCTGTTCAGTGTTTGAAATTATATTTCCATCTGAACGGAGAGGAGCCTCTGTTCAGTGTTTGAAATTATATTTCCATCTGAACGGAGAGGAGCCTCTGTTCAGTGTTTGAAATTATATTTCCATCTGAACGGAGAGGAGCCTCTGTTCAGTGTTTGAAATTATATTTCCATCTGAACGGAGAGGAGCCTCTGTTCAGTGTTTGAAATTATATTTCCATCTGAACGGAGAGGAGCCTCTGTTCAGTGTTTGAAATTATATTTCCATCTGAACGGAGTGGAGCCTCTGTTCAGTGTTTGAAATTATATTTCCATCTGAACGGAGAGGAGCCTCTGTTCAGTGTTTGAAATTATATTTCCATCTGAACGGAGAGGAGCCTCTGTTCAGTGTTTGAAATTATATTTCCATCTGAACGGAGAGGAGCCTCTGTTCAGTGTTTGAAATTATATTTCCATCTGAACGGAGAGGAGCCTCTGTTCAGTGTTTGAAATTATATTTCCATCTGAACGGAGAGGAGCCTCTGTTCAGTGTTTGAAATTATATTTCCATCTGAACGGAGAGGAGCCTCTGTTCAGTGTTTGAAATTATATTTCCATCTGAACGGAGAGGAGCCTCTGTTCAGTGTTTGAAATTATATTTCCATCTGAACGGAGTGGAGCCTCTGTTCAGTGTTTGAAATTATATTTCCATCTGAACGGAGTGGAGCCTCTGTTCAGTGTTTGAAATTATATTTCCATCTGAACGGAGTGGAGCCTCTGTTCAGTGTTTGAAATTATATTTCCATCTGAACGGAGAGGAGCCTCTGTTCAGTGTTTGAAATTATATTTCCATCTGAACGGAGTGGAGCCTCTGTTCAGTGTTTGAAATTATATTTCCATCTGAACGGAGTGGAGCCTCTGTTCAGTGTTTGAAATTATATTTCCATCTGAACGGAGTGGAGCCTCTGTTCAGTGTTTGAAATTATATTTCCATCTGAACGGAGAGGAGCCTCTGTTCAGTGTTTGAAATTATATTTCCATCTGAACGGAGAGGAGCCTCTGTTCAGTGTTTGAAATTATATTTCCATCTGAACGGAGAGGAGCCTCTGTTCAGTGTTTGAAATTATATTTCCATTTGAACGGAGTGGAGCCTCTGTTCAGTGTTTGAAATTATATTTCCATCTGAACGGCCTCTGTTCAGTGTTTGAAATTATATGTATATGTAGTTGGGATTTTTAATAGAATTAAAAATATCTACCAGGTATTTCTAAGTCATTTAAAAATATTTTTAATACAATTAAACATATTTAGTCGAAATTTTTAATATAATTAAAAATATCCACTAGATATTATTAAATTGTTTAAAAACATTTTTAAATAAAATAAAAATTTTTAATATAATTAAAAATATCTCCCAAGACTTTTCTAAATCATTTAAAAATATTTACTAGATATTCTTCAATAAAATAAAAGTTTCTAGTAGATATTTTCAACTGAATTGGCTTAATAACAATTAAAAATATCTACTACACATTTCCACATCATTAAAAAATATTTTTAAATAAAATAAATATTTCTAGCAAATATTGTTATTCGAATTGTCATTAATGCAATTAAAAATATATAGTTTGGATTTTTAATAGAATTTAAAATATCTACCAGGTATTTCTAAGTCATTTAAAAATATTTTTAACACAATTAAAAATATCTAGTCGAAATTTTTAATATAATTAAAAATATCCACTAGATATTTTTAAATTGTTTAAAAACATTTTTAAATAATATAAGTAGTTTTAATTGAATTATCTTTAATGTAATTAGAAATATTTTGTCGAAATTTTTAATATAATTAAAAATATCTACTAGATGTTTCTAAATCATTTAAAAATATTTACTAATTATTTTTAAATGAAATAAAGGTTTCTAATTGATATTTGTATATAGATATATAAAATCACGAGTCGAGATATAAAGACGAACCTCTATAAGCTAGCTTAGTGAATGCCGAGCCCAACCGCCGGCGCCGCCCCGAAGCCTACGTTTCCTAAGAATTAAGCTTAAGCCGAGGTGTAACCTATGACACGTAACCGCTGCTGGGTTATTTTACGAGTGCGCAAACGTAAATAAGCTCATTGATAAGTACGCATAAGTGCCTTTACGAGCACCTAAAGTCGATTTACGTGAATACATAATCCCCGCTTTCGATGCATGGCGAGCATGGACGCACCGAGGAGGTTCCAAGGGTGCATATATTGGGATAAATTACGGTATGTGGAAAACTAGGAGCAGAGTAAAACAATTCATTGTGGATAAAACGTCAAAACTGTGTTAGAGGCGACCAAAGAGAGTGGAATATAAGAGAACGCTGATTTTTATTTACTTAATCTGTTTTTTCTCTCTTGTACGCCTCTGAGTAAGGTGATATTTCGTTAAAAAAGCACACATCCTACATTTCAACTACGAAGTGTCACCTCGCGGTCCTAAATCACACAATCCGTAATAAAGTTTCTATTCTAAGCAAAATCCAATATACCATAACTTCGACTATAACCGTTCCATTGATATGGAGCAGCAGTACATAAATCTAAAGTTATTCGTTGTACTTTTCGAAAAATATAAGTTAACAATTGTTATGTTTATGTGTAACCGTTTAAAAATACCCACGTTTTATGGGCACATGTCTTCGTATCGGTTTTTACTGCTTAACATTCAAATACGATTTTATTGCCATCTGCTTACATAAGGCTCGTCGGAAAATATTCGTATAACCAGCTAGCCACGTCCACAATTTTATTAACGAATCTTATTTGGCTGCGCCCGTGACGGGAGTAATAGTACTGCTCGCATGATGCCTCTATAAAATATCGTCCCATTACACCCTGAATTAAATTTGTTATAACTGTCATCTTTATTGTAAATTATTAATAATGCGGGCATAAAATAATATTTTATAGCAAAAATGTCCCACGTAATCTTCAAGCTGACATGATGGACGACTCCTGGATTGAAAAAATCAAGCAAATTGAATATTAAAATATCGAAAGAACAACAAGCAATCGGCGATTTTACTGTTTCAAGAATCTGCTTATAGGCCGAGATTTATTTGATTAATATTCAGAAATATGAATAAATTCTTTGACAAAATAATCTCACTAGATAAATAACATCTATATTCCCATATTTAATATGAATATATTGAAACTTTTTTTTTGTTCAACCACGAAAAGTATCAAGTTACAGAATAGCTGTATCGAGGAACAGCTATTCGAGGTCATCTAGTCCTAGTGAACCGTCAGGTTTGGATTATTAATAACACAAACACTGGTATTATTAATATTCCCATCAGACGCCCGGGCATTTTAGGGTTCGTTAAGGGTACGACTGAGCAGCGCCTCAAAATAAGACCACCAACCAGAGGCAGTATAAGTTAAATTACTGACACGATATACTCTTTATTTTGGTGACAGTGACAATAAAGTACTTGCAAGACTTATAACAACTTGGGACGGAGATACGCCACCATACCTGAGTATCCCTGAAGAGGCAACCCTCTGAGACAACTGCCCTTAATAACCTCAAAAACGCACCTCATTACAATACCTTATTTTGTCCTCCAGCAATATCATATGAAGTGGAGTATTCGGCGATATCGGCGACTCTCTAATACTAAAAGGTGAACAAATATGATTGACGGAAGTACTTTATTGTTTCTCTAGTGCTGCAGCCAATATAGGCATTAGAATAAATGATAAAAACCGCCACGAATAGACAAAGTCAATCATTTTCGATCACATGCTTTTAACGGAGCTAAAATATGAAGTAGAGTAAGTATTCGGCGATATTGTCTGCTCTTTAGTAATAAAAGGTGATCAAATATGATTGACGGAAGTATTTTATTGTTTCTCTAGTGCTGCAGCCAATATAGGCATTAGAATAAATGATAAAAACCGCCACGAATAGACAAAGTCAATCATTTTCGATCACATGCTTTTAACAGAGCTGAAATATGAAGTAGAGTAAGTATTCGGCGATATTGTCTGCTCTTTAGTAATAAAAGGTGATCAAATATGATTGACGGAAGCATTTTATTATTTCCCTAGTGCTACAGCCAATAGAGGTAATTAGAATAAAGAGTAAAAACCGCCACGACTAGACAAAGTCAATCATTTTCGATCACATGCTTTTAACAGAGCTGAAATATGAAGTAGAGTAAGTATTCGGCGATATTGTCTGCTCTTTAGTAATAAAAAGTGATCAAATATGATTGACGGAAGTATTTTATTGTTTCTCTAGTGCTGCAGCCAATATAGGTATTAGAATAAGTGATAAAAACCGCCACGAATAGACAAAGTCAATCATTTTCGATCACATGCTTTTAACAGAGCTGAAATATGAAGTAGAGTAAGTATTCGGTGATATTGTCTACTCTTTAGTAATAAAAGGTGATCAAATATGATTGAAGGAAGTATTTTATTGTTTCTCTAGTGCTGCAGCCAATATAGGCATTAGAATAAATGATAAAAACCGCCACGAATAGACAAAGTCAATCATTTTCGATCACATGCTTTTAACAGAGCTGAAATATGAAGTAGAGTAAGTATTCGGCGATATTGTCTGCTCTTTAGTAATGAAAGGTGATCAAATATGATTGACGGAAGTATTTTATTGTTTCCCTAGTGCTACAGCCAATAAAGGTAATTAGAATAAAGAGTAGAAACCGCTACGATTAGGCAAAGTCAATCATTTTCGATCACATGCTTTTAACAGAGCTGAAATATGAAGTAGAGTAAGTATTCGGCGATATTACCTGCTCTTTAGTAATAAAAGGTGATCAAATATGATTGACGGAAGTATTTTATTGTTTCCCTAGTGCTACAGCCAATAAAGGTAATTAGAATAAAGAGTAAAAACCGCTACGAATAGACAAAGTCAATCATTTTCGATCACATGCTTTTAACAGAGCTGAAATAAGAAGTAGAGTAAGTATTCGGTGATATTGTCTACTCTTTAGTAATAAAAGGTGATCAAATATGATTGACGGAAGTATTTTATTGTTTCCCTAGTGCTACAGCCAATAAAGGTAATTAGAATAAAGAGTAAAAACCGCCACGACTAGACAAAGTCAATCATTTTCGATCACATGCTTTTAACAGAGCTGAAATATGAAGTAGAGTAAGTATTCGGCGATATTGTCTGCTCTTTAGTAATAAAAGGTGATCAAATATGATTGACGGAAGCATTTTATTATTTCCCTAGTGCTACAGCCAATAGAGGTAATTAGAATAAAGAGTAAAAACCGCCACGACTAGACAAAGTCAATCATTTTCGATCACATGCTTTTAACAGAGCTGAAATATGAAGTAGAGTAAGTATTCGGCGATATTGTCTGCTCTTTAGTAATAAAAAGTGATCAAATATGATTGACGGAAGTATTTTATTGTTTCTCTAGTGCTGCAGCCAATATAGGTATTAGAATAAGTGATAAAAACCGCCACGAATAGACAAAGTCAATCATTTTCGATCACATGCTTTTAACAGAGCTGAAATATGAAGTAGAGTAAGTATTCGGTGATATTGTCTACTCTTTAGTAATAAAAGGTGATCAAATATGATTGAAGGAAGTATTTTATTGTTTCTCTAGTGCTGCAGCCAATATAGGCATTAGAATAAATGATAAAAACCGCCACGAATAGACAAAGTCAATCATTTTCGATCACATGCTTTTAACAGAGCTGAAATATGAAGTAGAGTAAGTATTCGGCGATATTGTCTGCTCTTTAGTAATAAAAAGTGATCAAATATGATTGACGGAAGTATTTTATTGTTTCTCTAGTGCTGCAGCCAATATAGGTATTAGAATAAGTGATAAAAACCGCCACGAATAGACAAAGTCAATCATTTTCGATCACATGCTTTTAACAGAGCTGAAATATGAAGTAGAGTAAGTATTCGGTGATATTGTCTACTCTTTAGTAATAAAAGGTGATCAAATATGATTGAAGGAAGTATTTTATTGTTTCTCTAGTGCTGCAGCCAATATAGGCATTAGAATAAATGATAAAAACCGCCACGAATAGACAAAGTCAATCATTTTCGATCACATGCTTTTAACGGAGCTAAAATATGAAGTAGAGTAAGTATTCGGCGATATTGTCTGCTCTTTAGTAATAAAAAGTGATCAAATATGATTGACGGAAGTATTTTATTGTTTCTCTAGTGCTGCAGCCAATATAGGCATTAGAATAAGTGATAAAAACCGCCACGAATAGACAAAGTCAATCATTTTCGATCACATGCTTTTAACAGAGCTGAAATAAGAAGTAGAGTAAGTATTCGGTGATATTGTCTACTCTTTAGTAATAAAAGGTGATCAAATATGATTAACGGAAGTATTTGATTGTTTCCCTAGTGCTACAGCCAGACGCAATTAATCTTCCACTGAAATTAACTGTAAATATGAATTATTTTGTATTACTTCCCCCTCTACTCTGTAGCATAGACTACGTGCTTAACATCAACGCTCTGTCAAAGCAAAGGCGTCAGGATTCAGCCTCGTTTAACGTTCCAGCAGTTGAACCATTTATCCAAGTCGCCCACATTTGAATATCAAACACGTAAAAATATCTTTATTTTTCACGGTATAAGTGTACTCACTGTATAAGGCCTGTTAGATAAATTTTCTTTGTTCAACCTATAACACTTATTACACTTCGCCCTTTTCTGCCGCAGACTCGCATTTATAACTCCTTACGATCTAACGTTTAATAAATCGTCGGTACGTATAATATTGGGTTTTTTTAGAAACCTGCGACAACGACGTATTATTTCATATTCCTTTGTGGGCTACAGAGTGACAACATGTGGTTGCGGGGGAAATAAAATATATATGAACATGCACTGTTTGTTAGTCAATGAATTAGAAAATATATCCTTGTTTTGACCATATAGTATTAATACGCTTTCTGCAGTAGCATTCTGGTGACATTCTCTCGACAACAATATTACTAACTGAACTAACTTTAAAAGAGTGCCTTTTAGTTGTGCGAAAACATTTCCTCCGCGCCACATTTTTAAGCACTAAACCATCCATTAGTATCCTTGCGAACCTTTTCACACATGCAGATTTTAATACTTTTAAAGGCAAATGTACACATCCGTTGATTACACAACATTTACACTTGCGGTGCAAATTCTAACGACAAATAATATTAATTCCGTGTTCGCGCTTAGAAACGAACCCAGGGAGAAAACCGACACCTTGTATAAGCCGTTCCGCGTTCCGCGACCTACGTCATATTAAAATCAGGTAGGCCGAGGCACCGAGTGAGTTATGTTTACTTATTTTTTCCGACATCATTTCATTTAATTTAAGAAACACCGTCCACAAAAGCTCAATTTGACACGACGCTTTTAATTTAACGTACACGGCTGATTCAGTTTAATTATTTTTAATTTGGCCGAACAAGGCCTCGCCGTGGAAAATTTAATGCACGGTCATTCAGGAATATTCGTACGGGCAGCATTTCCATTATTTTGCGGCGAGGACCAGTTTATTTTTTTATTTTTACTTTAAAATTTATAGCGGAAAGTACGCATTTTAAAAGTACAGTGAGGTTTATGGTCTTTGACACCTTACTCACCAGATTTGGCAACCCTTGATTTTTCAGGAATAGTAAATCTAGCATCTTCAAGACCGTACCACACTATGCTTATTGTGGGCTATTTGTGGTCCAAAATTGGTAACAAAATATAACTGGGTCGACGGTAAACCAACTGACCTGGTATTCTTTTCATTTTTTTAACGAACCGCTGGACTAATTTCATTTTGCAATACATAAATCGACAACAATTATCAAGACCTTCAATTTGAGGTGTCACACGAGGCAGAAAATTTCATAATTCTGGTCGCTAGTAGCAAATACCTTATTAATAATAATAATAAAAATAATTTTTAACATTTCTCATTTAAGCTCCTTGTGCCAAAGCTTCGAGAACTGATTACGAAAGCAACCCTGAAAACACTCTCATTTATTTACTCACAAGGGTAGTAACAGAAAATAACTGGAGGGGGGGCTGACTGACTAATACAGTATTCTCTTAATTTATCGACAACCACTACACTTATTTCATGTTTCAATGCGTCAAACGATAGCAAATAACAAGACCTTCAATTTGAGGTGTCACACGAGGCAGAAAATTTGAAAACTCTGGTCGCTAGCAGCAAATGCCTTATTAATAATAATAATAAAAATAATTTTAAATATTTTTCATTTAAGCTCCTTGTGCCTAAGCTTCGAGAACTTATTACGAAAACAACCCTGAAAACACTCTCATTTATTTACTCACAAGGGTAGTAACAGAAAATAGCTGGGGGGCTGACTGACTAATACACTATTCTCTTAATTTATCGACAACCACTACACTTATTTCATATTTCAATGCATCAAACGATAGCAAATATCAAGACCTTCATTTTGAGGTGTCACACGAGGCAGAAAATTTCATAGTTCCGGTCGCTAGTAGCAAATGCCTTATTAATAATAATAATAAAAATAAAATTTTGTGCAAGGGTTTCGAGAACTGATTACGAAAACAATCTTGAAAGCACTCTCATTTATTTACTCACAAGGGTAGGAACAGAAAATAACTGGAGTGCTGACTGACCCGGTATTCGCTTAATATTTCGACAACGGCTGCGCCAATTTCATTTTTCAATCTGTCAAGCGACAGCAATTATCAAGATATTTAAATCCCATACCGATTACACTTAGCAAACACCTTTAAGCTTGGTTTTACAAGGAATAATTGCTACTAAAAGTGCCAGAGAAGTATAAACACGATTCCACGTATTACACAGTTAAACATCATACCGTATACGACGCTAATTAAAGTAACATAATTGATTAATGGCAGCTTGCATGATTATAGGTATGCCATTTTTAAATAGATTTAATAGATACTAATGCTGAAATTATTCATATTCCCTATTTAATTCGTTATTATTATTATTATTATCCACTTATTTATACCACAAGCAGTTTTTCATTTGCCGTAATGAATTGCCCTTTCATAATATTTATTGCTTTCACATACAAATAAATCAACCTCATTTGTTGTAAATAAATTATTATTTAGTTTCCATAACAAGCTACTGAAAAACGTGTTAGTTCGAACTAGTATGGAATCCACAATCCAACTTTTATGAAAAAGCTAGTCTGGATGGCTTAATTACAAGTATGCCGCATCGGCTTATAAAAATTGACAACTGCGGACGTACAGTCGGAGTTAAAATGGTGCACGCAGTGAAGAACATCTGACGCTCAGTTGTAAGCCTTATTCATAGACACAGTAAAGCGCCCATCTGCCTGCTATGGATATTTGGGTAAATGGGAAAATAATTTGAAATGTTTGTCAAGAATTCCTCATTTGCTTGTTCTGCAGAAATTGTTACACCATTGCGACAAAATATGCAAAGCCATTAAAATAGCTAAAATTTTAAGAGAGTCCTAATCCAGCAATAACCCACCTCGTTTGGCATCCGCCAGACAGGCCTACAACTAACATTTACATATTTTTTTTAAGTGTACAGCGCAAGGAATTCCAGCAGAACAAGAAATGCAAGGATTTTTTATGGGCGTAGGTTGTCTAGTCTAGATAATACAAATGCCTGTTGAAAAGAAACAATTTTATGAACGATTTTACGGACCTCGGAGGACTCGAGGTTTCCCAATGAATCGAACTCGTAAACATAACAATGAGAATGTCTGTCTATCGTGAATATTTATAGCGGTTTAATGGCCGTTCTACGGCCGATGACAATTACAAGAATATTCCATAAAATTTCCAACTCAATCAGAATAATGTATCTGCCAGGTATAAATCATACGTACACCTACTGGCTGCAGAAACTATATTAAACTTAATAATTGTTTTCAATGCATTTGAAATTGCACGCCCAATAGGCCGGTGCCTACCAGTACTAGAGAGTATACCCCTATTCTCATGAAGATCGTCTCTAATACTTATTAACAAAAATTTTAAACAATTTTTAAGTAATTTTGAAGTAATTTTTAAATAATATTTAAGGAATTCTTAAGTAATTCTTAAGTAATTTTTAAGGAATTTTTAGATAATTCTTAAGTAATTTTTAAGAAATTTTTAATTAATTCTTAAGTAATTTTTAAGTAATTTTTAGATAATTTTTAATTAATTTTTAAGTAATTTTTAGATAATTTTTAAGAAATTCTTAAGAAATTTTTAAGTAATTCTTAAATAACTTTTAAATAATTTTAAAGTAATTTTTAATTAATTTAAATCGATATTTATGCCAAATGACATTTAATATTATACAAATTGTGCCCTTATCCCCACTAAGAATGCTGAATATGTAGAACTAACTTTTAAAATAACCGATTACCGACAACTTTCTTGTTTGTACTGTTAAAATACGACGATTTGAATAGTAATTTGTAAATCGGTAGATTTTTTTTAATCGATATGAATTTAATGCCAGATCGAAGAGGTAAAGGGATATTTTTCGATTGTCTCTAAATGGGGGGGGAAAACATCTTGCTTGTTTTTAAGTAATTTTTAATTAAATTAAATTGATATTTATACAAATGAAATTTAATATTATACAAATTATGCCCTTATCCCCACTAAGAATGCTGGATATGTAAAACTCGCTTTTATAATAACCGATTACCGATTACAATACGACGATTTTAATTATTAAATTGTGAATCGGCAGATTTTCTTGTTAATCGAAATGAATTTACTGCCGTATCAAAGAAGGAAAGGGTTAATTTTCGATTGTCTTTGAATGAGGGGTAAATATGTTGCTTGTTGCTTGCCTGTTTTATTAACAAAATTTTTAACTAATTTTTAAATAATTTTTAAGTAATTTTTAATTAATTTTTAAGTAATTTTTAATTAATGTAAATCGATATTTATGCCATTATATGTAAAACTCGCTTTTATAATAACCGATTACCGATTACCGAAATTTTTTTGTTTGTGCCGTTAAAATACGACGGTTTGGAATATTAAATTGCGAATCGTCAAATTTCTTTTGTTAATCAAAATGAATTTAATATCGGATCAAAAAGGGAAAGGGATATTGTCGATTACCTTTTAATGATGAGTAAATATCTTGCGCGTTGTTTGCCTGTTTTATTGGCAAAATTTGTAAGTAATTTTTAAATAATTTTTAAGTAATTTTTAATTAAATTAAATCGGTATTTATGCCAAATGCTATTTAATATTGTACAAATTGCGCCCTTATCCCCACTAATAATGCTGAATATGTAAACTGGCTAGTATAACAACCGATTACTGATTGCCGACAATTTTTTTATTTATACTGTTAAAATATGACTATTTTGATTTTTAATTGTGAATTGGCAGTTTTTTTTTGTTAATCGAAATGAATTTAATGCTAGAACAATGCAGGAAAAGGATATTTTTCGATTGTCTTTGAATTATGGGTAAATAACTTGTTTGTTGCTTGCCTATTTTATTACCAAAATGTTTAAGTAATTTTTAATTAAATTAATTCGACATTTATGCCAAATGACATTTAACAATTTAAAAATTGAACCATTAATAAGCCGATACCTAAAAATACTAGAAAGTGTACTCTTAGCTTTACTAAGAATGCAGGATATGTAAAACCCCCTTTTATAATGACCGATTGCAGACATTTTTTTTGTTTGTACAGTTAAAAATTCGACGATTTTGAATATTAAATTGCGAATCGTCAGATTTCTTTTGTTAATCAAATTGAATTTAATATAGGATCAAAGAGGGAAAGGGATATTGTCGATTATCTTTTAATGATGGGTAAATATCTTGCTCGTTGCTTGCCTGTTTTATTGGCAAAATTTTTAAGTAATTTTTAAATAATTTTTAAGTAATTTTTAATTAAATTATATAGGTATTTATGCCAAATGCTATTTAATACTGTACAAATTGTGCCCTTATCACCACTAAGAATGCTGAATATGTAAAACTCGCTTTTATAATAACCCATTACCGATTACCAACAATTTTTTTGTTTGTACAGTTAAAATACGACGGATTTTGGGGTAAATATCTTGTTTGTTGCTTGCTTGTTTTGTTAACAGAATTTTTACGTAATCTTTAAGTAATCGCTAAGTAATTTTTAAGTAATTTTTAAATGATTTTTAAGTGATTTTTAAGTAATTTTAAGTAATTTTTGAGTAATTTTTAGGTAATTTTTAAATAATTAAATTAAATCGATATATCTGCCAAATGACATTTAATGTTATACAAATTGTGCCCTTAATGAGCCGATATCATCAGATTTTTTGTTAATCAAAATAAATTTAATGCCGGATCAAAGCAGGAAAGGAATGTCTTTGATTGAGGGGTAACTATGTTGTTTTTTGCTTGCCTGTTTTATTACCAAAATTTCTAAGTAATTTTTAAATAAATTAAATAGATATTTATGCTAAATGACATTTAATATCGTCCAATCCGATCTGCGATCTATCAATCATTTCTAAATATTTCGACGTGACAGCTGAAGTGATTTACTTTAGTATACGAAATGACAACGGTTTGTAATTCGACACATGAGTTGCTGATAAAAAAAAACCTCAACAAACCGACGGACAAGCGAATGCCGGAATATTCTATTGAAATATTTTTGAACTTCATAATTTTATGCTATTAAAACAAAGATCTATTCTTACCCTCTTGCTTGTGATTCTTCGGTAAAATTCATAAAATACGTTTCCAAACGGGCGCGACGCTAATAAACATTCTAATAATAAATGGTTCCCGAAAAAAATCCTTGTCAATGGATTATTATTACCACGTTAAATACGTTTATCGAGAATTTCAATCTCTGTTAAGACACGGTATTGTTAAAGAAACAAAAGTCTGATAAAATCAAAGAATGTATCCGTGGAAAAAAATCGACTCAGAATTTAAATTAGGTACAATATATCAGAGCGAAACATATTAGGACGGGAAAAGTTGAGATGCATTACAATCCTAGAGTTTGGATCGAATGAACTATTTTGCTAGCCCAGGCAAAAGTGTAATATTTAAAACTCTACTTAACCATCCTTTCCCTGTGACGTTGCCATCTGCCGCAGCTGAGATTTAAATAATTAAACTTAAATAAGAATTTTCGTTTCTTTTTCGACCAAAGTTATTCCAATTTGTGCTCTAAGATTTTGTCGGATTGATAAATCTACAGCTTCAAGATAATTTTGACGAATATCTCCGTAGACATGTATAGAATGCCCGGGCCAAGATAAATCAGGAGGACGTAAACCGTGCTATTGCATACTGAGTTTGACAAGAGGAACTCGTACTCGTTATTAAATAACTTTTTTATCTGGCAATCTTTTGTTTTAAAAATTATCCACAGGCAAGGTAGGAAAATTCAGAATGGCTTTGAAATAATTTCCTTCTGCTACAAATCCGACCTCCCTCGTAAAACCGTGGAATAATTAATCACAGACTACTCACCTATTTGTATATCAAATTACAGCAATTAAACCCAAATTAGAAGTTGTTAATTAGTAACCGATAAATTAATGTATACATAAAGCGTCAGCCGGAGGAATGGGAGGGGAGTCGAACACATAATTTGGTGAGTGGACCGTTGTAATATATGTTGTAATGGTGGTACCACTGTTTAAAAAACAGTTACTGAACAACTTGTCGAACCAAGGATGGGCGGGTCTTACTCGGTCCATTATTAACTAATGAATTACGGGTGACAATTGCAAATCAACTGCCTTCATTTGTTTTCGGAGCCAGCTAGTTTTTGCAGACGCGCCATATTTTTCGGCAATTTAAATTAAATGCTTTCGATTTTTGGGTACTATTAAATGCTCACTGCGGGTTTCATTCCTCAGAATGATATTTTATTCATTATCCCCGTCGGTTATAGGAAATTTCTTTTTTTCTTGAGGAAGTTCCACAAAGCGCAGCAACAAAGTATAATTATTTTATTATATCTTGCAATACAATAAATCTTGACTTTATTGATTTATCAAAGAATGTTTGGTTGCAAAATTTCGCACGACCACCGATATCATTGAAAAACAGGGAAGTAAATTTTTTTGCAATACTGAGGTAGAAAAATTGTTCTATTTCAAACCTCGAATGTTTTGATTTTTAATTTTTTTAAGCTATGTTGTCCTTATCTTATTCCAATCGTATCAGAGTATACAAATTAAATTATAGTTTAAAGTTGAAAGGGTAGACTATGAAACTTGAAATAGAAGGACAAAGAATAAGTTTCAAGTTTATGTGGTAGCGTATGAAACTTGAAGAGAGAGAAAAAAGAGTGTATGAAACTTGAAAATAAAGGAACAAACAAAAGTTCTAAGTTCATAGGATAGTGTATGAGACTTGAAGATAGAGAAACAAAAAGTATATGAAACTTGAAAGTGGAGGAACAAAGCGTAAGTTTTTAAGTTCAAGAGTTGGTGTATGAAACTTGGAAATTGAGGAACAAAGAGTTAGTTTCAAGTTCATAGGATGGAGATGTGGTTGCATCGGCCGCGACGTGGAACAATCCGACGAAATGCAGCAATAAAACAGTCGGTGGATAAATCAGATACCAATTCGAGGTGAAGTGCCTTCGTAGCATAGCAAACAAATAAGCAAATGTATGCTTTAAAGGTTTTAGCGCCACGTGTTTTGCATTTTAAATGCATGTGTATGGAACTTGGAAATAGAGAACCAAAGAGTAAGTTTCAAGTCTATGGGGTAGTGTATGAGACTTGAAAATAGAGAACCAAAGAATAAGTTTTAAGTTCAAGGCGTATGAAACTTGGAAATAGAAGAACAAAGAGTAAATTTTAAGTTCAGGTAGTATATAAAACTTGAAAATAAAGGAACAAACGGTAAGTTCTAAGTTCATAATGTATGAAACTTGAAAGTGGAAGAACAAAGCGTACGTTTTTAAATTCAAGAGTTGGTGTATGAAACTTGCAAATAGAGAACCAAAGAGTTAGTTTCAAGTTCATAGGATGGTGTATGAGACTTGAAATTAAAGAAACAAAGAGTGTATGAAACTTGAAAATGGAGCAACAAAAAGTAAGTTTCAAGTTTATGGGGTGGTGTATGAAACTTGGAAGTAGAGAAACAAAGAGTGTATGAGACTTGAAAATAGAGCAACAAAGAGTAAGTTTCAATTTCACGTGTTAACGTATGAAACTTGGAAATAGAAGAACAAAGAGTAAATTTCAAATTTATGAGGTAGTTTATGAAACTTGAAAGTAGAGAAACAAAGTGGGTATGAAGCTGGGAAATAGGGTGCCAACCTCTTCCCAAAGACCACCGAAATGCGGAACAGAAGGGGGGTTAAAATGCCATTCTGTAGTCTCAAATTCGGCAGCGGGTTTATGAATCGAAATAATCTGTTTATAAGCACCCACAAAATTGGTACCACAATCGCTGGAGATGTGGTCGCATCGGCCGCGACGTGGAACAAACCGACGAAATGTAGCAATAACACAGTCGGTGGATAAATCAGATACCAATTTGAGGTGAAGTGCCTTCGTAGCATAGCAAACAAATAAACAAATGCATAATGGTTTAAAGGTTTTAGCACCACGTGTTTTGCATTTTAAATGCATGTGTATGGAACTTGGAAATAGAGAACCAAAGAGTAAGTTTCAAGTTCATAGGATGGTGTATGTGACTTGAAATTAGAGAAACAAAGAGTGTATGAAACTTGAAAATGGAGCAACAAAGAGTGAGTTTCAAGTTTATGGGGTAATGTATGAAACTTGGAAGTAGAGAAACAAAAAGTATATGAAACTTGAAAATAGAAAACGAAATGTGTACCTGGTTTCCTATCTTTGGTCACATGGTTTACGATCATTTATGACGGCTCCGTATAAGAGAATGCGAGCGATCGAGGTCGATAATCCGGCAGTATTTTCAAAACGAATCCTGCAAACTAGCGTTTCTCATTTTTTACCAAAGCATAGTCACAACGTGTCGGTATTGCCAAACGAACAATTCAAACTAATATCGCTCTTAATCTATGTCACTTTACAAGTCGAACCGTTTGTATCCTAGACGGGACACAAAAGACCATGATTTCATGAATTTCAGAGACAATTATGTGAACTATGGTCTTGTGACCTATTACGTAACCCCTAGCAACAGTGTCTCAAATGAATGCATCATTGACTACAAAAGCGACTTATAACAGGAAACTTAAACGCGGCTCATAATAATTTCATCGAGGTTTTATTTTGTTAATGTTTCCTCGAGATATCATTTGTGGCTGCGTTTAGTTGGGTGTTGCAATACGGGCGTGTAGCGAAAACAAATGGGTATCGACAATGGAACTGTTAAGGAGATAAAATCGTTCGAGGTTATATCGACGATCTGGTGTAGAAATGTTGTTGAATAACAATCCAAAATATTATACCTATGATTACTTAGATCCCCGGCAAATAGTGTCGGCGGCAAAAAACGCCGTGGTGGATTACCGTAAAAAATCGGTTTAACAAATCATCAAGCAACATTTCAATACGCCCGGGCCGAGGCTGCGCGCAAAAAAGTGACAACAATTATAATAAATATCATTAAATTAACTATATTACATTACATAACGCTGTTGGAAAAAAATGGGAGATTTAATAAGTGATACGATTGTTGTCAAGATATATTCTTATATTATGCGGTAACCCTATTGTGTATTTATTAAATTAATGTACGGATAGTTCAGACGTGTCGATTTTTTACGCTTCAAGGTCAGAAAATTTAACTAAGTGCAGCTAAAGGTAAAGTTATTAACTTACCAAGCATTTTCATTCTAGACGTATAATTATTATTATTTTTTTTTTTTTTTTTTTTTTTTCGGTTTCCCGAACCTAATGCTGGACAATCTCCCTGTGGCCTCCGACACCACACAGAGAGAGCGCCAGCGAATAATCTACAGCAACTCCCCACATCCCGCAGGGTTAGTCACTGTAGATTCCAGACTCGTGTGCCCTAAGTAGACGGAGGGATCCTAGGATGACCGCTTTCTGCATTTGACCAGCCAACCATTCTGCCGATGTTTGGCAGGCAGGCATGGTCTTTAATGCGGAGAGCAGCGTGGGCTTCATACCTCCGAGTACACCGATTATCAGGACGACCATCTTGACAGAGTAGCCTGGGTATAGCACTTGGAGCTCGTACCGGAGATCTCTGTATTTAGTCCGTTTCTCCTCCTCCTTCAAGGCGATGTTTGTCTCAGCAGGTGCTGAGAACTCGATGACATACATCACCTTGGTCTGATGGTCGAGGAGGACTATGTCAGGCTTATTGGCTTGAATTCGCCTGACGGTCGGGAACGAGTAGTTCCAGTAAATCCGGCATTTCTCGTTCTCGACAACGGACTCGATATCTCCGGGGATATAAGGCAGCACTGGTGTTTGATCTATCTTGTACGAGTGCCGAAGATGGTAGTATAGCACTCGTAAAGCCGCGTTATGTCGTTGGATGTAGGCCGAAGTCGCATAAATCGGACATGCAGATAATAGATGCATGAGCGACTCCGGCGCCTGACGGCAGGTCCTGCAGTTGATATCAGGAACCTCTACACCCATCACGCGACTCCGATAGACCAATGTGTTAATAACACCATCTTGGCAGGCCACAATGAATCCCTCGGTCTCCGACTTCAACCCCGCTGACCTTAAGAATGCGAAGGTCAGCTCTGTCGATAAACCCAGTGCTTCTATGTTGTTAAAGAAAACACCGTGCAGGGGCTTATCGACGTGCTGCCTGAACAGATTCCTCTGTTCGGCAGCCTTAATTTGGGCTGTCAGACGATTCGGCGGAAGCTCAGTAACTGATTCTGCATCAGCACCTCGCCTGCCTCCTCGCCTGTAGTCGAACACGAGACCGAGTTCATCTGCGGCCCTCTGTGCTGCCTTAAACAATAAAGCGCCAACTCCCACGGTTTCATGATCTCTCACTAACCGTAGGAGCGGATCCGAGCTCCTTAGGATGTTACATGCCATACTTAGTGCTACTCTGCCATGCATACACTCCAGACTCAAGAGTCCTCGGCCCCCCCGTTGACGTGGGAGGTACACACGAGGAACGGACGATCTAGGATGAATACTCCTATGGATATTCATCATTTTGCGGGTATCCCTGTCCAATTGGCGCAGCTCATCTACTCGCCATTTAACTACTCCAAAGGAGTAGAGCAGAATCGGAACGGCAAGCATATTAGTGGCAGACACCTTGTTCTTCCCCGAAAGTTCAGAAGACCAAATCTTTCGGAGTCGGTGTCTGTACTTGCCACGGAGAGAATCCTTTATTTGGTTCACATCCTGGATGTGACGTTGTTCCACACCCAGGTATGTGTAGGTCTCTCCGGCATCCAAATGTCGTATGATGCTTCCGTCTGCGAGCTGCGCATCTTCGTGGAATTCCCCGCATCGTCCTCTCTTGAGGTGGACGACTGCGCATTTGTCCAACCCAAACTCCATTCCAATTGCCCGCGTGTATTCCTCGACCACCCTGAGAGCATTTTGAAGTTCTCGCTCTCCGGAGGTATAGAGTTTAAGGTCATCCACATAAAATAGATGGGTGACCTTATGCCTCCGGTTGCTGGGTGGCCCACACTGATACCCGCGGGTTTGGCGGAGTCCAACAGATAGCGGCAGCAGTGAGATGCAGAAGAGGAGCGGACTCAAAGAGTCACCCTGAAACACTCCTCTCTTAAATGTCACCAACTCTGTCGAAAATAATTATTATTATTATTATTATTATTATTATTATTATTATTATTATTATTATTATAAAAAGAAAAATAAAACTAAACAAGAAATCTGCAAAACATTGCACTGGGCTTGTTGGAAATCAACAGCAACCCCCATACGTAGGTAAAGGCCCCTCCGTCATACTTTACATTCGGCAATGCTTCTTCAACATCAAACTTACTCTTTAGTCTTCCTCACGAACTTGAAACTTACTCTTTGTTGTGCTATTTTCAAGTTTCATACACTCTTTGTTTTTCTAATTTCAAGTTTCATATACCATCCTATGAACTTGAACTCTTTGGTTCTCTATTTCCAAGTTTCATACACCAACTCTCGAACTTACGCTTTGTTCTTCCACTTTCAAGTTTCATATACTTTTTGTTTCTTTATCTTCAAGTCTCATACACTACCCTACCCTATGGACTTATTGTTTGTTTTACATGAACTTAAAATTTACTCTTTATTCTTCTATTTCCAAGTTTCATACGCCTTGAACTTAAAACTTATTCTTTGGTTCTCTATTTTCAAGTCTCATACACTACCCCATAGACTTGAAACTTACTCATTGGTTCTCTATTTCCAAGTTCCATACACATGCATTTAAAATGCAAAACACGTGGTGCTAAAACCTTTAAAGCATACATTTGCTTATTTGTTTGCTATGCTACCAAGGCACTTCACCTCGAATTGGTATCTGATTTATCCACCGACTGTTTTATTGCTGCATTTCGTCGGTTTGTTCCACGTCGCGGCCGATGCAACCACATCTCCAGCCATTGTGGTACCAATTTTGTGGGTGCTTATAAACAGATTATTTCGCTTCATAAACCCGCTGCCGAATCTGAGACTATAGAATGGCATTTTAAGCCCCCTTCCGCTCCACATTTCGGTGGTCTTTGGGAAGCGGTTGACACCCTATTTCCCAGCTTCATACCCACTTTGTTTCACTACTTTCAAGTTTCATAAACTACCTCATAAATTTGAAATTTACTCTTTGTTTTTCTATCTCCAAGTTTCATACGTTAACTCGTGAAATTGAAACTTACTCTTTGTTGCTCAATTTTTAAGTCTCATACACTTTTTGTTTCTCTACTTCCAAGTTTCATACACCACCCCATAAACTTGAAACTTACTCTTTGTTGCTCCATTTTCAAGTTTCATACACTCTTTGTTTCTCTAATTTCAATCTCATACACTACCCCATAGACTTGAAACTTACTCTTTGGTTCTCTATTCCCAAGTTCCATACACATGCATTTAAATTGCAGTCGTTCACCCACAATTAAGGCTCTTCTAGAGCCTTCTGGGATAAAGGGGGTCGTAAATACATATGGTGTTATTTCCCAGTTTCATACCCTCTTTGTTTCTCTACTTTCAAGTCTCATACACTCTTTGTTTCTCTACTTCCAAGTTTCATACACTACCCCATAAACTTGAAACTTACTCTTTGTTGCTCCATTTTCAAGTTTCATACACTCCTTGATTCTCTATTTTCAAGTCTCATACACCATCCTATGAACTTGAAACTAACTCTTTGGTTCTCTATTTCCAAGTTTCATACACCAGCTCTTGAACTTAAAAACGTATCTTTGTTTTTCTACTTTCAAGTTTCATAAACTACCTCATAAACTTGAAACTTACTCTTTATTCCTCTCTCTCCAAGTTTCATACATTACTTCCTGAATTTGAGGCTTACTGTGTGTTGCACCATTTTCAAGTTTCATACACTCTTTGTTTCTCTACTTCCAAGTTTCATACACTACCCCATAAACTTGAAACTTACTCTTTGTTACTCTATCTCTAATTTTCTTACATTACCTTATCAACTTGAAATTTATTCTTTTGCACCATTTTCAAGTTTCATACACTCTTTGTTCCTCAATTTCCAAGTCTCATATTTGCTCTTACTCTCTTTAAATCCATTGGACTTCTATATCTGTACAACTTTCTTCTTCTTCAGGTTGATGGAAAGCGGTAGTTTCTAAGGTAGACTTCTTTGCCCCTATTTCAAGCCTTGCGACACAAAGTTACCAATTGATTTAACCTCAAGAAGCAGAAGTTCTAAACTTAATTAGTTGCCTTATTTGTTGCCGAAGCATTTCCTCCCGATGAGTGGTCGTAATTCGGCAGTAATCTGGGTTAGCCGTAATGCAAATAGCGCAGGAATTTGGGCGTGCAACAGCAACACTCCTGCTTAGACATCGGATTTATTCCTCGACTTAATTAATATTTGCAAACACGAGTAGGTAAAGCCCCGTAGCTCACAACGATATATTGGCATTATTCCCATTTTTAACGCCACAATTCACCTTTCGAAACGCCCATAGGGCATACTGCAGTACACACACGTATGAATCATTATTAATTATTTCTTATTGAACCAGTTTCTGTTTAAAAGTTCCGCGTTATAGCTAAACGCAGAAACGAAAAATCAGACCGACCAGATTAAAATATAACTGTCACGCCAACGTGATTTATTAATTAAATATGTAATGGTAAGGTTTACTACAATATTCGATTACATATTGCGCCACCTACGTACGGATTTAGTTGATTTATTTACGCTGGATTTAAACGTACGCGCCGCAGCAATGTTATAATTGCAAAACAATGAAACTGGATGTTATTATTTCCTACAGTTGTAACGTTAGAACATGAGCCGCGCCAACGCAGAAACCTTCAGCACGCCGTATGTCAAAGTGACAGGTCAAAAGCTCACAAGCAGGAAGAGGAACTTACTAGTGGAGGTTCTTTCTGAGATGATGAGGGTTGCTCTTATTGTCTTGCATCTTTCCAGAGATGCGATTAAGGCTGGTGTTCTGCAAGGTGCTGTTCTTGGGCCTATCATATTTCTAATATTCATTAATGTTCTGTGGAACAGGAATGCTGTTATTTAGTGGAACGGCGCAATTAGACGTGGAAGAACGGCAATTTTTAGTAATAATTTCACTGAACCAACTGCATGGCCACCTCGAGTACCCGAACTTAACCCTCTAGAGTTATTTTTTTTATTGCGGCATAATTATTTTCTCGAGTGTAAATTGGTTTATTCGTATGTCTTAGAAGAACATAACGGTTATCTATGGCAAATTTAATCAAAAATACTAATCAGCCAACGAAATGCTCGTAATATTTAACGCATCTGCGAGGCGGACATTATTTGTTTATCAACGGCATCTAAAACATGTAGCAACAAAGTAAATCCAAATTTAACAACCTCCTAAAAACTCGGTAATAATTTCACCGAACGATTACAAAGTAAAAAAACCCATTGTAGACTGTTTAAAG
Organism: Rhagium mordax; assembly: GCA_963680705.1. NCBI lineage: Eukaryota > Metazoa > Arthropoda > Insecta > Coleoptera > Cerambycidae > Rhagium > Rhagium mordax. The sequence continues at coordinate 50,782,411 of OY796663.1, forward strand.
CCAAAGTTATTTCTTGAGGTTTTTTCTGGCATACTCATTTGAAATATTTGATGATGCAGTTTTTGACAGTCGGTATGCAAGGCCTGCCGGATTCAACGTGCTTGTTTTGATTAATACAGCCTCGAATTCATTTGTTTCTAGTTATCATAATTAATTAGTTGCTTTTTAACCGTTCAAGAACCCATTGTCAAGTCTGCGGCCAATGGCAGTGGAGACTATCAAATTTTATGTGCCAATTTTTAACCAAAGACAGTTAAGAGGCACTATTAACGCGAAAATGTTGCTGCCACTTCGGCGTTACATAAGCCTTCGCGAGGAAGGCGGCGCAAGAAGTTTCGGCGCAAACTTTCATTTTTATCGGCGGCTCAGTCTCCTTAGTCACTTGCGCAGGGAGGTAATTACGAGCGTTGGCTGACAGGGCATAGATATCAAAGGGCTCTTAGTTATCACGTTATCTAAATAATTTCTGCTTTCACTTTAAGGAACGAATTGTTTTCTGTATCTCGGTGGATTTTACCTTTTCAAGCGCGCCACTGCCACAAGGCCGCGCATAAAGCAATGACAAATGTTGATTTAAAAATTGTCTAACCAGAGTGAACGTGATTTCAAGAAAAAGTCGACAGCCATAGAAACTTGTGTTAGACACCAGTTGGATCTCGTGTTAATTCCACCTCAAATAAACAAAGCGCTCAAACCTCCCTGATAAAAAAAAACAAACTGTACATCTCAGCGATAAGCCCGATTCACATTATAATTCCTGAAACGGTGTTAAGCCTAAGACCGAGCCGAGCAGATATCCTAGCGGCGGCCGATAACATCTCGAGACGGAATCGTCGGGTTATAAATATCTCTCGTGGCTTACTGCCTCCTGTGACACAGTTTCTCCTCTCGGCGTACGTACATCTAGACCTCTCCGCGGCCATCCCTCCGCGAATATGACAGACAAGCAAGAAAACACGACCGCAGAAAACGACGACAAAAACTAGAATGTCGCTCGTAGATTCGTGATTGGCATACCGCTGCGCCGGACGCCGTCGCAGCGGCGCAACGGGCCAAGGAGCCCCGTAGGGGCAGTCGAAAAACTATTTTCATCTTCAGCTTTCTGCTTATTATCCTTGGCCTATCTTCCATCGTGATTTTTAATTGGAGGAGATTGGATTGTTGGTTGTTTTCCAAGACAACAAACTAGTCGAAATTTCTGAGCAGTTGACATTTTTCATAGCCTGAATAGTTCTCCTCCTCCCCCTCTTCCGCCATCTTCCTTTTCCTTGTGCTCCTCCTGCTACTTCCGCTCCTCTTGCTCTTCCTGCCCCCCTCCTCCTCCCCCTCATCCTCCTCCCCCTCTCCTCCCATTTTTCTCCACTTTCTACTCCCCCTGCTTCTCCTGCTGCTTCTGCTCATCCTTCTTTCTTCTGTTCTTCGTTCTTCTCCTTCTTATTTTTTCTTTTCTCTTCCCCTTTTCCCTTCTTCTCTTTTATCCCTCGTCTCTCCGCATTCTTCTTCTTCTTCGTCTTCCTCTCCTTCTTGTTTCTTCCTCCTCTTCTTTATTTGGATTGTTGGCTGTTTTCCAAGACGACAAACTAGTCAGAATTTCTGAACAGTATTTTTCATAGCCTGATTATTTATCCTCCTCCCTCTCTTCTTCCCATCTTTCTCTTCCTTCTGCTCCTCCTGCTACTTCTGCTCCTCCCCCTCCCCTCCCCCCTCCTTCCTCGCATTTTTCTCCTCTTTCTACTCCCCCTGCTCCTCCTACTACTTCTGCTCATCCTTCTTCCTTCTCATCTTCGTTCTCCTCCTCCTCCCTCTCCTGTTTTAATTTTTCTTCCCCTTTTCTCTTCTTCTCTTTATCCCTTGTCTCTTCGCATTCTTCTTCTTCTTCTTATTCCTCTTCTTCTTCTTTTTCCTCCTCTTCTTCATATTTCCGTAAATGCATCCTGCCAAATACACCAATTTCATTATGCGATGCAATTAGTCGATCCCGAGATAACGCGAGTGCGCCCGGGGCGACGGGTACACGCACGGGCGGACGCGGCCGTCGCCGCGGAATCGTTCTAATAATGCGGAGGAAACATCAAATCGGCATTCTCGGCGTCCGATCGTCCGAGATAAATCATGATTATATTTAACAGTACCGTTTAACCTTTAACCATTTCATAAACAAAGTTATAACTTTTTTATGTAACATAATCTGTTGCGAGCATCACACGACGGAATACAAAGAATGAAATATCGTAAGAGCCAATAACTAGTCTGAAACAATTCCCGAGTCATATCAAACTTGTTCACGAAACTTGTTGAAAGATAATAATTATTTAATCAGCTTTAAATCCTATCGGTTTATATTGATGGAATTTTTATGTCGCCATCGTATCCATATTCATATTTGATGCACAGCTATGGTACAGGGAGAGTCGAGATTGATCGTACCCTCTCTATTATTCACGTTTACGTTATTTAAGACGCTGGATTTTAACAAGGAATCATAATAAATTAATAAATGGCTATCTGTCTATCTATCTATAATTTGAATTGTTTTTTTTTATTTTTTCAATTTTAAAGAAGAAACCCTAAATTTCTTCTTTCAAAAAAAGGCAGCCCAGCCCCGCAGGGGCTGTCCGCTTTGTTTTTTTAAATATTTTCAGTTTTAAAGAAGAAACCCCACATTTCTCTTTTCAGCCCCGCAGGGGCTGTTCGTTTTATTTTTTTTTTTTCAATTTAGAAAAAGAAGCTCTAAATTTTCTTGATCTCTCTCTACCCCAAAACTTTGTCGGAGATAAGAGTAAAAGTAGAAGTGGGGGACGTGTAGGAGGAGGAGACGTAGGCAAGGAAGGAGGAGTAATGGTAGCGGTGTTAGAAGCAGTAACAGCGGCAGCTACAAGAAATAGTAGGACTGGAAGGAGTAGAAGGAGTAGCAGTAGGAGGGGGAGGTGTGAGGTGTTGAAGGAAGAAATGGAAGAGTAATGCTGGTAGTGCTAGGAGCAGTAACACCAGCATAAGTAGAAGCAGAAAAAATAGGAGAAGTAGGTGTAGAAGCAAGAGCAGGAGGAGGCGTGGGTGTAGAAGGAAGGGTGGAGGAGGAGTAGTGATAGTAGTAGTAGCAGCTGCATCTATAAAATTCCACAATATGATTGGGAATAGGAGAAGTTGTAGAGGAGTAGCTAGAGGATGTGTAGAGGGAAGAAGGGAAGGAGGTGTAAGTTTGGGGAAGGTACAGGGGGGAGTAGTAGTGGTGGTGGTGTTGGGATACTAAGGATTACTTTCGAGTTTTCCTGCAAATGCTCAAATGCTTAGGAAATAATTGTTCTTATATATCTATATACGTAAACCGTTACACCCATTGTCGCTACGATATGAACGGACAGCGAACGCACATTCTGCATAGCAAATATTCCAATTATTTCGCCAATGACCCTGCGCTGCTGTAAAGAACGAGGAAATGTGTAGTACATTCCGCATATTTGACATATTGTTTGGGTTGCTATTAACCTTAAACTTGTTGTCTATAATTATTCGTATCTGCTTAACATATTTTTATGTCAGCCTTTATGATTCTATCGACCTATTGCCATTGGCGACTCATTACGTAGGTGTCGGTCGGCGAGGCATTTAAAAAAAATGTTTGCTCACCGGAATATATTGTTATTTTTATGTTTGGAGAGGAATATTGTTTCGAAAGTTAATAGAGCAATTACGGGCGACAGGCATTTGCATACTTTGAGTTAACACGTGGTTTTATGTACGTGTGTTTAAGTCATTAGTCGCATCTTAGCCGTTTGTAGCGATCTGGTGCGTAAACCTCGAGGAATTTCAAGACAAATAGGTAGACTTTGTGCCTCCGAGGTTACTTGATTTACACCAAAATAAAAAATCTTCTGTTTTAGGTTGGAGCAGAGAAGCCCTCGGAAGGAACAAGGAACAGACTAAATATCCACTTGCGCGCGCACATGGATAGGAGAAATAGGAGGCCCATGAAAGACGGCCCGTTAACCAGGACCGAAAGCGGATTAATAATAGAGTAAATACAATAATCAGAGTATAAAACGCGGCTCCCGAGTCGTATGTAAAGAGCGAGAACAAACTTGGACCTAGACGTGATCCCTGAGGAACACCTAACATAATTTCATAATTCCGCAACCAGTAATGCGCACCTCTGAGAGCCACGTCATCGGTAGGCGTGGTTTCGATGGCATCACGTGATGAGTCATGTGATGAGTCAGTTTCTTTTACTATTTTATGTACCTGTTTAATGGCGCCCAACATAAAAGCACCTCTACCGTGTTCGATTTTAACGATTTACGAGTACTAAACAACTGTAACAACTGTTAAGTGTTTGTGTGCTTATGTCCTGCGATTACTGATTAATATATTTTAAGCGAATGCAACGTCCACTTAAGATTGATTGGCACATCGGCAGTAACGTTTACGAGGAACCTGTTTTTAGGCCGGAGCACGGAATATAAACCACCGAAATCAGAGGAGCAAAATTGCACTGGATGCGCGAAAGATAGCGAAAAATATGCAGGACTGCATTAATAAAGACTTAATAAGATATGATAGAATCTAAATACCCAATATATTTAACTGAATTTATAATTAACTAAATTTAAGTTGCTAATAGTGAACCAATTAATAAAGTGAGCAAAATAAAAAAAAAATATTGAAAAATTTTTGGAAAAAGTTGCTAATTAGTCATCTGAGCATAATAAAAAATCAAACGAAAAATTTTTGAAAAATTTTCTAGTTGCTAATATTCAACGTCATCTGAAAAAAATTGAAAAATCACAATTCAATATTTTTATCTTATCTTCACATGTAACCGATATTCAGACCTAGGATTGTTTGATTCATGCCTGTGCTATACTTTTTACTGCATGCCTGCTCGAACTCGTTAAAGTTAAGCGAAACAATAATTAATATTCATTGAAAATATTTAAATGGTTCGAATGCAAATTCGCCACTAATGGGCTTATGGTTCGTTGCATAGTAACAACTTATAGCCGGCTCCAATTTTCTTTGTCACAGCTATACCGAGAGATCAACAAAAAACACGTAAAAGGCGCCTATGATGGAAAATAATCCTTCTAAATATTTGAGGGGTTGAGCTCACACAACTGACAAAGTTATGGAATTTGTTACGTTTTCCGATGTAAAAAATAAGCATCTTATAATACAGTAACTAACTCAAATCGGTGAGTTACTGCTGATAAGAAACCTGCGTTAACATATTATTGTTATCGCACCAGAATGCTGCTGCAGCGAGAGGATTACACGAAGACCGATTTGTTTAAATTCTAACGATTTAACCATTTTACACCCTGTATTACTGAAAGTTTCCTGGCTGTGACAGTGCAAGTAATCCCAGTCGTGGTCGTCTAGCAAAATCCATTACTGCACCGATTGTTATTTGTCATTCATTAGTTCTTGTTCAATTTAAAACAAAGACTATTATAATCCCGTCCCGTCCCCGGGCCGTACAAATCCGAGTGACTATTTTTGCGACAACCCACACACATTCCAAAAATTTCCTTATCAACAACATGACTCCGCTAAGCTTCACATTTCGTTGACCTTTTGCAGGGAAAAACAAACAAACGTCCGTGTGATCCATTTTTTCTATTCTTCTCCTTTCTACTCGACAAAAATGATGTTATCTGCCTTGATTTATTATTAAGTTAATGACTCCATTAAGGCAACAGTAAGTCGATTTTAGGTATCTCCTTATCCACGTTGAGTAGTTTATACAGTCCTGTATACATTTTGCATATAAAACCGACATTTATAGAACTATTCTAAATGATAATAACATTTCAACAACAATAAAATGTCACTGAGACAAACATGAATAGGCTTTTGTCCTAAACACGATAACGCATTTAACGCTTAATAGAGAATGCATTACCGACAGCGGCGTGCGTCGGCTCTCGGAGTGGCGTACAAAAATTTATAACGAACGCAAAAGTGTAGTCGAAAAATAATAACATAATTAATATGCATGCTTGGTTACACTGTCTATCATGAACTGGGTTCGATCCCCAACTCCAACATTGAGTACCTAATGGATCAACGTCTGCATTTGTTCACATATGCTCTCAGAAAGCCTTGGCTTTGTGTTTATATAAAAACATTAGTTATAAATGGTTTATCTTTCTGTAAAATATAAACCTTCTATTTATTTATTCTTGCATAATTTATTAATATTATTATTACTTTGATGTGCATTACACAACCATTTCCTACGACATTAATTATAGACATTAAGTAATTATAAATGGTTTATCTTTCTCCAAAATTTGATCCTTCAATTATTTTTCAATATTTAATTATTATAATCATTTTTAAAAATTAGTAATAATTGGAGTGGAGGCATTAACCACTTATTATAAGTGGTTCATCTTTCTTTAAAATATGAGTCTTTTGTTTATTCTTATATATTTTGTCAATGTTAGCTATTCAATCACCTATTAATACACATACAACACGAACATTCGTTATAATATTAATTAAAAACATTAATTATAAATGGTTTATCTTTCTCTAAAATGTAAAGCTTTTATTTATTCTTGTATATTTTATTAATATTATTACCACTTTAATGCACATAACACAATCATTTCCTACAACATTAATTAGAGGCATTAACTAATTATAAATGGTTTATCTTTCTCTAATATTTGAGCCTTCTATTTATTATTAATCATTTTATTATTGTAATTATTTAAAAGCGTACAACACAATCATTCTATACGACTTAACCACATGCTGCAGTAGAAATTGAAATTTAGAAAAGTGTCAAGCTGTGTTCTTTCACAACCACGAACTACCATAAAATTAGTAATAATTAAAGTGGAGGCATTAACCACTTATAAATGGTTTATCATTCTCTAAAATATGAGCCTTGTGTTTATTTTTATATATTTTATCAACGTTAGCTATTCAATCACTTAATTAATACACATACAACACAACCATTTCCTACGATATCAATTAAAAACATTAATTATAAATGGTTTATCTTTCTCTAAAATATAAACCTTCTATTTATTTATTCTTGTATAATTTATTAATATTATTATTACTTTAATGTGCATTACACAACCATTTCCTACGACATTAATTATAGACATTAAGTAATTATAAATGGTTTATCTTTCTCCAAAATTTGATCCTTCTATTTATTTTTGAATATTTTATTATTATAATCATTTTTAAAAAATTAGTAATAATTGGAGTGGAGGCAGTAACCACTTATTATAAATGGTTCATCTTTCTTTAAAATATGAGTTTTCTGTTTATTCTTATATATTTTGTCAATGTTAGCTATTCAATCACCTAATTAATACACATACAACACGACCATTCCCTATAATATTAATTAAAAACATTAATTATAAATGGTTTATCTTTCTCTAAAATGGAAACTTTCTATTTATTCTTGTATAATATAACCTTATGTTTATTCTTATATATTTTATAAATCATTCTATACGACATATACCATATGCTGCCGTAGAGATTGAGATTTAGAAGAATGCCTAGCTATATTCTTTCACAACAACGAACTCTTATAGAACTAGTAATAGCACAGTATAGGCATTAACCACTTATAAATGGTTCATCTTTCTCTAAAAATTTAAACCATTCATTTACTCTTGTATATTTTATTAATATTATTATTACTTTAATGTACACAACCATTTCTTACCACATTAATGAGAGACCTTAACTATTTATAAATGGTTTGTCTTCCTCTAAAATTTCAGCCTTCGGTTTATTCTTATATATTTTATCATTATTGTTATTATTATTTTTAAAGCATACAACACAACCATTCCCTACGATATTAATTAGAGACATTAATTATAAATGGTTTATCTTCCTCTAAAATTTAAGAGGCAAGCCCTAACCCATCGCTAGAGTGGCTTTCATAAACGTTGTGAAAAATTTAAGTAATAATTGTATTTGCCTGCCACATCATGGCTGCATTGCAATTGTCAGTCAAATAAATATACGATTCCTCTCCTATATAAGTTATGTATATTTATACTTATAGAAAATAGCTGTCTGCATTATTTTGTGATGGAACATCTCGCCGGTGTCTGTTCACAGGAAACAGTTTATGAAATAGACTTTAACGGTCAATTCGCGACCCGGACAGATGGGAAAAGTTGTCTGAAAGGTCTCTGAGGCCTTAGCAATCCAACATCTATTCAGTTCAACTAGAAACGGTAGATGCCGGTCTCGAACGGGCACTCCAACTTGTCACCAAAGGCGGAGGTCAATGAGTCTCCATCAGCATGTGCACTGTTTTCTTGCACATACTTCGGAAACGTATAATCGATTTAAGGACTGTAGAGTTAAATCGTGAAATTAAATTCAGAACTACCGTTCTAATGCAATTGAAATTCCCAGCTTGTTAATATCTGTCACAAATAGTGTTAGATATGAGGAATATATTTTATTTATTATTCAAATTTTTCGAAAAAGTTAGCCCAATTTGGCTCTTGCTAAGAAATATGTAATTATTATCCATGACAGGCAACGCTGCCAGTGAGGAAAACAAACCGAGAAAATGGCGCAGCCGGTAGGCCCCACCAGCCGGGACTAGAGGAAACTTGATTCGGGCTATTTCTACAGCTCAACATATTAGTATTAATATTCCACAGATCACACATGACAAATGCTGTACGTTTTAATATTTTGAAATATTTTTAAAAATATTAAATAAATGCACTAATAATTTTTATTTTCGTATTATTAAAACGGCTCAAGCGAACAATTGTATTAACACAAGCCGCAAAATTCCAAAAAATTAAATTGTAACGCGCAAAAAGAGCAAGAGCTTATTTTACAGTATCAAACAGTTCATGAAAAAAGGTCCAAAAATATTGTTCCCAGTGTTGAATATAAATTATCCACTTATAAAACACGCCTTTGTATGTACCCCATATGTGCTTATTGCGCCTCGGGTCAGTAGATTGCATAAACCGTAGAATGGTATTCTGTATGTACGCATATTATCGAACATTATAATGAACTGAATCGAAGATTATCTGCATACGCCGGACGACGACGGGTCGAAGGGTTAGTTCTCGCTGTCCGTCAACCGTTTAAAAACGTTTAGCTCGAAGATACCTTCTAGATTCCACAAAATAGAACCCCCAACGCTTCGCTATTATCTTTAGTCAGGTCTCTCGAATAAGCGAATATACACGGTTAGAACAAGAACCAAAATAAAATAGAATACGAAGGCCTTCCTTATAAAATGAGCCCCAGCACAGCAGCTCATAATATATTTAGTTGTTCTAAGAGTACAAGTGTTGCTTTATATCGTGTCAGTAGGCATATACATTGAAAAATGTGTTTAGAATGCAATGCATTAATCTAAATGTGACCAAAGTTGGAAACATGTTCATAAAAGTTTCGCATTTATAAATGGTTTACTTGTTCTTACTTCTGATGAAGTTTAACGTAGCTATTCTACCCCTAATTAATACACATACAACACAACTCTCGTATTCCCTATGAAACTAACTAGCGGCATTAACTAATTATAAATGGTTTATCTTCCTTAAAAATTCGGGCCTTCCATTTATTCTTGTGACTTTTATTAATATTATTATTTTAATGCACATAATGCAACCATTCCCTACGATATTAATTAGAGACATTAACTAATTATAAATGGTTTATCTTTCTCCAAAATTTGAGCCTTCTCTTTACTATTTAATATTTTATTAATATTATTATTTTTTTAATGCACATAATACGACCATTCCCTACGACATTAATTAGACACATTAATTATAAATGGTTTATCTTTTTCTAAAATTTAGCAGTAGTGTATTTTATTAACCGTCTGCTGAAGTTTAACGTAGCTATTCTACCCTTTAATCATTACACATACAACACAACCATTCCCTATGAAATTAATTAGAGGCATTAACTAATTATAAATGGTTTATCTTCCTTAAAAATTCGGGCTTTCCATTCATTCTTGTGATTTTTATTAATACATATTATTATTTTAATGCACATAGTGCAACCATTCCCTACGACAATAATTAGAGACATTAACTAATTATAAATGGTTTATCTTTCTCCAAAATTTGAGCCTTCTATTGATTCTTGTGTATTTTATTAACCTTTTGCTGAAGTATAACGTAGCTATTCTACCCCTTAATTAACACACACAAAGAACACAACCATTCCCTATGATATCAATTAGAGGTATTAACTAATTATAAATGGTTTATCTTATCTCTAAAAAATTCGAGTTTTCCATCGATTGTTATGTATTTTATTAATATTATTATTTTAATGCGCATAAGACAACCATTCCCTACTACATTAATTACAGATATTAACTAGTTATAAATGGTATATTAATCTCTAAAATTTGAGCCTTCTGTTTACTATTTAATATTTTATTAAAATTATTATTTGAATGCATACAACACAACTGAAGAATTATTTAAACAAAATTTGTAGTTTTTTTATCCCCTACAATATTGGTAATAATTAATTTTTCACATTAAATAATTATAAATGGTTTAGTTTCCCTAAAATTCGGGCTTTCTACATCTGTTAAAGATACCTTATAATTGATATATTTTCAGAAAATAGCAGGTAATAAAGCATCAGGAAAAGTTATATTGGGAACATTACTAACTACTTATAAATGGTTTATCTTTCACTAAAATTCGGGTTTTCTGCATATTCTGTTAAAGACACCTTAAAACTGATATATTTTAAGAAAATACCATGTAATAAATAATAAATTACACAAAAGGATAGGATTAGAATATCAAGGGCGATTCTATGCCCCCGGCAATGGGTTATCCTCCTGTCAATAAATCAGGCCTCGTTTTCCGATGGCAGTGGTTTTACACGGTCAAAGGCCTTGCCGATTATTTAGACGGAATTAATCCGTGTTCGATCCGTTTTAATAACAACATTTTTGCCAATAAAAGGTACTCTATAACTAAAGAAACCGATCACATAAAAAAACGTATAAATTAGAATGAGTCGGAGTTATCAGAAGATGCTAATTCGAACAGGAAGACTATGCAGGCAAAAAATTACTTTCCATGAATTTTATTTGCTTTTTACGATCCCCGAAAGTTCTAGATAAACCTAATTTATTGATTGGTTATAAAATAAATTTAAATATCCTATCTCTTAAATCCCTCGGACATACCTGAAAACAAACAAACAGTTCAGCATCAATTTAATTCGTCACTAATTTTAATTTGTTTATACTGAGATGATTATCGACCAAAATTGAAAATTATAATAGTTATATAACAACTTTTTTATTGCACCCCTGGGCAGTTCCCTCAAAAATGTCTTTATTATCTCCAATAAATAAGACCCAATCAAAATTTTAATGGCTAGATAACATTTTCCTTTCCAGCATTAAAAGTGTTCATGTTTAATAAATAATATTTTTATTATGGCTGCTTCAAAGAAAGAAATTCGTTGGGACTCTAATAAAAATTCTAGAATAGATTCGTAAATCAATTAATAATACGCCTATTTACATAATTGTCTCATTATTCAAATCAAAACTTTATAATTAAGATAATAAAAATTAATTACATATTTTTATTGGTGCATTAAATACTTTGTTAACCGGTTCCGTGTCGTTTCGCTAAATTGTAAATCACTAGATGTAGCACCAAATTAAAAGGTGCATTAATTGCATGCGTTATGTGGGCTGTGGGTTTGAAATTGGGAATCGGAAACACTACCTCGGGGTATCGGGTATATTTTTCAAATTTTCGAAATAAGCATTTGTAGTCTTTACCTTCCTGCCTTGATAATTTACAGGATTGTATCTTGTGATCCGTTAAGACAAAAAATACTTATTTAAAAAGAGGTGCAATAAATTGTTATTTTTCAGTTCAATCCCACTTCTGAAATAAATGTGATAAAACAACTATTACATAATTTGCCTCTAAATTTTTGCCTTTTATATTAGGTATATAAACTATTATTTGTTTATATTTATATGATAATGAAATGCGTACCTCGAACCTGGGTGTCTTTTCTCGAAAATAAGCGCCAGAACTTATTCATCGCCCTAAGCGGGCAGAGTTTTTTTGCCATATGCTTGCCCCTTTTTCAGATAAGTAAATTTATGAGTACGAAATATGCGAAGATTATCTACTTCGCCAACAGTAAATAATTGGCTAGCTTAGGCTTCTAAACGTTATAAAGCATAATTTCAAGGCGGCCTCGTGATCGGTAGGATCGACTTTAGTTAAATTTGGCGTTTTGATGTCCAAAGATATTAAGTTTACGATAATTATACGTTCGCAAATAGATTCCGGTGCGCTTCCGAGCAATGTTTCTGTGCGGTCGTCACAGCCCCCTCCCCCCGTCTTACACGTGGGAAATAAATCAGCAAAAGATAAAGTAGTAAGTGATAAATAGAGAATAGAGAAGAAGAGTTATATTATCCTCCTTTAAAAGGCACCTGAATTTTTTTAGGAAGAATCACGGACTAAATATCCCTCCATACAATTTTTTGGTAATTTGAATTTAGAATAGCATACCTAGAATAGAGTATTCTGCTTTCGAGCGACCAAGTTCCAAGCTCGGCTATTCGTATATGCACCATGATAACGCAGTCGAATGTCCAGCCAGAGAGTGAACAACGATAAAGAATCCATATTTATAAGGCAGGTACAATAATAATTCTTCTGCAACCCATCGAGTTCTAGCTGGTGGCGCCGTCTACAAATTGGTGTACAAAGCTCCAGTTTAGTACAAAAACTTACAGTTATCAAGAGATCTACATACTTATGAAATCTCGATGTTGGTTTTATCCTTGTATATATGCAACCAGTAATTCGCCATTGTGTGTATTACTTATAACATAACATTTATAATTAGTTAGTTATGATCTCTAATTAATATCGTACGGAATGGGTGTTTTATATGCATTAAAATAATAATAATTACTAATATTAATAAAATAAACAAGAATAAATAGAAGGCTTAAATCTTAGAGAAAATTAAAACCATTTATAATTAGTTAATATAAGAACAGGTTGGTGGTTTTTCTCGACTATCCCATTTCCTGTTAGATGTACCCTAAAATTAGCTATTACCAATATTGTAGAGAATAAAAAAGCTACAACTTTTGTTAAAACAATTCTTCAGTTGTGTTGTATGTAATTAAAGATAAACCATTTATAATTAGTTAATGTCTCTAATTATTGTCGTAGGGAATGGTTGCACTAAGTGCATTAAAATAATAATATTAATAAAAGTCAAGAATGAATGGAAGGATTGAATTTTTGAGAGAGATAAACCATTTATAATTAGTTAATGTCAGTATTGTAGGGAATAAAACAACTTTTGTTTAAACAACCCTTCAGTTGTGCTGTACGCATTCAAATAATAATATTAATAGAATATTAAATAGTAAACAGAAGCCTCGCATTTTGGAGGAAGATAAACCATTTATAATTAGTTAATGGCAAACAATTAATGTCGTAGCGGATGATTGTATTACGTGCATTAATTATATTAATTAATATGAATAAAAAAATACAGGAATAAATACAAAGCTAAAATTTTAGAGAAAGACAAACCATTTATAAATGTCTCTAGTGACTGTTACTGATTCTATGACAGTTCGTGGTTGAGAAAGAACGCGGCTAAGCAATCGTCTGAATTTCAATCTCTGCTGTAGCATATGTAAATAAAGATAAACCATTTATAATTAGTTAATGTATCTAATTAATGTCGTAAGGAATGTCGTAGGGAATTGCATTATGTACATTAAAATAATAATAATACGAAAGGCTTGAATTTTTGAGAAACATAAACCATTTATAATTAGTTAATGTCTCTAATTATTGTCGAAATAAATAGACAAGAATGAATGGAAGGGTCGAATTTTTGAGAAAGATAAACCATTTATAATTAGTAAATGGCTGAAGTTAATGTGGTAGAGAATGATTGTATTATGTGCATTAAAATAATAATAATAATGAAATATACGAGAATAAATGGAAGGCTAAAATTTTAGAGAAAGGTAAACCATTTATAATTAGTTAACATCAAAACAGGTTGGTGGTTTTTCTCAATTATCTCATTTCCTATCAGATGTAGCTACAACTCTTGTTTAAACAACTCTTTAGTTGTATTATAGGCATTCAAATAATAATATTAGTAAAATATTAAATAGTTAACAGCAGGCTTGCATATTGGAGAAAGATAAACCATTTATAATTAGTTAATGTCTCTAATTTATATCGTAGGGGAGTTAGTAGTATTTGCATTAAAATAATAATATTAATAAGACAAGAATGAATGGAAGGATCGAATTTTTGAGAAAGATAAACCATTTATAATTAGTTAATGTCGCAAAGAGTGCCTGTATTTTGTGCATTAAAATAATAATAATATTAATGATATTATACGAGAATATAATGGAAGGCTAAAATTTTAGAGAAAGATAAACCATTTATAATTAGTTAATGGCTCCAATTAATTTCGTAGAGAATGATTGTATTATTGTGCATTAAAATAATAATAATATTAATGAAATATACACGAATAAATGAAAGACTAAAATTTTAGAGAAAGATATAAACCATTTATAATTAATGTGTCTAATTAATGTCATGGGGAATGTATATATTATGTGCATTAAAATAATAACAATAATATGCAAAAATAATTAGAAGACTCAAATTTTAAGATTGATGTAGTGTAGGAAGGTGATATACATTTGCATGCAACCAGTAATACACTATTGAATATTAGTGGTTGCATATGTGTAAGGATATAAACGAACAAAAGTAAAATATACATCTTTACAAGGAGTAAAATTAATTAAAACCTCATCTAATTAGCCAAATTATTTTTGTGGTTTCGACTAATATTTTGTTATTTTTTTTTAATAAAACAAAAATTAAAACAATACAATATTAAACATTATTAATCATTTGATCCTTCATTGTCATCAACGATTTCTGTTCCTCTAGAATTTCCTCAGTAATTTATTTATAGCATTTATTATTATTTTCTTAGAATTACAAGAATTTAAATTATTTACTTGAGTCACGTGAACTAAATGAAAAAAAAAGTTTTCTCAGTCACGCGTTTTAATGCATTTGCCGATGAAAAGTAGACTTATCAATAATATAAAATGCAGCCTTCGAAAAGTATGTACTTCAACCTTCACTTTGCGCTTTTTATTTGCGTTATATGAAAATGAACTAATAAGAATTGCAGCATTAAATGTGAGATCAATCTATTCTGTGACCAGAGAAGTCATATGCTTGGGTCAGAAAAGAAAAAGCCTTAGAAAACATGATAATAAATAAATTCCATAACTTTGCTGTTTTGGAAAAAGGTACTGTTTTGCAATGTAACGTCTTTTTTGGTGCATATAAATTCCTATTTTTGTTACAATCTGACCCTACTAACCCCTTCATTATAGCGTTTCACCCACAAGCAATACAACACAACGAGCAGCAATAGGCAAATAAAACCAAGATATTCGTAATAACTTCTTTATTAAATAATTAGAATATTTACATGACTAGTAGCAAAATATACAAATTGAAACATAATTACAAAAATAAAACATTCAGTCCATTCACTACAACTACAGATACAAAAATATTGTTCAAAAACCAATAATTTGCTGCCATAAAAAAATACAAACATCGATCACTACAGTCTTCAATATAGGTAAGCATGAGGTAGATAAAAGTTGTGACAAATAATCGTGAACCACGTGACTACAGAGTTAGGCAACCAAGTATACACTCAATGGTGTAGCTGGTTGCCTACTTTTGATCACCTGGTTGCCGGTCATTTAAGAAGGCTATGCAGAAAAGCCGGCCTACATATTTCATCTAAGGAAACGTCCACCTACAGCAATCACCACCAGACGAAACTCATATTCCAAAAATAACGTATTAACTCCTGGAATACATGGCTGAACACAGCCTCAACTGGAAATCTTTGTACAACAGCTTCCCTCCCAGCGGCACCCTGCTCAGGAACATGCTGGGGGACATGAGGCATAGGGCTTTCCCGTTCATCAGGAATCTGGACGGCGGCACCTCGGGTAGATTGTGCGCAGAAGTGACCTGGCTCAGCCACTGGGCCACGTCTTCCCTGGTCCACTGGCGCGGATCTGAAATTAAAATAAATCCATTAAACAACGTAATCATTTTTAAATACAAATTAATCAACTTATGACAGGAGAAAATAGATAAATGAAAAAAAGTCACATTCTAAAAGAGGCGCAGTAGCACTATTATGACGTTGCGCCTCTTGATAATTATTTCACTCAACACTAATGGTAAAAAATTTAGTACGGACCAGAATAAAATATGTGATTTTTAAAGAGTAGGTTGTCTTTTGTTGGCTTGAGTTTATCTACCTTGAGGCATGTTTGCGGCACCGGGAATTCCCTACACGGAAGCCAAAAGGCGAATTTATTTACACCAAATCATCCTCTTCCCGACAATGATGTTTTCCGAAGGAAATTGACTAAAACGTACAAGGATGTGGGGTTTATTATCGCCGGAGAGCACTTTGCTTTGTCCGCAGATAAAAACCTAATTGCTTCCCCGCCATTTCCTATTACTAACACGTTTTATGTCGCTGGTATTGCTCAAAACAGGATACCAATACGAAAATTTCTTAATGAGCCATAACGGTTGTTATAAAATTGATAAGGTGTGTATTTATGTTTATCCGGCGGTGATAACAAAATGAATTTTGAACACTCAAACCAAACACAGATATAAGGAATATATTCGAGGAGATAAGGATAAGCGTTACCGATACAGGGAAATGCGAAGTTATTGACATATTGAGGGGCACAGTTTAATTTTTTTTATACAGAGAGAGAATTTAAATAACGGAATAATTTTTTCGTCCACCAACAAATGCAGTTGTAATTCATAAATTTTTCATCATTTGTCCCTTAATGTTAAGAAAAGGCCCCCACCATCCTTTGGCCCCAGGCCTCCACTAATTTAAAACACGATAAAAAATAAGATGAAAAAGTTTTGGAACCGCTGTGCCACTCGAAACGCCCTCTGTTTCGAGTACCACAGCGGTCCCAAAACTTTCACATCGTATTTTTTTGAAAATCCATTACAAAGTTATACGTGGGCAACTTAAGAAAAAAATTGCGGCAATAGGTCTCTACAGATGTCAGGAGTCGGTGGTTTAAATATAACTACGCACTTAAGACTCACCCTGTATATACATATACATACAGTATGCTGCTGCGGAGCGGAAAAAATATTTCATTTCATTGACAGAACGTTTTTGAAAAAAATTATGCCAAATTCATGACGTCACGTGCGTCAACGTTGTGACGTCACCGATGTTTCTACAACATGGGTCATGTGACCCCTCTTTTAAAAGGTCTTTCAATTTTCTATCCAGAGGTAGTAATTTAATTAGTCCAAACCGACGTCTGTTTAAGTTTAAGTTTAAGAAACTTACCTTTGGGCAAATTATCCTCCTCGAAGCTATGCGTGTTTCTGTAGCCCGAAAACCTTTCCCATTCTGAAGAAAGTCCATATCTGACAGGCGATTCGGCAGCTTGGAGGGCCATTTTGATTTTCTTGCTGTGGTAGCCTATTTTGGAAATGTCTTGCGAAAACCTGCGAACATTAAGACGAACGTTTATAAACAAGCAGCGCATGAAACGTGAACTGAAATGGAGGAAGCAGAGCTGTTTGTTGATGATTTAAACAAAATAAACAAAGCTTTTGTTACCGTATGTCCATCGGCAGCCGAGCAAACAAAACTTACTTTTCGTAACTAGGCCAATCTTACAATAGACCTACACGAACTGCTTAAATTCCGCACGTACTATTTTACTTATTAATTTGTACTACTACGTTTTAAGAATATACTGTTAATGACTTCCGGACTACACAATCAAAGGATGTTGAAAATTTGCATTAAATATGCAACGGAGTAGAAGAACAGATCATTAAAATTGTATAAGGTCTTGATTTTGTTAAAATATTTTGTGTATTTTTCCCTCTCAAACTGTGTCACTTTAACAGCCGTTAAAACAAACAAAATATTAAAAAGCCATCAAAACCGATTTGTTTACACGAAGAGGAAGAGCGAACTTGCACATTTTTTCCAAAGTTATATATCCTGCTTTTTGTTTGGATATAAAACACATGGACCTGTGTGCTTTGTAAGGAAACACCTCCTGGATATTTTAAATACATCCTTATCGATACTAACGGTTTTAGCACACTCTAAAACTATTTTAAGTTTACCGCTACCCCTTGTCGAGCACGGGAAAGATCAGACCGCAGACGTAAAAATGGATTCCCAGCTGCGCTTTCGACAGCTGACTCGGCTTTTACCTCTTTTGATTTAATTTTAGAAGTTTATCATTACTCTTTAAGATGAAGTAATTTGAGGAGCATCCGTAAATGGCATGTTGTTTCCTAAAAGGTTCACCACCATCCTGCTTCTCAAGTGTTTCCCGTTTTATAGAAAAAACACCAAATTTTTGACAAATTCAGGGGCGCACAGGTCTGTGGCCTTTACCGTTATTTGACAGCCTCCAAACGTGAAAAATATACAGGTGCTAATTATTTTAATAAAGTTATTAACAATTTTATATTTTGATGCCAACTTTACACCAGCACAATCATTGGTGTAACTTTTACTGTCACTTATAACTCTCAAAATATATTATGATATGCTACGGTTTAACAAAGCTATTGGCAATTTTAAAATTTTGGTGTCAACTTTACCCCAATAACATAACCACCGGTGCTAATTGCGAAATATTTACCATGATTTAACACCCGTTTAGAGACTACTAAATATGAAAGAAATAGAGATGCTAAATATTTTAACTAAATTATTAAGAACTTTATATTTTGGTGCCAACTTTACACCAGCATTATCATCGTTGGTAATTGGAAAATTTATATCGTCGTTTATAACTTTTCGAATATGTGAAAATACAGAGCTTTGTTATGCTACGGTTTAACAAAGCTATTGACAGTTTTTAAATTTTGGTGCCAAGTTTACCCCAACAGCGTAACCACCGATACTAAATGCGAAATATTTTTCATGGTTTAACACCCGTTTAGAAGCCAATAAAAATGAAAGGAATAAAGTTGCTTATTATTTTAATTAAACTATTTAACAATTTTATATTTTGGTGTCAACTTTACCCCAACAATATAACGACAGGTGCTAATTGCGAAATATTTACCATTATTTAACACCCGTTTAGAAGCTACTAAATCTGAAAGAAATAGAGATGCTAAATATTTTAACTAAATTATTAATAATTTTATATTTTGGTGCCAATTTTACACCAGCATCATCATCGTTGGTAACTGGAAAATATTTATCGTCGTTCATAACTTTTCGAATATGTAAAAATACAAAGATTTCTTATGCTACGGTTTAACAAAGCTATTGGCAATTTTAAAATTTTGGTGCCAACTTTACACCAACAATATAACCACCGGTACTAATTGCGAAATATTTACCATGATTTAACACCAGTTTAGAAGCAACTAAATATGAAAGGAATAGAGTTGTTAATAATTTTAAGTAAATTATTGACAATTTTATATTTTGGTGCCAACTTTACACCAGTATAGTCATGGTTGATAACTGGAAATTTTTAGTCATTTATAACTTTTTGAATATGTAAAAATACAAAGTCATGTTATGCTACGATTTAACAAAGCTATTGGCAATTTTAAAATTTTGGTGCCAAATTTACCCCAACAATATAACTACAGGTGCTAATTGCGAAATATTTACCATTATTTAACACCCGTTTAGAAGCTACTAAATCTGAAGGAAATAGAGATGCTAAATATTTTAACTAAATTATTAATAATTTTATATTTTGGTGCCAATTTTACACCAGCATCATCATCGTTGGTAACTGGAAAATATTTATCGTCGTTCATAACTTTTCGAATATGTAAAAATACAAAGATTTCTTATGCTACGGTTTAACAAAGCTATTGGCAATTTTAAAATTTTGGTGCCAACTTTACACCAACAATATAACCACCGGTACTAATTGCGAAATATTTACCATGATTTAACACCAGTTTAGAAGCAACTAAATATGAAAGGAATAGAGTTGTTAATAATTTTAAGTAAATTATTGACAATTTTATATTTTGGTGCCAACTTTACACCAGTATAGTCATGGTTGATAACTGGAAAATTTTTTGTCATTTATAACTTTTTGAATATGTAAAAAAACAAAGTCATGTTATGCTACGGTTTAACAAAGCTATTGGCAATTTTTAAATTTTGGTGCCGACTTTACCCCATGAACATAACCACCGCTGCTAATTGCGAAATATTTACCATGATTTAACACCCGTTTAGAGGCTACTAAATATGAAAGAAACAGAGATGCTAAATATTTTAACTAAATTATTAAAAATTTTATATTTTGGTGCCAACTTTACACCAGCATAATTATCGTTGGTAACTGGAAAATTTTTATCGTCGTTTATAACTTTTTGAATATGTAAAAATACACAGATTTGTTATGCACCAATTTGGCATTCGTTAAGCATATAAAAAAACAAAGTTACTAATTATTTTAAAACACTGAACAATTTTATATTTTGGTGCCAACATTACACCAGTGTAATCTAATCATTGGTGATAACTGCGAAACTTTTCCCGTCATTTATAACCCTCCAAATATGTAGAAATATAAAGCTATGTTGTGCTACGGTTTAACAAAGGTATTGACAGTTTTAAAATTTTGGTGCCGCCTTTACCCCCATAAACATAACCAGGTGCTAATTGCGAAATATTTACCATGATTTATCACCCGTTTAGAGCCACTAAATATGAAAGAAAAACGTTGTTAATTATTTTAGCTAAACTTTTAACAATTTTATATTTTGGTGCCAACTTTACACCAGCACAACTATCGATGGTATATTGCGATTGGTAAATGTAAGCACCCTGTATATCCGATAGTCCGCGTGGCATTAAAAATAGTGCCAGGCATTTTATAAGGATTGATTTATTGCGAGCCTCGTTACGAGCCAGCGCTATCTGCATCTATATTTATATATATATATTGATATATGTGAACTGAACGCATTCTTCCAGTTTACATTTCTACACCATGTAACAAGATATTTTATAGCTCCATAGATAACCATTTATTTATAATAACTTCCGCTACACATAATCGGCTATTTACGTTTGTAAAATGAGGCACGACAGGATTTTTTTCCACATACCGGCACCCGAAAGGGGCGTAAGGTCGCATAATATGGTGGCTTTGTCCGTCGATTTGAAAATAGCTTTATTTGCGGATGTGCGTATGCGCTCGGGGACTGGCGGAAACGGCACGGCGAATAGGAAACACCCCTTCCTGTGTCTAAAACTACCCCCTAACTACCCCCGGTTATGGACCAGACGCACCGACGTTCCAAAATACAGATATCCTGCTGTTAAGTGATACTTTATTTACGAGCGCAATTTATTTCACTGCGCCCTTATCTAATATAACGCATTGGTTTATACAGGGCGTTCTTAGCTCGAGAAGGGGCTAATTTAAGTTTGGAGTGCTATAATTTTTTCAATTGATTCTTTCAGCAGATTATTAAAATATTATCCGGTGCAGTTGGTGCCCACCGTCACCGCCTGATAAATTTAATCGTGACACATTTTCCTTCTGCTTTCTACTTTCTCCAACGGAATAAATTAAAAGATGAATCAGATTATGAAACTTAGGAATTAGCACTGAAGATGAATAAGTGGAAGCAAGTGTAAAGTTAAAAAACCCAACTGCACGACAATTTTTAAGCTGCAAAATATGAATTTAATTTATTTTTCCCACAGGGTGATATAAGTTGGTATGGGTGTCTCATATGTCTTGTATTGTTAATATTGATCGATATTAAAAAACAATGTAATTTTTTTCTGCTAGAGCATTCGTTAAAACAATTTATTAAAATTGTTTCTCACGTGCCATAATGGTTTAGAATTTAGAAAGTTTTAAATACGATAAATTAGCAGAGCGCTGTTATACATAAACAATAAACAATAGAATTAATTATTTGCATATACATATACAGTGCAAAAAACGCGGACATGGAAATAAATGTAGCAATTATTATTATTATTGTATGTTAATTTTTTCTTAGAATGCCAAAGTGAAATAATTTTTTTCGTATCCAAGTCCCTCCCTGAGACTTATCTTGATGAAAGTCTAGCCGTCATTGCCTCACAACAATCTTTTTTTATCTCGAAATTTTTTTTTTAAATCAATATTTTTGCAAAAAAAAATCAAATTGACGCGACTTCAGCTCTGTAAAAAAACACGTAAGAACGTAAATAAGCAAGATGAATCGAATGGTGCCAACTGTGGTTTTCTATCTCTTACAGTTTTCGAGTTACAATTTTTCAAAATCAAAATCTCGATTTTTATACCGAATTTCGTGCATTGCCTTACTGGACCAATTGTATCTTCTGTTCCCGACGAAATAATTTACCGCACTTTTTACGGCTCGATAGAGGAAAGAACTAGCTTTCGAACGATGTATTACAAAGATATCGGCGATTATATCGTTTTCGAGATACGGCTGGTCAAAATGGATAGTTGATTTATGCCCTTTCGGTTTTGGACAAATACCGGTCAAATCGAATTATTTAGAGACTTTTTATGTATACCATCGTTTCCGTCATGTCTTAATTGCTAAGTGTGAATATTTTCAGATTTTTATCTCGAAAAAAATTTTTTTTTACTTATCAATTTTTCAAAAAAAAAAATCATGGATAAAAATAAACGAGACGAGTCGAATGAATTGAACCGCGATTTGCTATCTATATAGAAGTATAATTTCTTAAGGGCGCCTAAATTAGCTCTTGGCCCTGGACGCCGCATGGCCTAGAGCCGGCCCTGCATTTTTCTTGAACTGAAGCAAATCACCAAGGGGGTCGTTAGCACTTCCTTCGCGCTCTCGCCATTAATACAAATTATTCACATAAATATAAATACAAAAGATAATATTAAAATTTCTTACCGGCGCGCACCGCCAAGAAGACCGCCACAGTTATCGTTATCAGGAAGCTATATGTATATGGAGTAAAGTTACTCTACCAAAACCCATGTGCGATACTGATATCGAACGCAGGGCGTCATTTACATACATTTGTAATAAAAACATGTATAAAGGACGTCGTTAGACAGGATATCCGTATCCTTGCCTATATAAAAGCCTTGTTGACCATAGGACAGGAAAAGGAAACATATTATCACCGATTTTCAATTGCCATTATCATTTTTTCCGTTTCATTCAATTAAATGCAAAAATCCTGTTTTGTTTATAAAATAATATCAGCCCAGGATATACTCGTGTTTAATCATCGTTGCTATTACCCAACAATAACTTTTGGGTAATTGATTACAAACTTATTAAGCGCTGCGTTAATGATCGTGTCGTTAAATAATTCGCTCTCGCTTCTTCTGATTCCGCCAATAACTCCATTTATCATTATTATCATTATTGATTACAATGCTAGTTTCTTGGATTTTATTATTGAGCTTCTGCAAGGACGTTATTATAACAGCAAGGATAATAAATATTATCCTCAATTTCTTAGTAGCTAAAAATCTGAATTTGAAAAACCTGCTTGTTCCATTTCAGTTCTAAATATATTGACATACTTTTTGATTACGAAAGCCGCATCAAAAACAACAAACAAACATAATGTACTTACCTTAAGAGAGCTGCGTAAATCCTTAAAACTCCTTGAGGAAACAAACCTTCTATCACTATTAACTTCCGATTACTCGAGTAGCAGCAGAGAAAAAACGGAAAATAAACCAAATTGGATTATTTCAAACTAAATCGAGCGTGCTGCTGCGGTGATCGAGAGCACGTGACAAATGACAGTTGCTGATAAACAAACCAAGCCAGTGAACGCACGCACACTTAGATCTAGATGCGGGCGCTCCGAGACTCGAGTGAGGAATGACCGCGTGCCTATTCCGACCGGTAGATATATATAGAGGGGTGGCTACCCCCTGGGGTCATCCTGTGTAGCCGCAAGCGTTCAATAGGAAAACGTAGAAGGCGAACACATAAGAAAAAATATGTACAGGGTGTCTCTTAAAATTGACACCTAATCCTCTTCCGATTTAACTCATTTAAAAAAGTAGTGGACACAATTTTTGATGAATTTTTTACGAAGCTCTGGAAGGGACTTCTAAAATAAAATTTTAAAATTCCAAGTTATAATTCGAAATTTTATTACAAAATTCCGAGTTATAAGTCAAAATTTCAAAATTCCGAGTTAAATCAAAATTTTATTTAACAAATTCCGAGTTATAAGTCGAAATTCAAAATTCCGAGTTATAACTCGAAATTTTATTTTAAAATTCCCAGTTATAAGTCGAAATTTTAAAATTCCGAGTTATAACTCAAAATATTTAAAAATTCAGAGTTTTAACTCAAAAATTTTATTTAAAAAATTCCGAGTTATTAGTTGAAATTTTATTTCAAAATGCCGATTATAACTCAAAATTTTATTTAAAAATTTCCGAGCTATAAGTCAAAATTTTATTTAACAAATTCCGAGTTATAAGTCGAATTTCAACATTCCTAGCCATAACTCGAAATTTTATTTAAAAATTCCCAGTTATAAGTCGAAATTTTAAAATTCCGAGTTATAACTCAAAATATTTCAAAATTCCGAGTTATAACTCAAAAATTTTATTTAAAAAATTCCGAGTTATTAGTTGAAATTTTATTTCAAAATGCCGAGTTATAACTCAAAATTTTATTTAAAAATTTCCGAGTTATAAGTCGAAATTTCAAAATTCCGAGTTATAAGTCAAAATTTTATTTAACAAATTCCGAGTTATAAGTCGAATTTCAACATTCCTAGCCATAACTCGAAATTTTATTTCAAAATTCCCAATTATAAGTCGAAATTTTAAAATTCCGAGTTATAACTCTAAATATTATTTCAAAATTCCGAGTTATAACTCAAAATTTTATTTAAAAAATTCCGAGTTATTAGTTGAAACTTACTTATTTCCTCTTAAGGGATTAAAAATGTGGAATTGTTTTGGGAACTTTTACAACAAATGCGTAAAATGCCTCATTCTAGTTACGGAATTCATTTCCTATAGGTTATCCCCTTCCATTACCCGCTTGCGGCGCTCGCGTTCGGACATTCCGAATTTTATTAGGAATGCCGTGGAGGAGCATGTTTCTCGGATAAATAGCTTATTAAATTTTAACCGGATGCTATAAAATATCGGTTATTAAAGTTGATAGTTTCCATAATTAAGTTTCGGTTTTCGGTGATGAATTCGCCTTTTGTGGGCGCCATCAGAGGAAATGAGATTATCTTTATGGCGTTGATATTTATATTGAACAGATCCGTTGTAATTTACGCCGCAACAAGAGGCTGGGTAACAGAAGTCATCTGTCATCTGGTAAGGTTTTTAGAGACGTGTTGGTTGAATTAATAAGTGGCTGTTTTGTAATAGTTTTGAATTCATCTGCACAGGGTGATCGGAATTTGTGGACTCAGGAAATCCCACAGAGGCGTTCCTATTTTTTGACATTTATCAGTTGTGAGTGCATTTTCTAAACAATTTCACGTCGAAAAGACGTCCTGAAAACGTCATAAATTCACTTTTCCAGCACTTGGTGGCATTTTGATGTCGTTAACGCTACTGCGAAAAAGAAGGGCCCCGATATTGGTCCTCGGGGAACACCTGAAGCTTGAACGTAAGAGTTGGATCCAGCACCTTGGTATTTACTATTTTTTGCCCACAAAATCACGCCTTTGTTATCGAAATGAAGACAAAAAATGCCTTCGGTTGGGACTTTTTCGTTTTACCTAAAAACTGTTACGTTCTCATGTTGCAGTTCAAAGGGCCGACCCGATCACGTTTCAAAATACACAACGCGTGTATGCGTGCGTGCAAAATAAAAGTCGTACTCGAATTATGGGCTTTCATCTCGAAGTGGATCTTTGTTTGGGGTATTGGAAGACACCTGGCAATATTCTCGTCGCTTTGTTGCAACAGACAAAACATCATGCGACGTGCATTCCTCGATATGTACTTTGAAGTAAGTAGGGCGTGAATCATTGAATGCATTTCCTTGATAGCTGAAGAATGTTATTGTGACTAAGTGGTATTAAATTTCACAATCAATTCCCAGCATGACTTATTTTTTATTAAATCAAGAAACGAATGGTATATTGTTTCTAAAGAATCCAGGATGTCTTTTTTTTTTTAAGAATTTATATTTTACTTATTATTGAAAAAATTAGATGAAGAGTGTATTTTTTCGGCATCGTCTTCTTCCAATGCCCTTTCCTGTCGCCGCATGTGTAACTAGAAAGTCCGGGCTGGCCGGCGATGGACACTCAAGAGGCTTTCAGGAAGTTTATCACGCATATAAATTTTTCTTAGTGGGTGATCCTAACACTTGGGCTCTGGGCACCCACGTAGCCGGCGCCAAGACCATATATGTTTATTTCCCCAACGACTTGAAGATACAGACGCAGGATGGCCATTTCGGTGCGACCACCAACCGATGCTTTATGTAACGCACGGAATTGTATTACAAAACCGAACGGGCGTGGAAGGCGTGGGTCAAGCGGTCAATTCGATAGCTCCTGAAAGAGGCTTAATTTTCCAATCGTCTTCGATGATGTATTTATCAGGTTTTGTACAGTCGTGGCAATGAGAGTTTCCGATCTGAACACCGAACATAAGTTACTTAAAGGGATATGAATGAAAGTGACCTCGAATGGACTTTTTGTTGATTCTAGAGCTAAATGCTACTTTATTCCACAGCGATTATTATGGATATTCAAAACGAAAATCATTCCGATTCCTAGCTAGGTTTTTCCCAGATTTACATTCTTGCCTCTAAGGCCAGAATAAATGGGTATAGTCTTTATAGTCAGCTTTTTTGACCTCGACATGACCATTTGATGACTCTAGTGTATAGAGCTAAATGCTACTTCATTCCACAGCGATTATTATGGCTATTTAAAACGACAATTCATTCTAGTTCCTAGCCAGTTTTTCCCAGATCAACATTCTTGCCTTTAAGGCCAGAATAAATGGGTATAGTCTTTATAGTCACCTTTTTTGACCTTGATAGGTTGATGACTCTAGTGTATAGAGCTAAATGCTACTTCATTCCACAGCGATTATTATGGCTATTTAAAACGAAAATTCATTCTAGTTTCTGGCCAGTTTTTCCCAGATTTTAATTTACATTCTTGCCTCTAAGGCCAGAATAAATGGGTATAGTCTTTATAGTCACCTTTTTTGACCCCGACAGGACCATTTGATGACTCCAGTGTATAGAGCTAAATGCTACTTCATTCCACAGCGATTATTATGGCTATTTAAGACGAAAATTCATTCTAGTTCCTAGCCAGTTTTTCCCAGATTTACATTCTTGCCTCTAAGGCCAGAATAAATGGGTATAGTCTTTATAGTCACCTTTTTTGACCTCGACAGGACCATTTGACGACTCTAGTGTATAGAGCTAAATGCTACTTCATTCCACAGCGATTATTATGGCTATTTAAAACGAAAATTCATTCTAGTTCCTAGCCAGTTTTTCCCAGATTTACATTCTTGCCTTTAAGGCCAGAATAAATGGGTATAGTCTTTATAGTCACCTTTTTTGACCTTGATAGGTTGATGACTCTAGTGTATAGAGCTAAATGCTACTTCATTCCACAGCGATTATTATGGCTATTTAAAACGAAAATTCATTCTAGTTTCTAGCCAGTTTTTCCCAGATTTTAATTTACATTCTTGCCTCTAAGGCCAGAATAAATGGGTATAGTCTTTATAGTCACCTTTTTTGACCTCGACAGGACCATTTGATGACTCTAGTGTATAGAGCTAAATGCTACTTCATTCCACAGCGATTATTATGGCTATTTAAAACGAAAATTCATTCTAGTTCCTAGCCAGTTTTTCCCAGATTTACATTCTTGCCTTTAAGGCCAGAATAAATGGGTATAGTCTTTATAGTCACCTTTTTTGACCTCGACAGGACCATTTGATGACTCTAGTGTATAGAGCTAAATGCTACTTCATTCCACAGCGATTATTATGGCTATTTAAAATGAAAATTCATTCTAGTTCCTAGCCAGTTTTTCCCAGATTTACATTCTTGCCTTTAAGGCCAGAATAAATGGGTATAGTCTTTATAGTCACCTTTTTTGACCTCGACAGGACCATTTGATGACTCTAGTGTATAGAGCTAAATGCTACTCCATTCCACAGCGATTATTATGGCTATTTAAAACGAAAATTCATTCTAGTTCCTAGCCAGTTTTTCCCAGATTCACATTCTTGCCTTTAAGGCCAGAATAAATGGGTATAGTCTTTATAGTCACCTTTTTTGACCTCGACAGGACCATTTGATGACTCTAGTGTATAGAGCTAAATGCTACTTCATTCCACAGCGATTATTATGGCTATTTAAAACGAAAATTAATTCTAGTTCCTAGCCAGTTTTTCCCAGATTCACATTCTTGCCTTTAAGGCCAGAATAAATGGGTATAGTCTTTATAGTCACCTTTTTTGACCTCGACAGGACCATTTGATGACTCTAGTGTATAGAGCTAAATGCTACTTCATTCCACAGCGATTATTATGGCTATTTAAAACGAAAATTCATTCTAGTTCCTAGCCAGTTTTTCCCAGATTCACATTCTTGCCTTTAAGGCCAGAATAAATGGGTATAGTCTTTATAGTCACCTTTTTTGACCTCGACAGGACCATTTGATGACTCTAGTGTATAGAGCTAAATGCTACTTCATTCCACAGCGATTATTATGGCTATTTAAAACGAAAATTAATTCTAGTTCCTAGCCAGTTTTTCCCAGATTCACATTCTTGCCTTTAAGGCCAGAATAAATGGGTATAGTCTTTATAGTCACCTTTTTTGACCTCGACAGGACCATTTGATGACTCTAGTGTATAGAGCTAAATGCTACTTCATTCCACAGCGATTATTATGGCTATTTAAAACGAAAATTCATTCTAGTTCCTAGCCAGTTTTTCCCAGATTCACATTCTTGCCTTTAAGGCCAGAATAAATGGGTATAGTCTTTATAGTCACCTTTTTTGACCTCGACAGGACCATTTGATGACTCTAGTGTATAGAGCTAAATGCTACTTCATTCCACAGCGATTATTATGGCTATTTAAAACGAAAATTAATTCTAGTTCCTAGCCAGTTTTTCCCAGATTCACATTCTTGCCTTTAAGGCCAGAATAAATGGGTATAGTCTTTATAGTCACCTTTTTTGACCTCGACAGGACCATTTGATGACTCTAGTGTATAGAGCTAAATGCTACTTCATTCCACAGCGATTATTATGGCTATTTAACACGAAAATTCATTCTAGTTCCTAGCCAGTTTTTCCCAGATTCACATTCTTGCCTTTAAGGCCAGAATAAATGGGTATAGTCTTTATAGTCACCTTTTTTGACCTCGACAGGACCATTTGATGACTCTAGTGTATAGAGCTAAATGCTACTTCATTCCACAGCGATTATTATGGCTATTTAAAACGAAAATTAATTCTAGTTCCTAGCCAGTTTTTCCCAGATTCACATTCTTGCCTTTAAGGCCAGAATAAATGGGTATAGTCTTTATAGTCACCTTTTTTGACCTCGACAGGACCATTTGATGACTCTAGTGTATAGAGCTAAATGCTACTTCATTCCACAGCGATTATTATGGCTATTTAAAACGAAAATTCATTCTAGTTCCTAGCCAGTTTTTCCCAGATTCACATTCTTGCCTTTAAGGCCAGAATAAATGGGTATAGTCTTTATAGTCACCTTTTTTGACCTCGACAGGACCATTTGATGACTCTAGTGTATAGAGCTAAATGCTACTTCATTCCACAGCGATTATTATGGCTATTTAAAACGAAAATTAATTCTAGTTCCTAGCCAGTTTTTCCCAGATTCACATTCTTGCCTTTAAGGCCAGAATAAATGGGTATAGTCTTTATAGTCACCTTTTTTGACCTCGACAGGACCATTTGATGACTCTAGTGTATAGAGCTAAATGCTACTTCATTCCACAGCGATTATTATGGCTATTTAAAACGAAAATTAATTCTAGTTCCTAGCCAGCTTTTCCCAGATTTACATTCCTGCCTTTAAGGCCAGAATAAATGGGTATAGTCTTTATAGTCACCTTTTTTTACCTCGACAGGACCATTTGATGACTCTAGTGTATAGAGCTAAATGCTACTTCATTCCACAGCGATTATTATGGCTTTTTAAATGAAAATTCATTCTAGTTCCTAGCCAGTTTTTCCCAGATTTACATTCTTGCCTTTAAGGCCAGAATAAATGGGTATAGTCTTTATAGTCACCTATTTTTACCTCGACAGGACCATTTGATGACACTAGTGTATAGAGCTAAATGCTACTTCATTCCACAGCGATTATTATGGCTATTTAAAACGACAATTCATTCTAGTTCCTAGCCAGTTTTTCCCAGATTTACATTCTTGCCTTTAAGGCCAGAATAAATGGGTATAGTCTTTATAGTCACCTTTTTTGACCTCGACAGGACCATTTGATGACTCTAGTGTATAGAGCTAAATGCTACTTCATTCCACAGCGATTATTATGGCTATTTAAAACGAAAATTCATTCTAGTTCCTAGCCAGTTTTTCCCAGATTTACATTCTTGCCTTTAAGGCCAGAATAAATGGGTATAGTCTTTATAGTCACCTATTTTTACCTCGACAGGACCATTTGATGACACTAGTGTATAGAGCTAAATGCTACTTCATTCCACAGCGATTATTATGGCTATTTAAAACGACAATTCATTCTAGTTCCTAGCCAGTTTTTCCCAGATTTACATTCTTGCCTTTAAGGCCAGAATAAATGGGTATAGTCTTTATAGTCACCTTTTTTGACCTCGACAGGACCATTTGATGACTCTAGTGTATAGAGCTAAATGCTACTTCATTCCACAGCGATTATTATGGCTATTTAAAACGAAAATTCATTCTAGTTCCTAGCCAGTTTTTCCCAGATTTACATTCTTGCCTTTAAGGCCAGAATAAATGGGTATAGTCTTTATAGTCACCTTTTTTGACCTCGACAGGACCATTTGATGACTCTAGTGTATAGAGCTAAATGCTACTTCATTCCACAGCGATTATTATGGCTATTTAAAACGAAAATTAATTCTAGTTCCTAGCCAGCTTTTCCCAGATTTACATTCCTGCCTTTAAGGCCAGAATAAATGGGTATAGTCTTTATAGTCACCTTTTTTTACCTCGACAGGACCATTTGATGACTCTAGTGTATAGAGCTAAATGCTACTTCATTCCACAGCGATTATTATGGCTATTTAAAACGACAATTCATTCTAGTTCCTAGCCAGTTTTTCCCAGATTTACATTCTTGCCTTTAAGGCCAGAATAAATGGGTATAGTCTTTATAGTCACCTTTTTTGACCTCGACAGGACCATTTGATGACTCTAGTGTATAGAGCTAAATACTACTTCATTCCACAGCGATTATTATGGCTATTTAAAACGAAAATTCATTCTAGTTCCTAGCCAGTTTTTCCCAGATTTACATTCTTGCCTTTAAGGCCAGAATAAATGGGTATAGTCTTTATAGTCACCTTTTTTGACCTCGACAGGACCATTTGATGACTCTAGTGTATAGAGCTAAATGCTACTTCATTCCACAGCGATTATTATGGCTTTTTAAAATGAAAATTCATTCTAGTTCCTAGCCAGTTTTTCCCAGATTTACATTCTTGCCTTTAAGGCCAGAATAAATGGGTATAGTCTTTATAGTCACCTTTTTTGACCTCGACAGGACCATTTGATGACTCTAGTGTATAGAGCTAAATGCTACTTCATTCCACAGCGATTATTATGGCTATTTAAAACGAAAATTAATTCTAGTTCCTAGCCAGCTTTTCCCAGATTTACATTCCTGCCTTTAAGGCCAGAATAAATGGGTATAGTCTTTATAGTCACCTTTTTTTACCTCGACAGGACCATTTGATGACTCTAGTGTATAGAGCTAAATGCTACTTCATTCCACAGCGATTATTATGGCTATTTAAAACGACAATTCATTCTAGTTCCTAGCCAGTTTTTCCCAGATTTACATTCTTGCCTTTAAGGCCAGAATAAATGGGTATAGTCTTTATAGTCACCTTTTTTGACCTCGACAGGACCATTTGATGACTCTAGTGTATAGAGCTAAATACTACTTCATTCCACAGCGATTATTATGGCTATTTAAAACGAAAATTCATTCTAGTTCCTAGCCAGTTTTTCCCAGATTTACATTCTTGCCTTTAAGGCCAGAATAAATGGGTATAGTCTTTATAGTCACCTTTTTTGACCTCGACAGGACCATTTGATGACTCTAGTGTATAGAGCTAAATGCTACTTCATTCCACAGCGATTATTATGGCTTTTTAAAATGAAAATTCATTCTAGTTCCTAGCCAGTTTTTCCCAGATTTACATTCTTGCCTTTAAGGCCAGAATAAATGGGTATAGTCTTTATAGTCTATAGTGACTCTAGTGTATATAGCTAAATGCTACTTCATTCCACAGCGATTATTATGGCTTTTTAAAATGAAAATTCATTCTAGTTCCTAGCCAGTTTTTCCCAGATTTACATTCTTGCCTTTAAGGCCAGAATAAATGGGAATAGTCTTTATAGTCACCTTTTTTGACCTCAAATGGACCTTTTGATGAATCTAGTGTATAGAGCTAAATGCTACTTCATTCCACAGCGATTATTATGGCTATTTAAAACGAAAATTCATCCCGATTCCTAGCTAGATTTTTCAGATTTACATTCTTGCTTCTAAGGCCAGAATAAATAGGTATAGTTTTTATAGTCACCTTTTTTGACCTCGACTGAACCTTTTATTAAATCTAGTATATAGGGCTAAATGCTACTTCATTCCACAGCGATTATAATGAGCATTTAAAACAAAAACTGTTCTAGTTTTAGAATAAAGTTTTCACTCTCGCTTTTAAGGTAAAAAAAAATAGGTAGTCATAGTCTCTCCATACAGCTCGTTAAAGACAACATAAAAATACGTAAAACGAATTACACTCAACCCATTTTAATTTCCCCGAGCATCGACAGACGGCTAATAATAATTGGTCATTATTAACAGTTTCCTCCGAAGAAGCGCTCCGACACCGACACGAATCCAGCTTCCGGTAAGGCGAGTAAAATTCTGTCAGTGCGACTAATTTCTTTACGTCTCTAGCCGTCTAATAAAGGTGTTTCCCCGACAGTTAGCGTTGTACGGTTGGCACCTGTTCGAAAGGGCACGTAAATCGTGAATATATTGAGGGAACGGGAACGTCACGGACGCAAGCCGGCGCGCCAGTGGTGGTTCTCGAATTACGAGAAGACGACAGAAAACACACCACGTGAATTAGGCAATCCGAAGTCGGACACACAACCATCCCCGCTGCATAAAAGGCGCAAGGTATTTTTAAGCACTTTACGTAAAGGCCCTAGATCGGACCCTTGCGGCGTATTTCCTTTTCTACTGCCAATTAATATTTTTACAATTTTGTCGCACCGCGGGCGGAGATGTGCCCCAACTCGCCGTTCGCCTTATATACAGATGCTTCCGGTTCATCACAAAGGAGCTGTTAAAGGACAAAGTCACGTCAATTGTCCTGCTGAGGAAATCATTCGACGTTTACGATTTACCACGGCACATCGGTGACAGTTCAACAATGAGTTGTTTGTATTTGGTGTTTGCCTCCCCGCATAGAGGAAGGTTTTGCTGATATTTAGTATTAATGTTTGGGTGGTGAGAACACAAACGACTACTTTTTGTGCCTTTACTTCTACCCTTCCAATGGGATTCTTAACTATGGCCGATTTTAAATTTCCTGCTAGTAATATTTTCATATGCTTGCTAATTTGGTTTATTTTCGAGAGAATCGGAGTTGGTTAGGCGCAGCTGGTCGTCCCCCGAATTTTTTCAAAGCTACTACAAAATGCAATGTCAAAAGGCTGTAACGTTTAATGGGACTTGATATATTCCTCCTGATTGAGATTTTAAAAAATTACGATTATTTCCAAAAAAGCTCATTCGCAATTTTTTTTCGCAAATATACTTCGCTTTGTCTCGGAAGGCATACTTAAAGTGTGACTTGAATCTCATGCTGCAATACTAAAAGGCTAGTTTAAAATTCGGTGGACGCCACTCATGCGTTCACATAATACGAAAAACGCCGCATAAAGCAGGTGAAAGCATTTTTTGAGCAATACATGTATAAAAATCTCTTCTGTTAGCCCACGTCGTTAAAGAATCCGGAGGCAATAAAACGCATCTATTATTAGTGTTAAAAACCGGAAACCCTCTTTGCGCATTGCTGTGGCCTAAAGGGAGGTCTTCCTCCGACGTCTGTTAATATTCGGACATTAGATCGGATCCAGCGGAAGTCAATTGTAAGTCTTAAACCGGATACATGCAGTCGGCAAGTAAACAAACGGGCTGGGATTTGTGTAAAAACGTGGACGTTCACTTCTTTCGGATCCGCTTATTTGTATTATGTGCCATTATGCGTCAAGAAATACCCTAAACACTTGTTTGACTTGGGAGGATGCGAGAGTTTGTCTTTAAGGGATCAGGGGATGACAGCTATATGATATACGCAGGTTGATTAAGCCAATATTTGTTCCTGCCTCTGGGAAGCCTTTGTACCCGACACCAACAAAGGGGTGCGTGACTTTTTTTCCGAAACGCGTATTTATGTTTTTCTTACGAACGCACAGTGAAAAGAAAAAAATCGAGCCGGGCATGAAGATTCGCATATACAGAAAACGACTATCTCACAAAAAACTGGATGACATCTATCCATAAATAAACAATGTCAGATATGCACACACCCGCGATGCGATTAGTTTTTAGTAATATCTCACGAACAGGTGGAGTGTTTATACAGGATGTTTCATAACGAACTGTACATACTTCTAAGGATGATAGAGGATCCTTTGATTAATTAGTCATTTGGAGAAAATTTCAGGAAAAATTTTTGAAAAATTTTCAAGTTGCTAATAACCATCAATATTACTATTTATCACAATTTGTTCAAATTTTATACAATTTGTGTACTTATCACAGTTGATATAATGCCGTTTTTAATATTTAAAAATTCCAGGACCGGACTATATTAATTCAAGTTTTTTTTTATTTCTGTAGAGAAAATCGACCCTGCACAATATTTTTTCAAATTATATGGAAAATTATAAAAGTCCATACATCAGTAAACAAAAGCATGTGAACAGATTTTTTGTCACATCTTTACTGATTTTTTTACAAGCGATTGAATTTGGAAATAAAAGATAAAAAATTATAATTTGCTTAACTAAATTATCTAAATAAGAAATAAATGTGTATAACATTAGTATCTATGTATTTATTATCTAAAATAAATCTAATAATAAAAAATTCCAGGGCCGAACTTTTTTAATTCAAGTTTTTTTATTTCTGTAGAGAAAATCACCCCATACCATAACAAAACAAAAACATGTGAACAGATTTTTTGTCGCACCTTTATTGACTTTTATAATTTCCCATATAATTTGAAAAAAGTATTATACAGGGTAATTTTTTCTACAGAGATAAAAAAACTTGAATTAAAAAAAGTCCGGTCCTGGAATTTTTAAATATTTCAGTTTTTTTGCAAATAAAAATTGAACCAGGATATGTTTGGTCATGAAATTTAATACAGAAGTTTCCAAGCTGATGGTATACTGTGCAACGTTTGCCAGGTCGTAGGAGGGTCGTAGCTACCCTTTAAACTGGAAAATAAGTATATTTTTTCAGTTTTTTTGCTAATAAAAATTGAACCAGGATTTGTTTGGTCATGAAATTTAAAAACGGCACTATATCAACTGTGATAAGTACACAAATTGCATAAAATTTGAACAAATTGTGACAAATAGTAAGGAAGTTCTGGCCAAAAGAAATATTGGCCATAAGTAGTTTGTCACCCTGTATCTCAGTAATTAAGCGCAACAAACAAATTTCTATACCCATTCGTGAATAGTCAAGGGATTCTCTATCATCCTTAGAAGTATGTACATTTCGTCATGAAACACCCTGTATAACAATTATATGTTTTTGGATTCAGAAAATTAGGGACTTTTTTTTAATTATTTCAATAATTTATTTTTAGATGTTTTGAATTTTGCAATGTTGAATCTAATTTTTATCATGTAATTAAAAAAGTCCATTAGATTTTATAATTGTATGTTTAGAGATGAAACATCAATATAAGTGTGTCAAATTGGACGTTTGCCTAAATAAAATCATTTAAAAACAATGTAAGAAGAAAATTGTAATAAAAACTATTATGCCCTGGTTGCCATTCTATTTTTTATAGTTTTATATTTATGACAGCTCTGGGCCCTATACATTTTAAAATACAACCGTAACATCGCCAGCGATCCTCGTTGGGATCAATAAATAATGTTTATTTATCCGATAGCCCCCATATGCGCATTTGTAAGGATGGTAATCGGACCCTATTATGACTTCCTCGGATATACGAAAATTGTGTTTATAAATTTCGCCCGGTTCGGATGTAAAAATATACAGCTTAATTCGGCCTCAAAATGTGCACGCAGATGTCTCGGGTACGTGAATAATTGACTTTAAATAAGCCCGAGAGCTATTCGAAGCGGTTTACAGCACAATAAAGCTGCCAGTGTAACTATACTGTCGTAAAGTGCTGAAAACAGTTTATGGCATTTTTGTAGGAAAGCGTGAGTTATCGGGTTACCGATGAAGTCAAACTGTCAGGCGAAAAGTGGAAGCGTGTATACAGGATGATTTAAAATTTTGATACGTCTAGAAAAAATCATTGAATGCACCAAGCAATTATACGCGAGTTTTTCCTAATAGTTTAAAACAAGCCCTTCACCACTAGCTTACTGCATTCAATGATTTCACTTTGCACGCTGTTTTTTTTTAAACCAAAGATTTTCAGAATATTTTTCCGCAGGTGAAAAAAATTTGTGTGAGGCATCGCTTTGGTTTTCACAATTAGCAATATAATAACTATTATTAGATCATGATTGATAATCTTACCACTTGACCATATTCCATCTCGTTAGTATAATAATAACGCCCCAAAGAGGTTAACCATATCTACCATCTAGTTCTAGTACCAAAGCATAAATTATTTCGTTTTGATGTTTTAAAGAATCCATAGAATAATCGCTTTCCAATGCTCACCATGAAACAAAGCAGAAAATATAGTTAGTCATCTAACGATAAAACTGCAAAATCGGACTTACCGTCCAGGCTAGTGCTAAAGGACGCACACGATACGTTGGTATATCTTCGTTGATGAGGGCTCTCCTGCGGATAAGTAAGCAGTATCAATAGTTATATAAATTCATAAATAGATAACAAAATGCATGGCGGTTAAAGCATACCATTTGTTAAATGTTTTCCTTTTGAGCCCCCTTTCCCTTTTACGATACATTCTATGGGGGCACAATATAATCCCTATCACTCACCCTGAAACAAAAGAAAAAAATAGTTAGACATTTAATAATAATACGTAATACCTTTATGAATTAAAACAGTACTGGTTCTACCGTTCAAGCTAGTACTAAAGACTACTTTATTAGCTGATTTTGATTAAAACTCAACAAACATTTTTTTTATTGAACAATGCTTTCGATCATTCTTTCATTCGAACGAATGGACAATTCACTCGGCGAGTAAATCTTTTACTAGATAATCTAGTGAGTTAATTACTGATCGATACAATCATTTTTTTGCAACATGAAAAGCATCTTTTGATCACTGTTAATCTTAGTCGATTTGATGGAAGAACGGTACTATTAGAGCGTATTTTGATCTGGGAAGGACGACATACCGTTTTGACCAAATCACATTGCGAGTGTTTCGCATCTGTAAGATTAGTAAAACAGGCTTTCCTTATTTTACCACAAGATATCAATGCAAATAGTGGTCCTTCTCACGATCAAAATAAATCGGATATAAACAGTGGTTATGTATATTTACCTTACGATGTCTTCACCATGTCCTATCTCGTTCGGAACCTACCTATACATATAGAAAAATACAAATTAGTAAGAATAATTGAATAACATAATAATACAATATACCTTTATCTCCTTTCCCTAAAGCGGTTCGTCTCCATGGTTCCATCACTCGCACGCGAAAACCAGAGCCTACTAACTGCTTTTTGGGCTCCGAAGCACCCAGAAAATCCCCGAAACAGTTACAAGCCTTAACACTTGTAATATATAAGCTATTTTAGAAATAACAAAGATATTGACAAGATACTCGTCGAGATCTCGGCTCTGGTTTGACGAAACCGGTCGTTCTCTCTACGATAGAGTGAACTAGATATGTCCAAATAAATGTCACTAGTGTCTGTTATATGTAGGTAGTTATACTCCGTTTTCAGGTGCACTTTGTCGTCCATAGTATGGATGTAAAAACTCCTACACGCTTGATTATCTGTTTTTTCCATAATAGTTGGTCCCTTGGGTTAATCTGAAAAAAGATTGCAGTGTCAAAAGATTTTATCCAAATTATAACTTATGAGCTAGTAATAGAATCTTCCACTATAATTTAGTTGCCAATTGACAGATTTTCTCAAATATTAATATTACAGACCAGAAAAAATTTCGATTTGGTAAGTGAAATATTTTTTGTTTATTTTTGCACATCTACCAAGGTCAATTTTTCATTTCCTTTTTTTTATTCTTGACAGCTGTGTCTTTCGTAATTTTGAAAATAATGTGCATTTTCATAGAAGAAGATACAAGTGTTTTAAAACTTTCTAGTTTTATAATTGATATTAAATTAAAGTTTCCATTTTTGGCAGCTGTCAAAATTTATCTCAACTAATGAAAATGCCTTTTAATAATTATTTCAGCTAATTAAAGTGCTAAACAGACATTTTTCTATAGGTTTTGGAGGTACAAAATTACGAAAGACACACATTGTAAATTTTTAGATTTGACAGCGATTTTGGCAGCTGTCAAGAAATAAAAAAAGGAAATGAAACACTTGTTCCAAGAGAATAAAAGTGTTAGTTTTATGGCAAAAAATATTGATTGCGCCAAAAAAAAAAGGTTTACATAAGATCCTTTATTTTGGTAAAAAAAAATCGAAACACATGTCCCTGTTGCTTTTATCCTACCTACCAGCACGGGCAATCCGTGCAGATAAGATTTAACACTCAAGCTAATATCCACTCCTTGTTACATCTCATAGGACAGGTAAAAAAAAGGTAAGACTAAATCAAGATTATAATTCACCAATGATGCATATAATTTCCCGGCAGATGTAATTCTTAAATAACAACCTTTAGAAAAATTACGGAAAGCAGCTGTTAATAAGAAAGACACCTTTTTTGTGGTCAGTCAGGTAACATCAAAAATACAACTGTGGATGATGGACGGTAGAAGTGTGCTTGCCCAAGACCACAATTTTAATTGACAGGTAGGTACCCTAATACGGGGGACACTGGACAACCGATATTTGTTATATACAGGGTGTTCCGAAAAACACTAGCAAAAATTCAGGGGCTGATAGAATTTCAAAAAATATTACAATTTGTTCCTATGAACCATGGGCGTATCTTTTCCGTTTTCAAGATACAGGGCGTTAAAAAATAATTTTTTTAAATCTAGTTTCGGTCCTATCTTCCACAAAATTCGACCAAATGAGCTGAAATTTTGCTGTGTGAGGTTTCTGGGGATGCTAAATGCTCTGGTGTTATTAATTTTTGGCTATATCATACAGGACGTTCAGTACAGTACTCCGTGGGAACATTTTAGGTCCTAACTTTTTTGAGATTAATCTTTTTGCCCCTTTTGTCATTTGCTGTTATGGCAAATTTTATTCTAAACAAAAAAGGTGCTCTTGTAAGAAGTGCTAAAATTTGCCCATTTTCGAGAAAAACCAGGTAAAGTGCATCAAAGTCAAGCAGCTGGTATCCCAAATTGGCTTTGGCACCTAGTTGTTATTACTATTAGTTTCATTAATAAAACTCAAAATCAAAGTTATTATTTGAATAGTAATGATAAAAAGTAATAGTTAGTTTATTTCTGGAAAAGTTTAACACATACTGAATACAATTGAAAAAAAAAGAATAACTAATTATTACTAACAGAAAATTAAAATTTAAGGAAAATTATTTTTTACTACTTTTTATCATTACCATTCAAATAATAACTTTGATTTTGAGTTTTATTAATGAAACTAATAGTAATAACAATTAGGTGCCAAAGCCTGCTTGAAATAAAAACCAACAATAATTTGGGATACCAGCTGCTTGACTTTGGTGCACTATACCCGGTTTTTCTCGAAAACGGGCAAATTTTAGCACTTCTTACAAGAGCACCTTTTTTGTTTAGAATAAAATTTGCCATAACAGCAAATGACAAAAGGGGCAAAAAGATTAACCTCAAAAAAGTTAGGACGTAAAATGTTCCCACGGAGTACTGTACTGAACGCCCTGTAAGATATAGCCAAAAATTAATAACACCAGAGCATTTAGCAGCCCCAGAAACCTGACACAGCAAAATTTCAGCTCATTTGGTCGAATTTTGTGGAAGATAGGACCGAAACTAGATTAAAAAAAAATATTTTTAACGCCCTGTATCTTGAAAACGGAAAAAGATACGCCCATGGTTCATAGGAACAAATTGTAATATTTTTTGAAATTCTATCAGCCCCTGAATTTTTGCTAGTGTTTTTCGGAACACCCTGTATATTAGAGGATATTTATTTTTATATTTATTGTGAATTTATCAAAAAAAAAATGTATTCTTGATAAAAGTTGTTGCAACAAAAGAAAAATTAAACAAGAGAATAAAACCTTTACTTTTTACTTTTTAACTCTCCACTACCCCTCGTAAGGTCCCCAACAGTGTAACAACAGAAATAATACAGTTCTACCCTCTATTTTATATACTCCGAGTCTAAGATTCAAATCTCCTTGACAAAAACAGGAAATCGGATATTTGTCCGGTGTAAAAATAACACAATATATTAGAGTGACCCGTATAGGATGCGATGAATTAGCAATTTTGGGAATTCCATTTGAGCGATAAGTCAGCTGAGCTGAGGGTTGGTCTGATGAGGGTCAGGGTATATTTATTTATTTGTGATTTCCTGTTATTTATAAAAAGATTTGTGAGGGACAGAGTAAATATTCTAATATGTGAATTGTATAAATAAGGATTAAAGTCTCATAATATAAGCAAACAACGAAATGGCGAGGTTTGTATACGCAGAGGATAAACAGTGAACATTTGCTGTGATTTATTTCGTACCTATTTGTTTGATTTGTGAATGTCAAAAATATTTTTTTTATTTTCAGCACCCTGTGTGGTTAAAAATATTTTTAAAGCATGCAGCTTTGAGCACTGAGCAACTTTGAGCTGAGCTTTTATTAATTTTTTTACATAGCACTCATAACGATCAAAAAACATATGACTGATGATAGGCAACCGTATACACATTGGCCGTGTATTTGGTTGCCTAATTATGTAGCCACGGGGTTTACAAAAACGCGTATAAAATAGTTATAAAAATATGTCGTATAAATTCTTTAAAACTTTATTATAAACTTTTATTAGAAAGTTGCTGACGAAATTTCTGTTTTAGTACAAAATTATTATTAAAATAACCTTACGCTGGGCACCTCCAAAATAGGCCCAATATTAAAAATATTACATTATTAATAAGCACAGGCTCCCTGGGGCCCCTCTAATACGGAGCTCACGCCCGCTCTGTTGCTATATGTGCCTATGGCAAGAAAAAATAATAAACACAATAGGTACTGTCCTGTTTTCTGTGGTACTGTATTTACAGTAGGTGCATTACGTATGGCGAAAATTTTACTTTCGACTGTAAAATAAAGAGTCTAGGTAAATAAAAAATAATCCTACCTTTTCAAGATCTTGAAAATTCCAAGATGTCTTCCACAGTCTTTTCGAGGTTAACACTGGAAACAGTGGAAACTTTATCTAAAATAGTAAAATAAAATGCAGAATATTAAGAAAATATATTAAAGCAAATTAAGATCAATATATTATACCTTTAATGTCTGTATATTACATGTATTTGATCATATTCGACCGGCTAATTCACTCAACATTCACGACACGAATCACACAATAATGGAGGCCCTTCCGCAATAATTAAAAACAAAAGAGAATCGTTTTTGGAAGTTCTAGGTTAATAGATCCATTTACACCATGACATAAATAACGTTAAACTTTTATTTTACTCCAAAGGGTTTTTCGTGTAGAAAAATTGCGACCAATCTGTTTTTGCTATTACTGATTTAACTAAAAAACAAGTTATAGCGTGATGGATGATGGTGCCAAAATCGTTGAGTGAAAAAATGTATATTATTTTTTACGCAATGTGCCAACGTAGGAACTGCAGATATCAGAATAATTTTGAAAAATGTCGGTGTAGCTAGTAAAAATCGTTATTGGTGGCGACACTTGACCCTCCAATAAATATTTAAGTACCTACTTACGTACTTACATCCACTGAATAAAATTATGTTATGTTATGTTATGAAAATTTCGTCTTCTAATACCCTGCCAACTACATGCTTTTTGGTACCCGAATCTTCTTTTTACTTAGTATCCCCAATTATCTTCATTATTAAGGCATATCACTGGCTTAAAATTATACGACCTCAAAATTCTGTGTGTTTTATAGAACCTTTATAATAATAATTAGCTAGCGATATTTCTACATAGATTTAATAAGCATGAGACCTTAACCTAACCCTTTCACTCTATTCCTGATCCTGACCTATAAGGGTGCTATAGGATAAACTGTTGACGAGTTTAGTCAACAATAATTAGGTTACTCTACTTACATTTTTACTCCAAGCGACTAAAATTTACCGCTCCTTCGAACAGACAGTGCACAGCAAAAGGACTAAAAAGAAACTGAACTAGCCCCTTATGTCAACCTTGTCCTTTCCCTGTTAATACTTTAATTGTATACTTTTGTATGTATGTACTGTATGTAGTGTTACCCGTGCAGAGTAAGTATGACGTCACAAGATCAGAACCTCCGTGCACGTTATGAAATTTAATCATTGTGTGAAACGGGTCGATGGGCATTATGGGTAATAATCATTCGGAAAAAAACCAGCGCGTTTGATTTTTGACATTCCGGCGCGCGCGCTACTCCGAACAACAATAACATACCAAGCAGCTGATAAATTGTGTTTATGTTATGTCAGTATCACGTTTCGCATAAAAATAAACGTTGGATAATACATGAAACCTTTCAACACTATACTAATCAATAGCCGATGCGTTCAGTATTATAACGATGGAGGAGTCGACCATCCGGGAAGGTTTGGAGAAGTATTTTAAGTTCGACAAGTTCAAGTCGAAGCTCCAGAGGGACGCTGTTCTAGAAATTTGCAAAAGTAAGTTGATACGTTGTGTTACAGTAAACTAGGTATACAAACTACAAAAACTATTTAAATATATTTTAGGGAAACACGATGTGTTTGTGTCGATGCCTACGGGCTCGGGGAAATCTTTGTGTTACCAGTTACCAGCAGTATTGCACAACGACAAGATAACCATTGTATTTTCTCCACTGTTAGCTTTAATTAAGGTATAAAATAATTCATACATAAAGTAGATATCGGGATTCTTATAGCTACATTTAAGGCAAAAAAATAGTTAGTTTAAATAAGAATCTAGTTACATCTTTATATTATAAGCTCCGATATAAATACCCCCTCATGTCTTAAATTGTAAAACTTGTTTAGGATCAAATAGACCACCTGCTCGCCTTGAATATCAGGGCTGCGTCGCTCAACTCAAAAAATTCGAAATCTGAAAGGGAAGCTTTGTTAGCCGACTTAAAGTCGACGTCGCCCAATACGAGGCTATTGTATGTGACCCCAGAACAAGCTGCAACACAGACCTTTAAGGTAAGAAAAATGATCTAACTCAAGTTATGTATTAATCGCACAAGGCGTTATTTTTAGGACCTCT
Source organism: Rhagium mordax (assembly GCA_963680705.1). Classification (NCBI taxonomy): domain Eukaryota; kingdom Metazoa; phylum Arthropoda; class Insecta; order Coleoptera; family Cerambycidae; genus Rhagium; species Rhagium mordax. The sequence continues at coordinate 50,826,541 of OY796663.1, forward strand.
ATAAAAATTTGCATACGTTTAATAAACTTGCATATTTGGTGGTCGATGAGGCGCACTGCGTCAGCGAGTGGGGCCATGATTTTAGGCCGCAGTATTCGAAACTAGGAGAACTTCGAGACATCTCTAACATACCATGTATTGCCTTAACAGCCACTGCTAGTGCAGACGTAAGTACAGTTTTTTGTTACAGCCTAACCCAATTATAATATGTATATATTTATGCCCTTAAAGGTTACCAAAGATATATTAGCGAGCCTAAGGCTAGGAAAGGGCCACAAAACTTTCAAGACGTCGTGCTTCCGAAGCAACCTCTACTACGACGTCTTCTATCCGAACATGCTAGAGGACCCCTTCAAGCATCTAAGAGACTTCATAAACGGTTGCTTAAAGGTGAAGGAGGAAGAAGATCTGCCAAAGAATCGGAAATCCTGTGGGATAATTTACTGCAGGACCAGAGAACAAACCGAGGTATTGATGGAACGCTTGAATAAACTAGGGATTAAAACGTTGTGCTACCACGCTGGATTGAAAAATCACGAGCGGTTGCAGTTCCAGGACAAGTGGCAGAACGGGGACGTGCCGGTTATTTGTGCCACGATCAGCTTTGGCATGGGAGTTGACAAAGCCACAGTCAGGTCAGTGGAATATTGAATATTGTGTTTGTTAGTACTAATAAACGTTTTTTAGATTTGTCGTTCACTGGGGTGTCCCGAAGGATCCCGCGTCATTTTACCAAGAGTCGGGTCGAGCAGGGAGAGACGGCAAGCCCTCGAACTGCAGGGTGTACTATAATCGGTCCGATAGTAAAGCCGTTGAGTTTTACTTGTCGCAGGATCTGGGAAAAGCTGGTAGTAGGGAGGCAAGGAAAAAGAGGAGCGAGATAGCGATAAAGGGATTCAGGAAAGTTCTGGAGTATTGCGAAAATCCAACGTAAGTAGGGCTTTTTATATTTATGGTTTAAAATATAGTATTTATACTTTAGCAACACCATTACAAAATATTTTTAATTTGTCACTGAAAACTGGTACGTTTCCAGACACGTGGAAACAGAGTTATTTGAAGCCAATTCATAAATCCGGTCCTAAAGTTAATATCGAGAATTATAGGGCAGTCTGCATCCAATCTGAAATCCCAAAACTATTTGATTATTTAGTGTCTCAAGAATTGTCGTGGGTATTTAAACGGATAATTGTTACTGAACAACACGGATTTATGTCGGGGAGATCAACATCTACGAACTTAATATTGTATCACGATTATTTAGTTAAATCCCTTGAGGATAGACACCAAGTTGACTCTGTCTATACAGACTTTTCTAAAGCCTTTGACAGAGTGAACCATATTATATTAATTGAAAAACTTAGAGCTTTCGGGATCAGTGGCAACCTGCTGTTATGGATACAGAGCTATTTAACAGGCCGAACACAATGTGTCAAAATAGCAAATTGTTTATCTGATGAATTTAAAATATGCTCCGGGGTACCACAAGGGTCTCATTGTGGACCACTGCTTTTTAACTTATTTGTCAATGACATTAGTGATGTAATCCTTTACAGTAAATTCCTTCTTTTCGCAGATGATTTAAAAATCTATAAATGCATTAGATCTACTGAAGACGCTGAGTTACTTCAGTATGATCTTAATAAACTGTGCCAGTGGTGCGATGATAACTATATGCAATTAAATACTAACAAATGTTTCATGATAACATTTTCTAGAATCAATTCTCCGATAACATTTCCTTACAAACTCAACAATACAGATATGAAATCAGTAAGTGAAATAAAGGATTTAGGGGTTATATTTGATAATAAGCTTTCCTTCCAGAGCCATATTAATTCAATATATTCAAAATCCTTAAAAATGCTCGGATTTATTATCAGAAACTCTAAGGATTTCTCTGAATACACTATGAAATTGTTATACTGTTCTTTAGTCAGGTCAATTCTTGAATACGCTTCAGTAATATGGAACCCATGTTACAATATTTATATAGAAAAAATTGAAGGAATTCAAAATAGGTTTTTAAGAATTGCAGCATTTAGAACGGGTCTGATGAGAGGAGAGTATAATTATGAACAAATATGTCAGCATTTGAATATTGATACATTGGAGAGTAGAAGATTTAAAAATGATATTTATACTCTTTATAAAATTGTCTCTGGTCACATTGACTGTCCTGAATTACTACAATTTTTTTATCTAAATGCAGGCAGAAGAACAAGAGTTAGTGAATTATTCAAAGTAACGTTTCATTTAACTAACTATGGGTATAATAATTCATGTTGTAGAATGGTAAGGGAAGCGAATTATTTAAATAATACAATTGATCTCTTTGGTTGCTCTTTTAATAGACTACAGGCTACTTTAAAACATATGACAAATTTAAAGACTTTATGAATAAGTCGTGAGGTTAGTTTAGTTAATACTGATAATATGTGATAATATGAGTTATCTGGTTTGTAAAATATTTAAGTTTATAATGAAATGAATTATATTTTAACGTTAGTTAAGCATTATCTCTACTGTAGCACTATTTTTTGTAACAATGGGTTTACCCGTAAATAAATAAATAAATAAATAAATAAATAAATAATAGATGGACGTTTTTAGACAATGTCGGCATGTCCTTTTCTCCAACTACTTTGGGGAGCTGCCTCCGAAGTGCGTTAACAGGTGTGATTTTTGCAAGGATAAGAAAAAGGTGCAAGAAATGGTGGAGATGTTTCTTGTTAAAGGCATACAGTACAACACCAAAGCCGTTGTTAACGATACGGACTATACCGATTTATATGGAGGTGGAAGAAAGGGCGCGGCAGAGTAAGTGCAAATATTTCATTTCGGTTATTAAAAATAATTAAGTTTTAAACTGTTGGGTATGTCGATAACCATTGAACAGTTTTCAAATGCATAATCAATAGAATTTATTTTTTAATTTTAACTTTTGCATTAGCAACCGTTTTCCCTCTTCATTCTTCATTGACCTTAGTTAAATAATAATGTTGAATAAATATTATGAATTGCAGAGAATATGCGAAAGGTGATAGTGATAGTGACGATGAAGGAGGACGCTTTGAAAGAGAACAGCAGGCAAAGAAAGCAGCCAGCGATTTTATTCAGAAACAGTTTGCTCTAAGAAAAAATGCACATGTACGTATTTATTTATTTATTTATTTATTTATCACTAGAACCACATATAATACAGATTTACAATACACAAGTACAAAGTATAACAAAAATGACAATATAAAAGAGATAAATACATATGAGGAAATAGTTATATTGTCTTTGCACCTAAGTGTGTGAACACTTGTATTGTGCAAAAAAATAGAAGCTTTTTTTTATACTTATTAAGAAAATAAAGCCTTTAATATGTGCGAATGCAAAACAAAAACAGTAATGTTGAACAATGTTATGAAAATGAAAGGAGTAGAAATTGTAGCACTAACTCAATAACTAATGTATACCTATAAATATTATTATTATTAAATATTACAATAATTTGATAAAATCCTGATAATCGTGAAATACAAAATCTTTTGTTGCAATGGTAAATCTTTTAAGCCATTTTACATTTCTTATATCACAGGGTAGGAGATTATATGCACGTGGAAATATACAAGACGCAAACCGATGGGTTTTATCTTTATTTGCAACAGGTCTTTGCAATAATTTTTGGATATTACTACGAGTGGTGTAATTATGTGTTATTTGACGATGAAGTTCTTTATGTTTAAATGCGAAAATACACATGCTTATAAAATACAAGGAGCGAATATTAGACACATCTTTTGTATACAACAACCTGGTTGGATGTCTCCTTTTTTCATGTGTATAATTTTTAAAATAAAATTTTGAATCACATTAAGCTTTTGCAGAGAATTGTTATACAAGCCACCCCACACCAATATACCGTATCGCAAAATGGATTCGACAAGAGCTTTATAAACAATTAGAAGTAAGGACCTGGACATAATTTCTCTTAATTGGTAAAACTTATACACTAATTTTCTAACTTTATTTGTTGGGTAATGTGCATGATTTTCCCATTTAAGATTTTGATCGATTATAACACCTGAATAGTTCACTTCATGAGCTTCTTTAATGACATCACCAGTCCCATTAATTTTTATTGTGTTAAAATTAGGTCGATTAACGTTGGTCAGGGAAAAGGCAGTATAATGAGTTTTTCCTGCATTAAGGGATAAGTGATATGCACTTAGCCAATTTTTTATTACACACATTTCTCTTTCAACTAAAGTTCGTGTTTCAGACCAACTGTTCTCATTAAACAAAACAACAGCATCATCAGCGAAGGAGATAATACTAGCATTTGGTGTAAGATATAGCATATTGTTTATATACAAAGAAACAGCACAGGGCCCAAAACGGTCCCCTGTGGTACACCAAGCTCTACTATCATGGAGTCACTCAAGATGCCGTTGATATTGACCAGTTGTTGGCGATTTGATAAGTAGCTAGCAAAAACAGACAACACAGCACCACGAACGCCACAACGATCAAGAATATCGCTTTCCGTGGTTCACCGTGTCGAATGCCTTTGCCAAATCCAAAAAAACTGCAATGCATTTTTTATCATTATCCAGGCTTTCAGTGACTTTCCTGACAACAGCAAACATTGCATCCGATGTTGCCTTCCCCTTTTGAAAACCAAATTGATATTCATGTAAAATATTACTTGTGGTAACAAAATTAACTAAACAATCATTTAGACACTTTTCAAAGATTTTAGCAAAATTATTTATTAAGCTTATAGGTCTATAATTACTTATCATTGATTTGTTACCAGATTTATGGTTAGGAACTACAACACTTATTTTAAATTGAGAGGGAACAATACCATTTTGAAAAATTAGGTTTATAATGTGTTTAAGTGGCGCAAGAATGTGAAGGTGGACAGACTTAATAGTTTTAACACAGATACCGTCGTTTCCAGATACACTATTGTTTTTTAAGGCGGAGATGTGCTTAACTAGATCATTTTCAGTTACAGGACCTAAGAACATGGACATCTCATTTATTTGAGGATTTTCTGCAAAGTTATTAGGCCTTTCTATGCTTTGTGACATTTCATTGCCGATGTTTATAAAATAATTATTACAATAGTTGGCCATTTCTTTATCGTCTTTAAAAGATGAATCATCACCTGCAGAAATTTGCATGGTTTCAAAATTATTTTTCTTAGTATTTGTCGCATCAGAGATAACACTATATATTTTTTTCATGTCATTGGGATTTTCATTTATTCATTATATTTATTATATATCATTATATATCATTTATATATTATATTACAATACACAATACGAATACACTACTGTTTATAATAAAGCTTCTGTGACTGTATTTAATGATCATTTTCATTTGTAGGAGGTGTCTCAGAACACGATAGAAAAGTTATTTTCAAGCCACGCACGTGTCAAAGCAGCCGCTTCCACGTCTAACAAAGTAAAAGGCCTCTCGTTGGCAACTCGAGAGCAATATTTAACCAGAATTTTAGACGTACTGTACGAAAACTACACCAAGTGTCAAGAGGAGCCCACGCTGGATAAGAAAGATGTTGAGGATTGCTCCGTAGATGTGGAATATTTAATTTTTACAAAAAATACTAATATGACGATGTACAGGAATGCCCTGGCAAAATTTGTAAGTATTGTTAATGTTGACATGTCAATATTGTATATTTTTAAAATATTACAATTCTAAATTAAAAACTATGTACAAAACAATAGCCCGGAATGTTAAACGATCTTGGTAATTTTTATTGAATTTTTCTATAATACCTTGACAGGTATTATAGAAAAAAAAACGGACCTTATATAAATGACAGACAAATTGTCATAATCTGGACCCAATATTTTGAACTTTGGTATTTTTGCCAGGCAAAATATAAAACCCTGTATACGTTTGTATTGTTTGCCATGAAATTCTGATTTCACAAGTTGGCATTTATTTAAAAAACGATGTTGAAATGCAGCATACATCTAACGAAAAATATACACATAAAATAAATAATTTAACTATTAACCAAGACGCATACAAAAATAGAATTATGAATTTAGATATTCCGAGAAGGTGTTACTATTATTTAATAAGAAAAAAATACCATATTATAGGATACCGATTAAAGCTATTATTTTTTAAATTCAAACTACCTAGGGAAATTTGGGCCTTAATAATAGTAACTTACGCCAACTTCGCAGTGTGGCCAATTGATCAACTGTCACCTGTCAGCAATTTACGTACATAAATGTCAGTATTTGTCAAAAATACAGCCTGTGGTGTAGTAAAATCAACAATCTCGAAAAAATCAGGCTTAAATTCTCCAAAATAACCGATAAGCAATCGTCAAATGGCTAAATTTGACGATTCCACGGACAACATTAACCTAGTTATTTTTAGAACGCATCCTTCTGACACAATTATCTTCGTTTTAGATATCTAACGTAAAAAAATGCACCCAGGATCAACTTGTGTACGAGGACCTGCTAACGTTCGAACCTAGGCCCGCAAAACATGAAAGTTTAAGTGATCTATTTCGAAATATCTCAAAGGAGCAGCTCCTTAAGCGAAAAGCTGAAAGTGATAGCATTGAGGAAAATAGTGCGGAAACAGTGCCTAAAATATCGGTGTTTAAAACTGCTAGACAAGCCTTAGAAGAGAGGAAAGTGAAACCGGCCAGAAATCAATCTGTAATTGACAATTTCTTCAGAAAAACTGATAGCAACACAGTGGAAGAAAGTGAGGTTAAATCTGACGACCTTAAAAATAACACAGATTCTTTCAACCAATATAGAGAGATAGCCATGGACGAAAAATTGACTCCCCGCAAGGATCTCAAAAGTCTGTTTGGGGAAGAAGACTCTGAGGAAGATGATAGGCCCGGCCACCACTCTTCCAAATCGGCGAGAGAGGCCGATAGCCTCAGGGACTTTTTTGACATAACCGAGATCGGCAAGCCTGCCAGAAAACATGAAAATGAAAGCTCAAAAGAGAAAGACCAAAGTAGGCATAGCAAGGAAGATCGTTACAAGCATAACGATAATAACGACGGCGATCGTAAACGAAGGAAAAGCTTTGACAGAGAAAGAGACGACGACAGGAAACGACGGAAGGACGAAGAGAAGCACAGAAGAGATCACAACAAAATGGATGATGTTCAACCTTGCCCGAGCGAAAATAAAGACAGGAGCAATGAGGTAGTAAGAGGAGATAATAAACAACACAAAGTAGAAATAGAGGAAGAGAGAAGTAGTAACGAAAATAATAATAGAAATATATCGGAAACGAGCGACGCGAGAACCGAAAAACCTGAGATTAGGGACATTAAGGAACACATTTCGGATATTAAGATTGGGAAGCAGAACGGAGAGGGTAGTAAAAAGCAACGGCTGAAGAAAACCGAGGTTGGCGGTTTGGTTGTGAAATTGCTGACGCCGGCCTATGTGGAGAGGCGGTTCGAGTCGAGGGATTTGTTTAAGAGTATGGCGAGGAGTATATCTCATGCGTTAGCAGATAAAGGTATTTTTTTAAATAGTTAATTTTCTTAACCCGTTTTTTTTTTCTGTGAATCTTCGAATTTTGCATGTTAACAGTAATTGAATTGCTTTCATATCCTACAGGAACGAATTATTGTATTGATAGTTGACCATTATGATTTATGGCACAATCCGTAGGTTTAGTTTATGGGTTAAGATATTCGAAGTTCAGGGTGTAAGTAGAAACATGTCTGTTTACACTTGTGACTCAATGCTTTTAAAAGTTCTATGCAGTTGGTTTGTCGATTTGAAAATTTATGTCTTGTTTTTCCAGATGAAAATGAAATAAAGGAATACGTGGAGAACTTTCTTAAGAAAAACGAGGAGATCACATCACAAACTACTTTGTAAATTATTATTTCGATCTAGGATCTATAGATAAGTGATAAATTTAGATGTTGTTATATTTTTGTTATTGGAAAAGGCTGGTTTTTATGATTTTACCTTTTTTATTGAACTTCCTATTGTAAAAAGTTGTTTAGTGAGTGGCTGATATACTCTCCGGGTAAACATCTTATTCTAGTGCCGCTTGAAATATTAGTTTTCGAAAAAACAATATGATATTCCTGTATAAAAAAAAATATATTGACTAATTCTTTAGTTTTCTCCCAGTTGTATAAGCTTTTATATTATTTAAGAATCATTTAAAGCTCAGAAATATAAAAGGCGCTTGTATTTTTGTCCACAGGCATTTTAAAGGACGTTTTAGTTCTCAATTATCGGCGTTCATCAAATCTATTGGTATTTATTTAATACGAAATATTTACTAAAAAACCTAAAAAGGGTTAAAGTAGATCTTCGCCAGGAGAGCTTCCATTTCTATGTCTCATACAATTAATAATTTATGTAATTTCTAATCGAGCGTTATTTATATATCTGAATTGTGCTGCTGTTTGACAGTAAACTAATGTTCTAAATACTTTATTTACAGAGTATGTTTTTCTGTAAAAAGATTTAAGATAACTTAAAAATATAATTGTAATTTTAAAGTATGAATTCAGCATCGTTTTATACATTAAGTATAATAAAAGTATCCAATTTTTATTGTATATCTTGAGGTAGGTGTTTTTGTATTACTTAATTTTGTTTAAATTAAACATGATAATAAATTGTTTTCCATATACAACTGCAAAAGTTTTGTTAAGATTGTTTATTCCGTATATATAAAAAGGATTGATGTGGTAGGGAATTATTTCATTGTCTTTATCATGCGTAAACAATGAACGAGAACAAATAGGTATAAATACCTGGCAAAAGAGGGACCACTGTAAAAAAATATTTTTAAATATGTTCTTTATTTATTAACTTGTTTTTCTGTGGTATGAAAGAAAAATAATTATATACATTGCTAGATAGTACCTATAGAGCATATAGTTAAACATAACTGAAGCGCTTAAGAAAATTATGTCTAATATAGCTTTTACGAAACTCCTGCAGTCATAAAACAACCGCGTTGATTTTCCTTTTCAATTATTTTATAAAACGGCAAATTAATTCATTAAATACATTAACATTATACAACATACAATTGGAGCATAATCAATATAGAGTCTCGTCATTGGAGACAGGGCTAATTGTCAGGATGGTTCAATGTTGTATACCCAAACCCTGTCGATTCCATCACCGATTGTCTTAATTGGAACCAAATTTGGTAAAGGAAACCTGCATGCAACAATGCTACAATCCTTCTTACATTCCTTTTGAAATTTCTTTTCTAAATCTGCCATCTAAAATAAACATATGTTTTAGTTAATATCAACTTCAATATCAGACTTACCATTTGTTCGACACCAAAAATTACAATATTATCGTACTTAGAAACATCGTATTTCCACAAATCTTTCCTGTAAAACCTCGTATTGGTGGATAGTCCTTGCCGAAACGCATCAAATTTTGAGTAAATTACTAGCCAGGGGTTCAATTCCACGCCATCCGAAACAAACTTATTTTTCGCTGTTTCTATACAAAGAAAAAAGTGTCTAAAAAACGTATTCCAACAACTTTGCTTCAGTACCTAATACTATGCGTCCATCTCCAGAGCCCAAATCTAACAACGTTCCTTTGCGACCTTTCAGTGCTTTTAATATATTCACAGTTTGTTCAGTCGTAGCTGGTATATACGGCAAACAAAATTTCCTCAAAGCTGGACTAACAAATGGTGCACAAATTACCGTCAAACCAAGAGCAACACCTCCTAAGAAAATTGTTAGGTAACAAAATTACAAAATGAGGTTATGATTTACCTGTGATCCCGACTAGTAATTTTCCTGCAGTACTTATTTGAAAACCAGGTTTTTTTGTTGAGCTGGTAAATTCGACGAAATCTAACCCAGCACTCATTTTCAGTGTATTGATTGTGTTTATTTAAAATTTTAAAACAGTCATTGTTGACTTGAAAGTTTTGACAGTTGACATTTCTTTGACATTGGAGATTGGAGTGGGTTCGAAAATACCCAAGAGTCGCTTTCCAGTTACTTTCTCGAGTTACTCAGAGCAACTCAGGAGTACGCATCAACTACTCTTGGATGCACTGAAACACGTAGAGTAAGTAGTTGAGTCGTACTCCTGAGTTGCTCTGAATAAAGTCAATGGAAAACGGCTCTGGCATCCAAGGCGTGTTCAATGATGTTCGATCACCGTGGTTAGAGCGGAACGGGCATAAAAATCTTGAAATGCTCGTTAGTTTCTTTTTTTAATAACATAACCTAAAAATTTTAGTTTCGTAGTTAGAATTTTCAGTGGAGTGGATAGAAGTAAAGTAAAGTTTATTCGTTTGTATTATTTCCATCATCTTTCAGCAAGTTCTTTTCCACCCATATAAAATATATTAGTGGCATCTCTTTTTATCATTCCAAAGCTGATGTATATCAACAGATATTAACAAACAAGCCTCAAGATTTGGGAAGTATGAATCTTGGATTCTACAACACTGATGAAGAGGGGTTAACAGGTTAACACACGCTATTTCGGTTTTGTTTTAACTACAGAAGACGTCTCGTCTCGTAAGGTACATTTTGAGAAATGCTTTAAACTTAGTTGCACTCTTTTTAATATTCAATTCGTATTAATTTCTGCAGGGGGCGTACAAATACAAAGCGAACAAATCTTCTTCTTCTACTGTAGCACTACAGATGTTCCGTGCCAGAAAACAAAATGTGTGTGTGTCAAGTGTCATGTCAACAGCTTCCAGATTTGAATTTAGACGAGCTATTTAACAACAAATTTACTTCTAAAACATGCAGGAGAGTGAAATCTATTCTGGAAAATCCATAAAAAGGTAAACAATTAAAAAACCATCCTTTATAAATGTTTATTAGAGGTTTCGTAATGCAAACACAACATAATAAAAAATTTAAGCAGCTAATTAGATAAAGTTAACAAGTTTCGTTAACAGTACAATTTTTAATTTAATATAAACTTAATAGAAAAATGCTCTTATAGAGTATAACTACAATGAGCAGGGGCAAGACAGTTACCTAACGATTAACAGTAATGTGCATAGTTTATAAAAGCTTATGCAATATCATGTATTTTATACCCATTGCAGAAAATTGCAATGGAGGGATTGTCATTTACATGGTATTTAACCTAATAAGTTCATCCATTAAAACATTAAACGATATAAAAGATACATATAGGAAGTTAAGTGCACCGTACTTGGTGTCCTAATAACTGAGAAGCAGGTATCATGTCTCCGCAGAATTCACAGGGCAGCTCGACTTCAGGTGAGCTAGGTGGAGGCGCAACAAAATAATCGTCGGGCTCTGGCGACCTCCTGCGTGGGTTAAATCTAGCTAGGTCTGGACGACAACCAGTTTCGTGCTCTACCAAATCCTCGTGCGGCACAGGAACACCGCAAAATTCGCACGGGATGACGAGTTCTGTCGGAGGATTTCTTCTTCTATATGGCGGGGGTTGAGGCGCCGGCCCTAGAATTAGTTTTAAAGGTTAGTCACGGGTTTGGTAAACCTTTCTATCGTTTAACGAGCCCCATAATTGTACAAACGTGGACTGTAATAAATGCCTCACCGATCACTTATCATATTTAAGCTTTAATTGTTGAAAAGGTGTAGCAACTTTGAGGAACGTATATGACTATTTTAAAATCGTTAATAATTGGTTTGTTATTTGCAGTGAGAAGCAGAGGAAGTAGCGAGTGATGGTAGACGAAAATACGAAGGATTTACAATGGCAGAATGGGCAAGTTACAAGAAGTGTATTTAAGCATTAATGCAACGAAAGGGATAAGGGATCGTTGAACTAATATTAAACTATGTGGTGGTTCAAAGGGTAAGTTCTAATATCATATTTATCAGTAGGTATATTGGCATGACGTTACAGGAATCATTAATCAGACATTTTTACAAATCGAAACTATAAGTATTTTATATTTATTATGTTGGAGTTTAATGGGGAAAATTCACCTACTTAAATAATTAGGGAATCGATATGGAGTGCAGATTAAATTTAAAGGAGGTTAAAAATTGCCTCTGGCATATTTTATTAGTCTGAAAATAAATATTTATTCTATTTATAAATTATTTTATCCTACGGCTTTGTTATTATCATATTGTTAATATAAAATCAGCAAAAACTACCCCAAATACATGCTTATTAGCCAACTACATGCTCCCACACGATAGTCATATATTTCCTCAAATTTGAGCCGAGAAACAGTTTTAAGTGTTATAAAAACTATTTATAGATATGATCAAATTGGTGACGGGTTTTTATTAACAAATAGAATAAAAGTTACTTTTAGGTAGACTAATGAAATTATTTGTGTCAGTCTAAAAATTCACGGACCGAAATGGGCGTTTTGCCAACAAAAAAAATATTAACATATTACCTCGGTGCGTGTTTATACGATTTTAAATAGGTGTTATTGTGTTTGATTTTTCAAGTAAACTAGCGTGTCGCTTATTTTTTTCTAAGACAGATAAGAGGTCAAGGAAACGAGAGAACCTTGCGGTTTACCTTGGCGACCCAAAAATAAAGTACACTAATTTAGTAAATACACAAAAGCAGCATTTAGATCGTTAGCTGATTATCTGGCCACTAAAACTGCAACAGTGCAAATTTAACAGTGACTTTTGCTAAAGGAAAGACAACAACAGTAATTTCCTCACAAAAGACACTATTTTTGGATAACGTGGCTTAATGTTTGTCAATGATGTAGGAAATGCTGAAACACTGCCAAACGAAAAAAGCTTGTTATCATGCAGGCGTTATATGAACCTTTATTATGATTGAAATGATTTCTTGGCACTGCCCCGTTACGCCTAAGTGGTACTGTGATACTAGCCGAATCATGTAGTATGTTCTTGATATATTCTGTTTTACCTAAGACAAATCGGAAAGCAAATAAAGAATTAAAATGGAATCGTCGGCATGTGTTTGGATCTAATTTTTTTTGTCACAGACCGACAAAATGACTTGTGAAAAATTCATGCTTATTCTCTTCTACTGTACGAGTGAATATAGTAAGCTTTCATTCTGCCTGTGGCCGTCAACAATTTTGTCGCTCTAAAAAAACGTATCAGTGCCACGGGGCTAATAACAAAAATAATAACAGTTCAAGAAGGTTAATTTTATATCTTACAACGTTGAGGTTCAGGCATAGACCAGGAAAATCATACGGTTAAAATAGTTTAAGAAATAAAGTAAATGACGTACCAAACATGCTGTTTTCCTTTAAACTCTAATCAACTTAATTTTCTATATTATGCATGCGTTTGTTAATGGTTTCCCCTTTCTATGTAACATTTCTTCCACATTTTACCAATGCAAAACGGTATGATTATGATAAAGTTTTTTCCCATGGTTTTTGCCCTTGGCCTATATAAATGACCAATATAGTCAATGTAATAAAATGCTCAGTATAAAATAAACAGGTGGCGGTCCGAATATAAATTCTCGTTGGCGATTAATAATTCTGTGTTTACGCAAATATTGACAGCAGAAACCAAGTTTAAATCAGTGATAAATTGATTTAAAAGTGCCCGTGTCCTGTGAATTTTTGTTTATGTTGGACTTGATTCACAGGCCATCAATCATATCCAGGCAACGCTCATATCTCAAAACGGGCGATTTTAAATGTGTGATAAGAGAATAAGCTTGAATAAAGTAAGTGTGCGATAAATACCAAATGAATGTTTAAGGCGTACGATGTAAGGTGGCACCACCTCTCGGTTGACCCGAATAGATTGACATTTTATCAAATACTTGATAATGATCTATTTTCGTAACCAAAAAAATAGTTACAGTCGATTACGAATGTGGAGATGCCACCTTTTTGCCGCAGCTGAAAAACCCCCTTCAGAGCATATTTACACAAATTATTGATGTATGATACATGGGTTAACAAGTCTGACAGTATTTTTGTTAGTTGGAGTATCTTAAAGACCCATGAGAAGAGATGACATTATATTTTATGAGCATGTATGAAAAATTCGAAGCATGAATTTTCACACAACATAAATTAGATATGTCGAGTCCTGGCAGCCACGTTAACAAAACTGATGACTGCATGAAATTTCTTATTTAACGGAAGCAAAAGTACACTCACAGTCGAGCCTTCTGGTTATTTCCGTGCAGCTCTCGCCCTCCTTTTTCTTTGCCATGCCTCCGCCGGGCACGGAGTAACTCGAGGGCAGGTAGGGCATGGGATCGTAGTCGAAATCTGCAAACGACCTGAACGCCTGTGGCCTCCTCCTTACCGGCAAGTCGATGGAACTGGCGCTGCGCTGGGTGTTCGAGTCCCACGAGGCGCGAGGGCCTGGCTCTAAGACAAAATAGACAATTTTTTGTGAAATTAATGTTAATAATATAATAAAATATTTCTTACAATTTACAAATATAAATAGATTAACTAGATTATTCCATATAACATGAAACTGCATAACGGATCGGCTTACCATATAACGATCAAGCAGTTGCCGTCTACCTGGCAAAAATAATTCACAAGATGACCCTCACCTCATTTGTTATTTTTAGGAAGCCATTGACTTCTCGCTCTCACAGGAGTCGATGTATTTTTATTTTTTATTGTCAGGTTAATACACGAACCAGTTTCTAATAGTGGGAACAGTAATATACAGTTGTTTTTATAGACGTAAACCATCAGGAGTTTCGAAATAAAAATGTAAGACAGCCCAGGGGTCAAATCTATGCTAAGGCACTTACCGTCTTTTAATTTCAAGAAGCCGTGGTTGGAATCCATGTGAATCTGCTTGTACTTGAACATCACCAGTTCGCCACATTCCAGGCACTTGTCCGTCCGGGAGCCGCAGTAGTTTTCGTGATCCTCCAGTTCCAGCTTCGGCAGCTCGAGATCACAGAATTTGCATGCGAGCAGGCCGGATGGCTTTGCCTCTGGTTTCTTCGCTGGCGTGGCTACAACAGGCGTGTTCTGGGGGCTCTTCGTGGCTTCCTTTACCACCTCGGGAGCAGCGATACTTGTGCCGTTTTGATTCAACGGGCTGCCTGCGTAGTTGTAAGCCGACCTGTAAGTGGGGGTGTCGCTGTATCTGTCGTAGGAATTTTGCCGGGCAGGCCTGAGGCTGCTCAACGAGTAGCCCGTGTCGACTAGCCGATCATGCTTCTGTAAGTATCGCTCCTTTCTGGCCTCCGCCTTCTTGTCTTCTACAGCCTTTCTCGCTTGGAAGTACGAGCTCCTCTCCAGCGTTGTCGGCGGCGGGAGGGGTTTCGGCACCGCCTTCGGTCTATCACAGACTTTTTTGTGCTCCTCGAACTGGGCTTTGGGGATGCCCTCCTTGCAGTTTTTGCACAGCGTTATGTTTCGGGCGCAATGCATCGAGTGCATTACATAGTTGAACTGGGGGATTTCCTTTTTGCTGAAAAATCGAAAAATCAGTTGGGGTTTCCAGATAACTAAATTTTTTTATGTATTAAAAAAATCAGAATTTTTTTTTATTTTTAGAGTTTGGAAATAACCTTCGGGTAAATAACATGCTGTATATTTAAGTCACTATATCGTAAAGCTCTAATCTATCTTTCCTGCTTTTTTTCTCAGTTTAAAATCGACTCCTCAGTATATTGTTTCTTTTATCAGTACTTCTCTTGCGGATGTGTCAGCATATCTTTCTGTGTAGGTTTAGAAAGCAGATAAATGTGTCTCTCATAGATTTGATAAGGCATTAAACAAAATTTTTTATGACTTAAATAAAAATACACAGTATGAGTGCCACAAGGCATGGATGGAATGTTTATGTATTCACACATATCGAATTTTTTTAAAATAAACAAAACTTATTTAAGAGGTTTCCCATTCCAGTGATGTAGTCAGATTTTAAATAAAATTAAAAACAAATTTGACCAAGTGGGATTTTTAAAGCATTTTAAGGGAGTCACACTCTATAATGCGGATTAAACCATGCTCATGTATTTATAATAAAAAAAAATATTTACGCAAACAATTATTTTACTACTGTCTACGCCTATGTCGTTGGAGGAAGGAGGAAGCTTTGACATTTGACATAAACCTAACCACACTTTTTCTGAACTCACAGATAAATCGCCTCCATGGACTTATAATACAAGAGATGAAGTATTATATCCTTGGTTTTTTATTGCCAATTGGAGGAAGTATGTTAATAGCGTCAGCCATCTTGCGAGTTGCAAATATAGTAGGACTGTAGGCAGATTACACGAGCTTGAATACATTTTTTCACAGGTTAATTGTTTTGCAGTATTTTACATGAGATAACACACTTAATTGCAAATAAACAGACAGGTACACAGCTGACAAGAGGCTAGACTGACCCTGTTCACTAAATCTATGGCTATGCGACAATAAGGTTATAAAGATAAATAAGGTCCATGTTATTTATATATACACTTGAACAAGTCTGGCAGAAGCCCAAGTACAAAACCTTGGAGCACGCGTGATGATGCTACTGCCTGGTGGGTCATTTTGAGTAAGTACAACTTGGCCTTAATTTAGTCCGGCTACTTTTACACCAATGAAAACACTGTTCAACGAGAAGTGCTGACCTCGATCAACAAAACACCCCTGCGTGCCCTAGCGCTTAGGACCTTCAATCCTTTCGCACCACAACGTTCCAGTTCCAGTTTATTATTAATTGCATGTTTTGGTAGTAAATAATTATTATTGATGTGCATCGCATATGACTAACATAACCTTAAATTTTTAGTTTTTGCAAATTTATTTTCAATTTAATTTTTGTAGTTTTAACTTGGGTCCAATGTAACATTTAAAAACTCTCTCGGACAGTAGATTTATAAAGTTTCAGTATTGTAGATTATTAAAAATAGACTGCTAATTATAGGTTGGAATTCTAACCAACAAAAATGATAGTACAAGAACTAAGGAGAAATTCTGATAAAATTGGCATAATACTCGAAAATTTTAGAAACTGCATATTTTTGAGGTCAGTTGTACGCGTCCCCCATTATTGTCTACGCCTATGTTGTCGGAGGAAACTTTAACAGAAACATAACCACACTTTATCTGAATTCATAGATAAGTTGCTTCATCTCTCTTGTTTATATATCCATGGAGTAAACATTAACCGTTTTCTTCCGTACCACAGAAGTGAACGCATGTTAAATTCCTTTCACTACTCGAGATCAAATAATTTTTAAGGTTAGTGTACATAACCAAAAAAAATATTTTTCTTACGATGCGGTTCTTTTAGTAGGCGAAATGAACTGAATATTTCAGTTTCACTTTCAATTGAACACTCCGATACATTTAATTTGTTCAGCACGAAAAAACAACTGTATGTTGTCAGATTGAATATTAAATTAAGTATCTGGTTTTATAGAAAAGTCGAACTTTGAATAATTCTTTCCTAATTCAAATATAAATTTCACATTTGACATTTGACATAGACATAACCTCAATTTTCTTTTGTTCTTTAGCTGCTTTCCTTTTACCTTATCTCAGTTAACTCTAATTTTTTATTGGTTTAGACATGATCACGTGTGAGCCTCGAACCAATAAGAAAGACGAATAATTTTGGTGAAAGAAAAATAACGCGTTAGCATATTTCGACCCATGCCCACACTCCCACACTGTATAATTTCGATATTTTGGCCTCCCCTTAGCTACATCATTGGTAATGCGTCATCGCAGATTAATACGCGTTTCTCGTACAGCTGCTATCTTGGTACATTTGAATTCTGATTGATTAGATAAATAAATAAAGACAGTTTTTTTATTGTTCTGAACTAAATATATCGACGGTTAAGTAACAAAATTTTTTTACGATGCCAGTCAAATTCGCGTGCGTGCAAAGGGGTAGGAAAGAATAAGTAAATTTGGAGCAAATATTAACACGTAATTTGGTGCCTCGAAATTGAGAACAGGAAAAACTTACCAGTTGTTGCAAATTTCATGCTCGACGTTGTTCTCCATCTTCCCAGGGCTCGACGACGAGGAATTCACTTAACGGGGGGTTTAAACAATATCACATCTGCAGACAAAAGAAAATGTGCGTTTACAAAGAGGATTTTGCGCTAATCTCGGAGTGAATGCACTGAACAACTGGCCGGTGTAACAAAAAAGGTTGAAACTGGTGTATTTTTAGACCGGCGTCCATGAATATGACTGTGGTTCTAAAGATACAGGAGTTATTTTTGGCGAAACGTTCAGTTATCGAAACTAATACATTCTAATACCTCCAGTTCGTTTTATAGACGATTATTTGCCTCAGAAGGTAGATTTCGCGAATTAAATAATTAAAATACGTATGTCGTCACATTTACTCACCTATAGTATTTTTTTTGGCACTGGTTTGTGGTGTACGACGCCTCCAGAAATCCTCGCAAAATTCTTCGCATATCACTAAGTAAAATCGTGCGACGTGGCGAGCAACACACAATTCACTACCTACTTAAGTTAGATTAGCAGAAAAAATGATACAAAGTTTTATCTACACACCTTTTAAAATTTTTACTGGAGAATGGAGATACGAGACAATACTTGCACTCTTACATAAATTTATATTCTGATAAAGCAGGTATCGAGTCGATATAATAGGCGATAGTTCGCTACTAAAGCGCAACGTTGCATAAACAACTTCAACGGTCGGTAATTTACGCTTGTGAAAACCAATTGGGGACTTCCCCTTCAGTCGATAAACTGTCACGTCACCGCACATTTGTTTAGACTGGAAGTCGAACAGGCTTTTATTTATTTTATTATACAAGGCAGTGGCGTATCTGAGGAGCTGCCCCGGGCGATATTTGAAGTGGTAAGTGGTTTTAACGCAGCAGGCATTCTTTTATCAAAAATTTTATTACTGAAAGTTGTTCAGAATTGTTCAAAAACCTTAAGTCCAAAATTTAATCAAAATCAATAAATATTAATATTTTGTTTGAAAAAATTTTGAAGTCTGAAAATATAATTTTACAATATCAATTATCATTCGTATTTAGTTGCAGAGTATTTCTTTAGTTTTTTTTTGTAATAAAAAATAAAATATTACAATACAATAACCCATTAAAATTATATTTTCAGAATTTTTTTAAACAAAATATTAATATTTTTTGTTTTTGATTAAATTTTGGACTTTTCTGAACAATTCTGAACAACATTCAGTAATAAAATTTTTGATAAAAGAATGCCTAACATGTTTTTTGATTTTCCACGTTTATTTTGATATCGTAGGTGGCTTTGCATTAATATAATGGGCAAATGGCTTTTGGGCCATAAGTTGATCCTAATGGACTCTATCTTTGAGTGAAATTTGGTTTAAATGGGATAAAAATGAAAAAAGTTATAAGGGTGGGTCACTCTTAAGTGTGACACACTGTATATATTCAGGATATCCAAATTTTTACACAATATAATAACCATACAAAATTACCATCCACACTTTTTCCTCCTAAACCCAAACAAAATATTAGAAAAATCAGAAAATTATTAAACGTTGGTATAAAATTTTGTTCAAACTATAAAAGAACTGACTATAGGAACGCAGAAATCACTATGGCGGTATGATTTTTAAATAAAATACTTATTATTATATTTGATATCGTTGCATTAATCATAGGATTGTATCGATTACTATTATACAGGGTGTTACGCTATCGTATGTTACAAACACGTAGGCATATTTTATAGGAATAAAAACAAGCAAAAAACCCTTTAAACTTTTGTTCTAGCTTGATTCATTTTCAAGTTACAGGGGTTAAGATTTTTTCAAAAAAAGAGGTTTTATTATTACTTTTTAGCGAATAAAGATATCGCTGTAAAATTTGGGGTATTGTATGAACTAAGGATATGACATCTTTTAGCGAAAGATGACATTTCAACTATAACCAGTGGCGTATGTCTGTGACCTTCAGCAAAAAGCAATAAGACCTATGGACGCAACACCAAACAAAGGACATTAAAAACATTTATTGTTTCATAAAATCGTACAACAAATAACAATTATATAAATATATTACTTTAAACTAATCCAAGTATATTTTTATAACATTAAATCTCTATACATTGAGTGAATATATAATATATTCTCTGTTACGCTTCTAGACATCAAAATATGAAACAATCATTAGACTGAATAACGATAATTATATCTCTAAAAATAACTCTTATATATATTCCTTTAAAAACCCGTATCGAACAGAATAATATTATAAAAAGTTACATATGTTACCCGAAAACGGTTGCCTTCTACAACAGGTAGTGCTTTGACATATTAATATAGGTACTTGGTTGGTTTAGGGGTGTGTTTTTTATATTTTTCTCTTTTATTCACTTATTCCGTGGATCCCTCCGTTACCTCATTTTAAACGAAAGCGTTAACAAAAAAGTATTTATGCTTCTTGATCGACGAACGAACATAAATCAATGCAATGGGGTTTCAAATCTAGAGCCCTCTTGTGTAAAATATAAATAGCGAAAGTACTACAGATCTATACATCCAGATAAATATATACAACACATAATACAACACAAAAACTGTTAGAAAAATTGTTTAACATCTTCTGGGGTTTCAACACACATTTTCTCAACTACGGTTTTACACTGCCGGCTTATTTTGAGCTAGCTAACTTAGCTTTCAATTAAAATTAGTCGAATTACAGTCGCAATTGAATGGTGGATACCTTGTAAAGGACCTTAATAAATGTAACTTTTTTATTTTCAGAGCTGCAGAGTTGGTTAATAGCCACCCTGTATACACTCAAAGCGTGTACCTGGTTGCCTACTTTTACTCACTTGATCATTTATAAAGACCCTGTACATTACACTGGTTAACAAAAATTCACTTTTTTAGCCTTAAGGCGGAAACAATATCAACCAGCGATAGATAAATGAACTTTTTTTCAATTATTTGTTCTATTTTAAGAATCGTAAATGGCCAAAATGTCTTGTAGATTTGGCTGGGGTCGCAACTGTCACAATTTGCTTATCCGATAAATACATTTGTTTAAATCTAAAGTACATGCGGTACGTTTTTCAACTACGTGGGGCGTGGGGAATCATAAAATCTAACGAATATTGGCGTCTCCTACCGTAATCTGTCCAGGTGGTCAAACGTTATCTCTGTGGCCTCGTTTGGTTCAACAATAAAATATTGTGTGTACGTACGTGGCTTTTATCTCTAATCACAGATAGAGATATATTTAAAACATTTCCATGTACTGCATTAGGCAGATAACAGTGTATCGTTTGTGATATGCTAATTCTGATTACTCCCTAATATATTTGCGCTTCATGATTATCGCATCAAGCAATTTACTTTGCCTTGTCGGGTTTATCGTTTTAGGCCAATCGTGGTGTACGGAACAAAGTAAACAACGCTCGTGATTGAACGATCCTTTTATAATATACCGAATATACTTGCAGTCAAAATTGAAATGATTGTAAAAGTGTTGGCACGTCAGAAAATTGGCATCGTTTGCGAAATAGGCTCATTCAATAAACACCTGAATTTTATTAGTTGTCGTTTGTTTAGATTATGTAAATTTTATTCTCGTTTATTAGTACAATTGCTTTACTTACTGGGCAGTGATTCATTTGCTACTTGCCGAACCCGTCACAAAATTCAGTTCTTTATTAAATTGATCCTCGTCTCATACCTTGTTAATTGAAATCGTCCTACGTCGGTTACACCTAATTTACACGTTTCTTTGGAAGATAGGTACACATTTAGAAGACTAACTTTTTAACTTAGGGGTTACCTTAAACGGTAAGGGCATTAAAAAATTAAAAAATTGACTACGAATTTGTTGCTATGATTCAGTCTTAAACGGTGATAAAATAAATTGAGGTAATACCCTGTAGAGGTACTTATTTAAATGTAATTATTGCCATGACTTACAACTAGCCTACTTATTTTCAGACTTATCTACCGTCACGTACAGGGGCTTGTACAAAATCACGGGTTCCCTGCAAAAAATATAACGGTCAGAACTTATTCGTCCACAAGTTGTAGGAGATTTGACGTACCTTATGTGGTGTTCGTTACCGTCGTAGACTTGGCCTAGGAGGAAGTCGGGGGCCAGGTACATGCCTCCTTCCACGACCGGACACGAGTGCTCTGAAACGATCCCTTAATTATGAACAACGTACAAGATGTGGCGTATTTTTCAAAATAGTAACTCTTACACTTTAATTAAATTAAATTATTAATAGGTTGTATCAATTTCAAAAGTCCCGACAAGTTTCTATAAGTGACGTTAAAAACGGACTGCCTTGCTATTGGTTAAACTCGTTAGCAAGATTCTTTTTGTTGGTTAGAATTCTAACCTATAATTAGCATTCTGTTTTTAATAATTTACAATACCTATTAAAACTTTATATATCTTCTGTCTGCAATAGTTTCTAAACGTTATAATAGACAAAAACTAAAAATTTAAGGCTACATTAACTACCCAGTTTTTATGCACGTACCGTATTTCACGGCTGGCGTTTGATTTGAATTCGGGATCCTAAAGGGGACAGTGCCTATTGTGATGGGGCAGCTCACTTGCAGTATATCGTAATCCTTCTCCGTGTCTAGATAAACCTGGAATTTAAATAAAAGCGCCATCAGCAGGATTACGGGAATATTCGCGGCTTACTCACCGTAAGTAAATAATAAATTTGAACTAGTCTGCAGATGTGGACGAGGGTCGTAGGCATTGGCGGTATGACGAGGCAGTTTGAACTGTCCCATTTGCTCCTGGTGTGGGGCTTCACGTGGCATCCCCTAAAACAAGAAAACCAGAATATTGGAGCAAACATCAACAGTACGAGACCTAATCGCTTACCCGTACTCGAAGACGAGGTGCTTCAAGTCCTTGCTCACGCCCAGAACGCCCCTGTCTATAAAAAACTCACAGCACTGCTCCAGCTTCACACGGAGCTTCACCTCCTCGTCCCCCTGATTGTCGATTGTCACTTTTAATTTTATGCTCTCCTTGCATACGTAGGCCGAGCGCGCCACCACGCATCGCAAGTTGATGGTGCCCTTCTTGCAGCACCAGCAGCAGGTGGATCGCCTGTTCTCGAGGACGACGGGTTTCTGTGGGAGAGCGACATGGCTTAGTTGAAAACGATCGGTTACGGGCACTTACCAGGTACTGCTCCTCCATGCAGTCGATGTGGGGGCCGATCACCGTGAAGTACTTGACGCCCTGCGGGGGGCTGGCGTAGGGAATATCGATGGTGACTTTGAAGAAGTATCTGATGAAGCATTGGCGGCTCTCGAAGGAGCATGGAAGGCTCGATTCGGGCAGGCAAAATCTGCAACACAATTACTGACTGTAATAATAATAATAATAATAATAAAGAAATAAAGTATTTACAATATTTCTTCTCTCATACTTAGTAAATAAACCATCTATTAACAAGTAATTTCAGGTTTTGATCAACTGTGCAGGGTGTTAGCAAAACGAGATTTGCCGGCAGTTCAATGAGGAAGCCGGGTCTTATTGATTTTTTGAGAACAATTGAGGGCCCACTTTGCACAAGATAAATCACAATGATACAGCTGTTATCTCTGCCTTTGTCTGAATCAGATGCATGCAGAAATAGACAGACAATACGAGTTGTACGTGGGCTCATTATTTATACAGGGTGGTCGTAGAATGTGGAATAAAATCAATAAAATTGGGAGAACACTGAAAACGAATCATGATCTCCATATAAGTTTTTTCCCATTATGTACGCGGTCTTTGGAAGTGGGCAATTATGGGACCTAATAGGCTTCCCTGAGGAACACCACATTCGATCATTTGCTTTCCGTTGGCTCCGTTAAAAGCCCCGTACTGGCAACTTCTGATCAAATTGTCTGGAGAATTTTAAAATTGTCGACTTCCGATCCGTACTCACCTGAAGGGAAATTTGTGCGTGCCTCTTGGAAGAATAGGGATTGTAGTTTCCAGATTTTTCTCGCCCCATATTATCTGCCGCTCGTCCACGAAAAATTGGTCGTCTTTAACCTTAAAATTACATCATGTATAGCACACACGCCTTATTTTTTAAAACGTAGAAGTGTTCCCTATCGACGTGGAGAAAGATCAGATATTCGTTTTATGTGGTAAAGGTTCACAAAGATTTGACTCAGATCATATTGCTGGAAACTCCTCACAAGAAGTTGAAGTGGCCCGCAAAACGACCAGACCTTTCTCCAATCGAATTTTAAACTAGGACTAGGTGTGTTGCAAACTAACTCGCTTGTAACTTGCCCAATCGTTTATTGACTTTCCGCATGAATTATGTAAGATGTGGAAATGCTACTTACCGTTCTGCGGTCTCCAGAGAGCAACACCTTCCACTCGGCGTGGGCCTTCCCCCTCAATATCACCCGTATAGCTTGAACAAAAACTTTCGTTAGACCCCTGAGGCGAATAAACGAGTTGCACTTACTTCTCAGCTTGAAATTCTCGATGGTGTCCAGGACGACGTTCCCAACAACTGTCTCGCCAGCGTAATAGTACTCTTTTTCCAGCTGTATGTCAAACTCTCTGATATAGTCCATCTTACGGTTACTGAACTGATTGGGCCTTACCAAACGATTACGTTATAAAAAATAAGTTTATATAAAATTGGAGCAAGTAAATATTTTGTCAAGCAATCAACACACCAGCAAAAACCTTAAAAAATATGTAGTTGCACCTTATCTGATAGGCTGATTATGAATTTGTTGTAGTCAGCTGTTTTGAAAGCAAAATCAATACTGTCGGGCATGCTCTGTGCTCTTTTGTTTTGGCTTCTGTCACATGTGTGACATGTCAAGTCAAGTTGAAGGAAGAGCTTTGTGGATGTAGGTCAAATGTCGATTGTTTAAACAATAACAAGTGGTGACAAATGCTGCTTTATATTTATCTGTGGGGTGTTCCGGCTGGAGTTTTGTCTTAAGATCGCAGGTAGGTTGGGTGGCGATAAGTCAAAGAAGGCTGGATTAAGTAATGCAAATGTAGGAAAATTTAATTAATTTAATAATCGAAGGAAGTCGTTTGGTTTTAATTTATTTTATAGCAAATTAAAAACACTTAATTTGCGAGATCAGTTTATTAATGTCAAGTCTTTTACTTTGACCTATTTTGTTTGTAAAAAATCATCCTACTAAATAAGGGGGCCTCTGTAATGATTGTAAATCACGTGACTACAAAATTAGGCAACCATATATACACTTAATGGTACTACGTGTGCAGAACAATAAAATGTATTTTTTATTATATATAGTCAAAAGGTAAATAAACCGAAAATATATCTTTGTATAAAATTTATTATAAAATCACATAACTGGTAATACAAAAAAATAAGAATAAACATATACGAATAAAATTGGATACACATTAAAATAGAGAATAATTAATACAGCGCTAGACGTGAAATACATAGAACGAAGCAATTTTATTCTTAAATACTTTAAGTACGATATAAAATATTGCAGCTTGTTTATAATAAAGCGTCTTCATAAACGAATGTAAACCACGTGACCGCTGAACAGGCAACCAGATATACACTCAGCGCAGAAAACGTGTCGCCTATTTCCGGGCCATGTGGTTTACAATCATTTACGAAGGCTCTGTATGAAACCAAACGGGGAACACTTAATAAATTTATCACATTATTCGAACAAATCCAGTTGTTACGCCATCGTTGCGTTTATGTTCCATTTTTCTTTGTGCTGGTCGAGTCCGAAGGCTGTGTCGTAATTTCCCTTCGAAATGAACAGCCTCTTAAAGTGGGGGGTGCAATACAGCAGGCCTTGGTTGTAAGAGTAGGAGTCCATTCTGCAAGGAAAAATAAGAAAGGAATTGCTAGGTGGTCAAAACGCCAAAATATTCAACTTGCTAGACGTACTAAATGATTCGAGGTTTTGCGAAGATGGAAAAAGCGAATGTATCAATTTAGAAACGGCAAGAAGTTGGCTGGGAATGGATAGCATTTCCGCCAGTGTCCAAATAAACGAATCTAAATAATTTTTTGTAATTTCCTTATTCTTGGCTAGTATTTCCCGTACGGCAACCATGGTTAACGCCTTTGAATACTTACCTTAATACGCATGAGCATTTCATACATCTGAAACAGTTTTTATGGTAGATATGCCCATGGATGGATATTTTTTCCAGAGGATACACTCTGCCCTTACAACTTTGACACGTGTCGGTGACGCTGGGGATTTCCTTTTGAAAAAAAAAGAGCATCAAATGTATTTTGTTATGCAGTTCTTATTGCACCTTTTAGTTGTGTTTTAAGGCAAGAGATGACTCGAATTTGTTGATGTTCGCATTTTGTTTGTACTAGTTGTAGAAAAACACAAGCGGGGGACATTAACTTTTAATTTATTCACTCAAAATAATATAAATTGGCACAAATATTAAATATTACATAATTTAACTTCTAAAAATATTATTTTTAACCTATAGAAGACATTTAAATATCCATATAAATCCATAAAAATTCAGAATTTTTGGTTCAATCTCACAGTTCCAATATTAAAAGATCTAAAAAATTATTTAAAAAATCCAACAATTAAACTTTTAAACATAAACATACAACAGATTTATAATCAAAATAGTCTATTCTAGTATTATACAATAAAATATAACTTTTGTTAAACAAGCAATAATATAGAAAAAACTTAATAAATAAATTATCAAAAGGTTCACATTAAAATTTTTACTTTGATATAAAAAAAGACCATCGAACATGCAGGATATCTCGCTGAAACGACCAAAACTGGCTTGAAAAATATTACATAACTTTTGAGGAAATCAAAATTAGTTCGGAGATACTCCTGTATGCCTTGTTAAAAACAATTAACAATGATATATACTTTTTGAATCTACTCTAACATATCAATGTAGACAAAAAAGCTAGTAAAAAGATTTTATTAGTAATGTGTGTGTGTGTAGATTTTTTAATAAGACGCTAGAATTAATTATTTGGACGACCCTTTACATATTTTCGTTTCACTGAAAAGAAGAAAACTTGGGTGAGAATGTTTCCAATACGACATTTTTATTTCATTTTAGTTACCCACATAAATTCCAAACAACCATGCATAACCAAATTGTTAAAACTATTAGTGCAAAAAGGTAAACAAAATGCAAAAATCAACACCAACAAACATAAATTAACGTAAATTAAGTCAAGCCAAGTTAAATTAATTGAGAGGGGAAAAACACAGAGAGATTATATTTTCTTGCTACTTTCCAATCAAATTTTTAGTGCAAAAGCGACAACATACTTAGGACTAATTAAAAAACAACTAAAGGCACAAAAAACCAGTAACGTCTTCTAGTAAACTTGCCACTTACCACAAATCTATTGACTTTTACGCGAGGAGTCCTTGTCTTGTCCGAACTTGAATCCCTCATCGACTCGAAGCGAGCCCTCAACCTTGAATACAATCAATCATTTAGATATCAGCATCTACAACGTTTATTGGAGTACTTACGCTTTCGTTGACTCGACCTGAGAGTCCTCGCCGTACTCTTCGACGATATTCACAGCATTAGTCTGTTCCCTCCTCATCTCCTGCGCCTCCCACTTCTCGAATTTAGCCCTGAGTTGCTTGGCCCTGGCGGCTTTTTGTGCCTAAAAAAACCCAATTACTTTTCGTTAAGCACGCTTTATCACAAACTAACTTCAAGTAGATCGTCGGGTATTTTCTGGTTATCCACCTGATCCTCGTCAGATTCCTCCTCTTCAGAGCCAGACTCCTCCTCGCCGCTGGACTCAGGCCTGGTCGGCTCGGGCGGCGGGGTGAACCTCTTCAAGGGTTTTGGACCTGAAAAAAACAGCATTCGATTTCTTTCCCGTTTGCGGCGTTGTCGATTCACGTACCCGCTGGTTCGGGATCCTTCGCCAAACTCTCCTCCATTTGCCTGAATTTGTTCAGCATCTTTGAGGCGGTGTGAGTGGTTTTGGCGATCACGGAGTCGTCCACGTAGCCGTCCTCGGCCCTAACGACGTCCGGGTCGTGGTAGATTTCACGCTCTGGCGTCTCAGTCTGGGGAAAAACAAGGCGGTTATTTAACGGAAGCCGCAGCGAGGAGGAACGATGAAAACAACAGAAAATGCATGTTAGTGGCTTCAGTGTGATCACAGTAGTAAGTATGGGAAATTTGTTTATTGTCCATTTCTAGAAATGCAGCCTTAGAAACCTCTCAAATGAATGAATGAATTTTCTATCTGCATTTTTAGTTTTAGAGTAGAATCGAATTTTTTTGGGAACAGGCGACGAAAGCTTCCCATGAGCCGTACTACTGCGATCACACTAAATTATGCTTTATATTATATATACAAAAAAAACCCTGCAGAAGTCTCCTTATTGGTCCTTGTGGCGCGCCAGGACAAATTGTAGATGTTAAAAATTGCAAATAAAGCCAATAAGCGTTATTAAGAGAAAAACGGCGTTTCAAAATGATTTTTACAATGTACGGTGGACTTGTGAGTAACAGATTAGCAAAAACCATAAAATGAAATTTGTTAATCATGCTTAAAGGATCAAATGTTTCAAGTTTATCAACCTTGACTTGCGAGGGGTCTCTCGGCGGCGTCATTCTAAATTGTTTCCTTTCTTTTGCGGGTTCCCTGTAAGTTTCGAAGAATTTAAAGCGCTGCTGGATATCGGCAGTCTTAACCTCGACGATGTCCTCCATTACCTCGGAGGATTTTACTGTGTCTTCGGAAGAAGCTTTTGCCAAATAGGTCTAGATGGGTACATTTTCAGAAATTTAACACTTTGAATATTGATAAGTCGAGCTGTCTTACCTCTCTGGCTTTTTTGACGTCGAGTTTCTGGGGTATCACAGGGGAGATCTGGGGCGCTTTGGAGGCGTTGGCGTCTAGTTCAAGGAAGAGCGAACGAGACTTTTTACTGATTTCTGTAAAACGATAAATTTAATAATATAAACGCTTCCGTTTTTTAAACTGGCTTACCGCTTTGGAATACCTCAGCGTCTTCCTCGTCTTCAGCTTTGACTTCCTTCCCTACAAACGGTTCTCCTTTTTCGAAGCGCTCTTTAAGAGACTTGGTATCACAGGACTCGATTCTTTCAGACTTTGCTAAGTTGGCGCAAGATTCTGATTGCATGACGGCTTGCTGGTACGCCTCCTTCATTTTGCCTTGCTTGCCCTGAAAACGCTAGCTATAACAACAGTTTTTAAAACACGTCCACGTCGCTTTACCATGAACAATCTGTTCCTAATGGTTTGTATTTCTTGTTTCCTCTCCTCCCTCCTCTCGTCCTTGTTGTTCTGCTCCCCATATTCCCACTTGTTCTTCACTTCCGACAAGTTGGTGAAATGGAAAGGTTTCTCTTTCTGAACCCTCCTGGCCTTGTACAGCGTCGGATCCTCGCCCTCGGGCACTTCCTCCTCCTCCTCTTCCTCTTCGGAGGAACTCTCCTCGATCGGTATTCCGTTCAGGGCCTCGTCTGATACCCCCACGTCCATGCCCTTGGCTTGGAATCTGCCAGAAAGTGAATTTGTTCCGATCAGTATCAATTAGTTATTTTAGTTGAGGAAACAACGCATATTTTTGGGGAACGAAATAAATTTACTTGCAAATTTTTTTCAAAATAAATTACTATTTGTTGATAATTGTCAGTGTCAAGTTTTCATTTTGTGTTTGTTACATTGTTGGAAAATGTGCCGGTGCTACAGTTTGAAACTAGGGAAATTGTATGAACAAAATATTTAGCGACACATTTATTAAAATGGATTTATTTACCTATTTTGTTTCATATTTGATTTTATACCGTAAATAGTAATTCACTTACCTCGCCAGTTTCGACAGAATCGACGGCGACCTCTTGACGTTAACGGGAGTGGGACCCCTGTCGGACTCGTGCATTTCCGTCTGGTGGTGTTCAAACACTTGGAACCTCTCTTTGACGTTTAAGCTTTGTAGTTCTTCCAAACCCAAGTCAGGCTTGTCACTTGCTAATAAAATAAAATAAGGTTTACGTGGGATGCTACCCGCCGATTATCTACAATGACGTTACGTTGCGGTTATTTCAGTTATTTTATCAGTGAGGCACCAAAGAAACAGAAACGTTAATTTGTCTAGTCCGCGGGTGGTTTTCAATTGGGAAAATTTGGGGGTAAGAAACCATAATTTAGACTGTCCAAAATTCAACAAAACTTTGTGTGCAGGACGAAAAAATATATAAGAATCCTCATAAATGGTTGTAAACCTTTGTGGCCCCAGAATTAGGCAACCATATATACACACTGCATGTGCAGAGTTATATATCTGGTTGCCTATTTTCGATCACATGGTTTATGACCATTTAAGGCTATATAACTTTAAACCAATGAGTAAATATCTTACTCTATGCTTTAAACTAAGTTATATACCGCCCACCCTGTATACGTAGGAAAATGGACCTTGGTTTGATAATTTTTGAGACGGCTCCGGAGATTAGGATTTCTTACCACAGTTCGACGGAAACTGCCCCGTTATTTCCCCCTCCAGACTGGGCCTATTTTCGTAAAATTAGTACTGCTGCACATGCCCTCACTTCTGGTTAGCTGGCAAGTTAAGAACGATTTAAAAAGGCATTGCAAGTTATTTTTTTTATTAGACAACTAGAATTAAGACCACGTAGCTTATGAACAATGTAAGTAGTTTTATTTGTTATTTCATAAAAAAATATAAAAAATTGGCACAACACACATTTTTTGTACCTCTCACTACACCTGGGGGTAGCTCTAAGGGTTGGTTCTCACGAATAATAGGTTCGGGCTTTCTGTGCCTCGCTGAAATTATTTATGGGCAATTTAATAAGTTATATTCGTAAATAAGTACACGAATAATGGATAAAATAAACACTAAACTCACTTATTAATATTCTTGTTATAATATATATACAGAGTGTCCATACTAGATTTTAATGCTAAAATAAAGAGCACCTTAATTTACGCAAAAATTATATGAAATAAATTATAGTAGGCAATTTTAAAAAATTGAGAAAAACATCAAGAAATGTAAACAAATATTTTGGACACCCGGTATAATAATAATTTATTTCAAAAATGTTTTTTGGTAAATACAAATAGCATCCTACACTTTTAGAAAAAACAATGAATAAATCGGGGAGATGTGGCAGTCAAAAAAATGTTTGTAAATTGACAAAAAAAAAAACAGGAAAAAAATCATAATCTGGCAACACTGCATCCGATTGGCAAAATATTTTAGGGTGTAATACAGGACCCTTGGAGGCTTAATTGGCGTCAGAAAATACAGGGCGTTCCATTTAAAAACATTATACTTTCGTGTGTAACTCATTTTTGTGACACCTTGTATAATTGAAAATAATTTTACGTTGTAATACAGATGCACCATTGAAAGTTTTTTTTATAAAATTAGTCGTTTTTGCACAATCTTCCTAGGGAACACTAACTGGACACCCTGTACGTATCTGTTTATAAATAAATAATAAACTCTTCTACTTAGATTCTATTGAATTTTATTGATTTCGAAACAAGAACACGCATAGATAAATATTAATTTTGCCTTTCAAAGTTTTAAAAAATTTGATAAAAAAAAAGTATAAGAAATATTTGTCTATAAATAGCTATACATCAAACTAATTGTTTGTGAAGCATAAAATATAGCTTGGGTGGGGCAAGTAAGTCTATGAGAAAAGCACAGTTTTAGCAAAACAAACAATTGCTAAATGTAAACATATACAAGAAATAATTGCCGGAGAACACGTGTTTTGCTAACACGAACATCTTGAAATGGATGTGAATGTTAAACAGTCCTAACATATCGTTTTATTCGAGAATATACTTAAAGACATACAACAGATGATATTAAAATCCTATACTTACGTGGAGCCTCATCCTCAACTACTTTAGGGGCGAAAAGCGATTTAAAGTGTGGTTTGCAGTATAGATTGCCGTCGTGGCTCACATAAGTCTCAACTCTATAACAAAAAGGGGCGATTAATGATCTAGAAAATACAAAATAAACCAAAAGCCAATAATAATAATAATTTTCTGAGGCAATTTACAGGGGAGTTTGAAAACCTGCCCGTTTCGTTTTCAATAGCCCACCCTGTATAAGAATGTACAGCAAACCAGACGAGTGACGACAAGCTGTTTGCTGTACGAATATAAATACTTACGTCAACTGTTTATTACATTCGATGCACCTGAAGCAATTCTTGTGCCAAATCGCCTTTTCGGCTTTTATCTGTTCCATCTGAAACACCTGCTTCGAGCAAGCTCTGCAGTTGGTGGTGTCGATCTGTTGCGTACCCTAAATAAAAAAAAAAAATAAGTACATTATATTTTTATTTAATGCTTTTCATTTGTTAAAACTCGTTTTGCTTGAATTTGTTTCCAAGGCACTCTCATAAACTTTTTTGTTTTGATTTGAAAATAAAGGCAGGAATAAAAACATCTACCTAAAGGTGCCATAGCCAACTCGGAATTGCAATATTTTTTTTACAGCACAAAAGAATGCTTCATTGTTTCTATTTATTATTTTAATTTTAAAAAATTGTTGGAAATAAAAATAAACAAGGCAAACAAACTAAAAGAATGGTATCTCGGACAATAAAATTTAATCTAAATTCAATGTAGACGACGGGAATGACACGCATTTATTTGATTAATTTTACACAGATTTATATTCATGCTGCACCAACAGTAAATATTTACATAAACGCAGATTAGATAAGAAATGTGAAAATAGTGAGTCCATAAACTTGCCATCGACAGAACGTGTGTACTTACGTTGAATTTGTCTTGTGCTTTTGTGGAGTCGGAGGACCTAACGTGGATGACATTTTGCTTTTGGAGGGCGTCAAATTTGCTAAAACTCGACTTCTACAAAAAATAAAACAAGAAGTCAATACGTTACAAAATGAATATTTTGACAGAGCAAACGAAAAATATTTGTCCGTTCATTGACGATTCGAGCTTTTTGCAACGCCAACGGGAAAATACTTTTCATTTGCGCAAATTGAAACCGCCAACAAAAACAACTTACCAATTCTACATTTTTAAAAGAACAGTTACGTAAACCTACAGGCCGTTTAGTTTTATGTCCAGTGGTGTTAAATTTCTCTTTCTGTTGTTAAATTGCCATGCAACATGCAAAAAACTAGGTTAGTTTGTTTATTCGAGTATAATTAAAGTAACATAATGAACAAGGTGACCCAGAAATCGCTACGCCAAAATAATGTTCTTCGGATAAACAACGCAAAATGGTCAAATGGGGTTAAAAAATACAGAAAACGAAGAACATTACACGGAGCACAATTTCAGGGCGGCTACTTCTAACGTCTAATCGTCTAAATGCTTACCAAGGCCCTCACAGAGACTTCAGAGAAGACATTTTCGATAGTTTTATTGTTAGGACTAAGCAAAACATCTGATAATGACTTAGTTCGCTATAAAATAAGCAAAACATAAAAAACATGCATACGAGGACGTTAAACCGGCAGAGAAGCTCAACTCAAAATTCATGTCGAAAAATCTAAACAACTCAATTTTGTGATGATAAAGAAGGGCAGTAATAGAAGGCGTTAGCAGGGGGCGCTGTTAAGCGGGGAGCGTTTTACATTTTACCAATGTATCTAGTGAGATGATTCAATCTGTATACAGGGTATCCCACTTATCGTGCTCACCATTAGTATTTTCGAAACGGTAAGAGATACACGGTAAATTATAACTTTTTCAAAATCTGCATCAAAAAGTGCTCTTAGAAAGAAAAAACCACATTAAAATAATTTCGTTAAAAAGAAAAAAATGAAAATGACAAAAATCAGTTTTTTGCTTATGAAACAAAAACGAGTTGATTTTATTAAAATATTTTTGCACATAATAGTAAGCCTTGATAAGCTCTACATTTGGTGTCGCTGTATCTCTTACCGTTTCCAAGACACCCATGGTGAGCACAATAAGTGGGACACCCTGTATATCCCTGAGACCAAACATCATTTTATTGTGCACTAACCGACAACTGTTTTCAAGTTGAGCTCCTCGCCGCGTAACCATATGACTTAGTGAAAAGAGTTGTATGATTAAAAAAAAGTTGACAAAAAAATTCCAGTCATCGAGCATGATCGGGATGGACTAATGGGAATGAATAAAAATATAAAAAGCACATCTTACCCCGGTCTTTTTAATCAGTCTATTTGAGTGTTTGTCTTCCTCAATTTTTGTTAAATCTCCAAAACTTCTACACTGATATATGCAAACAAAACAAAATAAAACAGGCCATGCAATAAATGCAAATTCAAACTTAAAATAAAGGTAACTAAAGCCCTACTTATGAGTAATAATAAGCATCATTTTTTTCTTATGCTACACACGCAAGACAGTTTAGAGGGTGGAAGGGCGCTTTGGACTTCACAAACATACCTTAGCAAATTTTTATTTATAGGCGGTCGTATATTATAAATTTCCAGAGTAAACAACTGTGTTAATGTTTTTTTAAGTCACAATAAATATTTTTAGAGATAGTAGGTAAAAATAGTAGTGTTATTAATTGCGCGCTTGTTAACATCACTTGTAAAGATAATGCAAAGGACAATAAATGAGTGTAAAATTAGACGACAATTAAAAATTCTTCGTACGTTTTTAAACTCCAGGCTTATTTATCAATCGATTTATTAGGACGTATAATTTATGTACTGGCAAGTGTAACACTATCAAAATAAATTAGATAAATAGTTGCTGCTCGGGTGTTTCCAATAAACTAACTAAACGGATTTAGATAATCCCACGTAAAGAAAATATTTCGAAACGTACCAAAGGCTAATTATCGTAAGGATTAAATTAAAACGTGTTTCGGGACTTGATAAAAGATATAAATTTGTCAATAACATCGACTATGTCAATAAATTTTTATTTGCTTTAACAATGCTAAATTAATATTTATATCTGTAACAAACTAACGCAGGACGTGACAACGTAACAATAAATGTTGTTAAATAGTTTCTCTGTGATTATTAGTAACCGATATATCTTACAAATGTAGCCGAGTCTGTGCAGTGTAAAAAAATAATGTTTATTTCGTCAAAATATATATAACTAATAATAACTGTGCTTACCAAATTTTTAACATTAACATTATAGAAATTTTGCCCGTCTACATTATCAAGGCCATTCTAAAATAAAATATTAGTTTGTTAGGTAAAAAAAAACACAAAAACATTACGAGTTACTCTAAGAAATAACAAAAAAAACATAAAACTTACAACGGATATATTTTCTTTCTCTTCCTTCCTAGACTTTTTAGACTTCTTCTTTTTAAAAGCCTTTTCCCCTGGCACGTCCGACTGAATAGTGGTAGTTTCCGAGTAACACTGAGTCACGGTACTCTACATAAACAAACATAAAAGGAAACAATAAGTAAATTAAAGTAAAACCAAAACGGTAATTGAAAAAATTAAATGGATATAAAAATTTTATCGGTCACAAACCTAAATATGTTCAAGTCGTATTTAAATGTTAATGAATGACTATTTTTGGAAATGTTTATACTCGCAAGCTTATACGTATTATTAAAGTCATCGTCTAGACCATGAAGAGCGTTCTGTTTAAATAGACAAATTAGTTTTAGGAATATGAACGATTAATTTCTTAGAAATCAATTTAATTTTAATGTATGGCAATATTTTTTATTTTAATCGCCGCAATAATGCTGGTTACTGTGATGCAACAGTCGAGCCCGTTGTACGATGACATACTATATTTGCTGCCCGATTAGAGGAGATGGTGGTTGGGGTTCATAAATATGTTTAGATAATACTTGTAGGCGCCTAGTATATTTTAAAAATACGATATTATAATAAAAACAGAAAAAGCTTGTGACCTTGAACACTACCAAAGAAAAAATATCTACAAAGTTTAAAAATTCTTTGTTGTAAAAATTCACCTTCAAAAGTGCGCGCGCCGCCTTGTTTGCTAGGTCGTTAAAGTTAAACTCACAGAGACTTTATGGGGACAGTGGCGACAAAGGGTTGTCGGCATTTTGATTGGTAGTTGGATTCGCGTGGTATGTACCGCCATTAAGAGGCTAAAAATATTATACTGTGTATACTTGTGCATCTTTAACAGTTCATTGCGAATTATTAACCGTATAAAAACTATTTGTGAAGAATTTGTAAAGAAAACCAAGCCAAAATGCGATTTATTGTTTGGAATTCTAACCTATAATTAGCAGTCTATTTTTAATTGTATACAATATTGAAATTTTATAAATCTCCTGTCTGAGAGAGTTTTTAAATGTTAAAATGGCTAAAAATTTAAGGTTATGTTAGTCCTGACAGATTTAACCTCATAATAGCGAGTGGGCGTGACTTTGGCTCTATTGTCGTCTCTGTCCCTATAAAGTCTTTGTAGTTAAATTATTGAAATATTGGGTGACGCGCACGTGACGTTACAACTAACCTCAAAAATATGCATTTTCTATAATTTTCGATTATGTCAATTTTATCAAAATTTCTGCTTGGTTCTTGTACTATCAACTAAAATCTTCTTCGGTGTATTATTAATAAAGCTTCAATTGCCTTAATCTAATAAAATAAAATGCTTTTTGTTGATTAGAATTCCAACCTATAATTAGCAGTCTATTTTTAATAGTATACAATATTGAAACTTTATAAATCCACTGTCTGAGAATTTTTAAATGTTATATAAGGGATCCAAGGTAAAGCTACAAAAATTTAATTGAAAATTGAAAATAAATTTGCAAAAACTAAAAATTTAAGGTTATGTTAGACGTATAATGCGCACGATCACATTGATTGTTGGGCCTCTATATTACAGTAGAAACACTACCTACCAAAATATTCAGAACAACTGTCAGGCCC
Source organism: Rhagium mordax (assembly GCA_963680705.1). Classification (NCBI taxonomy): domain Eukaryota; kingdom Metazoa; phylum Arthropoda; class Insecta; order Coleoptera; family Cerambycidae; genus Rhagium; species Rhagium mordax. Next base: position 50,863,380 of record OY796663.1, read on the forward strand.
GTTGTACGATGACACGACGGTATTTGCAGGCCGAATAGTGGAGACGGTCGGAGTTCATAAATATATCTAGTTCTTAATTATGGGCGCAAAGTAAATTTAAAAAATACGCTAAAAAACAAAAGAAACTTGTGACCTTGAATAAAGAAAAAATACACCAAGGCAATACGCTTTCCAAAAAGCTAATCTTACGAAGACCTAATTAATGTGCATCTATTCCAGCAGCAAAAAAAAGAGCACACTAAAACCGCGCATGCAGAGCCTCTAACACAACTTACTTGTCTTCAGTGCGACCGAGGGAATTAAGAAAAAACAAAGGCTACTCACGTCATCGAGGTCCGTGGACACGTCCCCGGTATCCTTGTGCTCGAACTTATTTATCTGCTTCATGATGTTGATGGTCCTCAATTCGTTGGCGTCCGCGACCTCCTTTTTGGTCGTCGCGACGACCTCGGCGCCGGTCTTCAAGAACTGGCTCTTCAAATTCTTCACGATCTCCGCCGGGACGGTCTCGGTGTCCTTCTCGCGGTTGCTGATCTCGACGTTTTTGGAATTTTTCGAGACGACCTCGGTGTACTTCTCGTAGTAATTGCTCTCGCACTTGCTGTGGTACACGAACTCCGAGTAGGACTCGGTGTTCTCGTTGCTTTCTCGTGTCTCGGAATGCACCTTCTCTTGCTTGACCATCTGAGGGCTGTCGCTTGCGCCAATCGCCTCGGGTCTGTCGACGTTCGCAGGCTCAGTTTCCAAATATTCCTCGGACTGGTCCAAGTCGGTGACCAGTTCATCGCTTGGAGGTTTAGCTTCTTCGTTGCTGGCGTCATCTTCAAACGCTTCTTCGTTCGCTAGCTTTTCCCTGGCTATGAATTCTTGTACGGCGTCGTACGCGGGTTTGTCCCTCTTGCATTCCTCGATGTCCTGGTAAATGTTCTCGTCGTTTTCCTCCGCTTGCTCCTCGGCTTGCTTCAGATCTTTTAAGTTCTCGTAAATGTTCTCCTCTGGTAGATTGTGCTCTTTTAGGTTTTCGTAGATGTTTTGTTTCAGGAATGCGGCGTTCTCGTATATGTTCTCCTGGGTTTTGCTCTCGTCTACTACTTCTGCTAACTGGTCGCTCACGGAAACCTCCCCGCTGATGTCGCTGGTGTTGTTTTCTTCAGTGGTGGTTTTGTCCAAGGCTTTTTCGGGAGACTCATTGGAAGTGGAAACGGTATTGTCCGAGGTGGTATTGTCTCTTTGGAAGCCTTTGAGGAAGTCGATGTTCTCCTCGGAGGGAGTCAGCATTGGCGAGGTAACGGTTTGTGTGAAGAGCAGCGTTGCTGCGTCGTCGGTGGCCAGGAACATTCGGTCTTTCACCGAGGACTTGGTGTCGCTTTCCGGGGATTTACCCTCCGAGAAGTCGGTTGTTTTCATCATGAAACTAGGCTTGTCGTGCTCGACGATTTCATAGCTGTTTTCAATTATATTGCTATCTTCTAGCTCCTTATTCACTATTTCGAAATCCTCGTAGTTGGCGTTCACCACCTCAATGTCAATATTCGGACTAACATCTAGTTTTAAATTATTCGCCGCCCTCTCGGGAGAGCTCATGTCAACGTATTGGTCCAAGTGTTCAGTCTTTTCAATTTCTTGGTGTTCCGGTAATGTTTCGTATATGTTCTCGGTTTCATCATCGGTGTTGTGCCCGTTCTCCTTCTCCTTGGAGCCGTTCTTCAGGGAGACCGGCTGGTCGTAGTAGCTCTCCCGCTCCACCTGGATGAAGTCGTTACTGGCAGCGCCACTTTTGGGCACCGGCTTCGAGTTATTGCTTATGTTTTCGTAGAAAGCGTCTTCTTGCTGTGCTTGCTCTTCGGTTAACTGAAGATTGTCCTGCAAGTTTTGTTAGTAATACACAGAAAAATGAAGCAAGTTAGAGGGCAACGCACATTTTCGAACGGTCCGCGCGGCCGGCTTGGGGCGCGTTCGGAATCGTCGCGGGTATGCAACCAGTAATACGCGCGTGCATTTTTAGTTGGATCAAAATCGACAGTGAATAATATTGGATATATAAAGGGCAAAGCTTGCAAAAAAAAAACAATTCGGGGAGCGGTTCGTACAAACAAAATTCTCTAGATTAATCGTACAAGTGAAATATTTAGTATTTACGATATTGTTGGATTTGCCATAAAAATTATTCCGATCAAAAATAAAGAAAAAAATCGTGTTGCGACATATCAGCAAACAAATCGCTTGTAATTAATCATCAAACACCGACTTGTGATGCCGACATTTCAAACATTTACACGCGCCTGTGCGTTAACGTTTTCCGGAGTTTTGTTCACGATCGCTGGTTTCTTAAAAAATAACGTTCAACCGCTCTGAACACACTTCCCGTTTTTAACGCACAAAATTAAGCAACAACATAAATTAGATTACATTACTCAATTATTTCTTTTAGGTAACAGAACGTTAGAAGACTTTTTATGCGAAATAATAATAATAATAGTCAAAACGATACGACGCTTGAAGATGTGCGTTGCGATGTAAAATCCACCAAAAATACACACTTTGCTCATGCAGTTTTTTAGTCTCATGTTAAATTCCTCTAACAAGGATTCCTCTAGGTTGTCGTCGTCGTCACTTACTATTCTAGACTTCTTCACGGTCTCCGCCATCTGTAAAGAAACGAAAATTTATTAAAGGAATTCCACGAGAGTTTTTTTTTAATATTGGTGTTTCATGTTAAAAATTTAGGGGCGCCGCGTCGCCGGAGGATGTGCCCGTCATTAAGACCGGCGCAGGCCATTACGGGCGCGCTCCTAAATCTTAATTAAACATGTTGCACTCGAGCGGTCGGAAATCCAGCTGATATAATAACAAATAATAAATTAAATTATTTCGTAATAAACGAGCTTGAATTATTCCTGCGGCCGGATGCACTCTTCCTCTCTTAATAACAATCAACACCACATAGGATGACTCCGAGTGGTTAAACAGGTTTCAAAGATAGAAAACCACGTCCTGGCGATAACGCCGGTACAAAAGATTACGCTCCGTTCCACTCTCCGCGGCCGGCCGGCCGAGAGATTTACGAAATCCCGCGGATTATGAACAATGAGAGAGTTTTGAAAATAATGCTCGTGTACCGCGCGTAGGCGAAATAATTGCGGTCTGAGGAGCGAAGAAGGCATGCATCGTCTTTTTACGGAGCCGCGCCGCGGGCTGAAGGTCAAGCCGCGAAAAGAAACAACGGTTTCTTGGTCTGCGGTGACATTTTTAACGAAATAAATGCGGCACCGCGACCAAATTTGCATGCCCGAGTTTATTCAAATAAAATAAACGTCTTTCCCTGTAATATCCTTTTGTCGCGTCGCGTCGGAGGATAATAATCCTTGTAGGGCGACTATACAGGGTGTATTTCTTCCATAACTCCTTAGCTGGTGTAGATCGACAAAAATCTTTAACGCAAAAGTTGCTCAGCAACCAATACTGCGTATTCCAAAAATATTTCTAGTTGCACGGGTGTTCCGTTTAGGCTGGGCAGTAACCAACTTTGTTAAGTTAAGCGGAACACCCTATATATTATTCCAAATTTGAGTAGACAATGTCAAGAGCTTTCCAACGAACTATTACAACATGTACTTCTTTTCAGCGGTTTTTGGAATATTCGAAATTTTGACAGATGTAGAACCCAAAGAGAGACGCCATATTTTTCAAATTAAAAACATTCAAGTTTACTATTTTTTATATCACTTTCGTAATACAAGAAAGTAGAGTAAAACCTAACCTAATTGTTACAACTGTCAAAATAGGTAGGTAATAAGATTTATGGGAATTTTGTTTCCAAAGCCTGCTTGAAATTTAACTTAAAATTTTTAAACGTGAAAACAATGAAATGGAAAATATTTACTTTGAAATTATTTTCTGTCGCAAATTAATATCCTGCATTATCGGCTATATTTGAAATCTTGCAAAAAAACGGATAACAAATTGAACCTTATTTTATAAAGCGCTTTCATTTGTTTTTTTAACAAAATATTACCTTAAATTGCTAATATCTTCAAAACTACTCAAAATAAATATCATGTGTGGGGGATCGTCAGAAAGCACTTGCAATCCTCTATTTGATTATGAAATAATATACAGGGTGTTCCGCTTAAATAAGAAAGTTATTGATATTTTTAAATTTACATGTTCGAAATCAAATTATGAATACCCTGTAGGCGAAAGTTTAAATTCTAATACATCGTTTGAAAGTTTAAAATTATTTTAAATTTGAAAAATATGGCATTTCTCTTTAGGTTCTACATCTGTCAAAATTTCGGATATTTCAAAAACCGCTCAAAGGAAGTACATGTTGTGATAGTTCACTGGAAAGCTCTTGACATTCTCTAATCAAATTTGGAATAATATATAGGGTGTTCCGCTTAACTTAATAAAGTTGGTTACTGCCCAGCCTAAATGGGACACCCTGTACAACTAGAAATATTTTTGGAATATGCAGTGTTGGTTGCTGAGCAACTTTTGCGTTAAGATTTTTGTCGATCTACAATAACTAAGGAGTTATGGAACCAACACGATTTCTTTTAAAACCACAATCGCCACGAACTAAATTGATTAAGAACATTTTGATAATTTGTAGCGCTGGTATTTTATAAACAGCGCGATAGCGGTGAACTTATCAGACGGCTACTGCAGCATTTGAAACAATTAAAACTAGGAACTAAAACAAATCGGATCGATATTTTGCGCAGCGTTTATCGCGAATTAGTCACCCTAGTTTGGATGTAAAACTCTTTACACGTTTTATTTATACAAATAAAAAATTATGCGATACAAGGATCGCGCAGAGAACAACCAGAATGAAGTGTTAAGGGCAGTGGGCAGGTTTGCGATCCATAACTTTTGCAAGTTTTAAGTAGTGCTCGGGCTACAATTACACTAGAAGAGTTGATTAATTGAATTCTAAGTATAATTTAAAAAAAATATGTATGCAGAATAAATTCAATCAATTTATCATATTCTGGCTCCGTATTCTTTACCTATGACCATCTTTGGCGCAAAAACATCAACAAGGTCGCCTTTTTTTGTAGGGCACGGCAAAAACAATCCGAAACAAATCTGTGTCAAGTTTTCTTTACAGATATGTCGACAATTTCAGCACCTATTCGTAATTAAATAGTTATAATTCGCTTGGTCCTGCCAACGATGAGTATGAGTAGTACGGAGGACCTTGTCTAGGCCTTGTGAAACCATGTCAGAAGCGATAGATGACTAAATGCATACGTTAAGTAAAAACGAGGCATTTACATAGACATATGTTGCAAGTAGCAAAAACATCATTCATGCTCGACGGCATATCATTATTTTCCTAATAGACAAGGCTGGGAGAGAAACAGTGGAAATACGCATGTAATGTTGGTTGCGGGTATTTTTTCGCTTAACTGACGCCAAAAAATACAGGGTGTTCAATTTACAAAAATTCTACTTTCTTGTGCGACTCGTTTTTGTGACACCTTGTATAATTGAAAATAATTTTACGTTGTACTCGAGATAACATTGAAAGCCATCTCGAAAAGTGCATTCGTCCTTTATTCCTTGTGAGTTATTTAAATTATTATCATACGTAAAACATTATATTTACGCTCAAAACGTCGTACGCTAATAATTATATCCAATTACACACGTATATCTGTTCCTCACTGGCGTAGGCGTGGCCAAGAAGTTGTCCAATCCGAACAGGGACAATCGAAATATAGTATACGCCTACCAAAATCAAAGCGCGTACGTTCTACTGTGCCGGGCACGAAGCCACACCTTCCTGCGACGACGTATGACTGGCCGCGCGGCATTGGTGGAACCAGGCCACGCCTACGCCTACCAATGGCATGCCTGACCCACAAGGCAAGTCATCGACACGCGTCCACGCCTCCCGTTAACATATTTCCCTTTTCCCAAGAAATACAGCTCTCATAAAATAGGCAAATTATTTTCTGTTATATATATCTCACAGACAGGAAGCGTTAAAGTACGTGGCAAAAACTACCTAAGATAAATATTTGTACTAAACGTGTACCGCGTGTTATTTACATTTCTTCCGGTTTTGGCGAAGTATTCGCTTTCGTTCAATGAATCCGCCTAAATTTAGATAAGTTTATTTACGTTTCACCTATATAAAAAATACATCAAAGCCGCCTCACATTATAAAATGATGCTGGCTGAATTAGAATATAAACTTATAGTATAGTACGCGTAAAATCCACGATTTGCCAGAAACAGATGTTCCATTTGCAGCGACGATCTATCAAACTTACAAAATTGCGACGGGGTGGAAAGAGACCAGCGAGCGAGAGAGATGGGGGCAGACGGAGCTACAAAGTCCGTAAGTCCTGGTATAAGTAAAGAGGATGCAGAGCCGGATTATCGCATTATTTAAGAGGTTGCGGCTTATATCACGTGAGGGTCTTGAGGTGCTTCCCTCGGAGTTCTGTATCAATCACGTCTTATAGTCGGGTAAACTTTAAATTGTTGGGGGCGGCGTCACTTTCGGAGATACAGATCGTCAAAGTCTGGTTTGCGAGATTTTTAAAACTGCGTATTCATGTCTCTCCCTGTAATATCTTCTTATCGCTTCGGGGGACAATAATGCATGTTGGGCGGATTAAAGTAGACTATATGACGAGAGAGACAAGCTTAAATAGACGATTCTAAAAAAAGATGTTTCAGAGATACAGACCGTCAAAGTCTGCTTTGCGAGATTTAAAAAAACTATGTATTCATGTCTCTCCCTCTAATATCTTTTTGTCGCGTCGAGTGATAGTAATGTATTTAGGACGAATTGAAGCGGCTTATATAGTGAGAAAGATAGGCTTGAATTCATGATTCTATAATAAAAAGTTTCGGAAATACAGATCGTCAAAGTCTGGTTTGCGAGATTTTTAAAACTACGTATTCATGTCTATCCCTGTAATATCTTCTTATCGCTTCGGGGGACAATAATGCATGTTGGACTGATTAAAGTAGACTATGTGACGAGAGAGACAAGCTTAAATAGACGATTCTAAAAAAAGATGTTTCAGAGATACAGACCGTCAAAGTCTGCTTTGCGAGATTTAAAAAAACTATGTATTCATGTCTCTCCCTCTAATATCTTTTTGTCGCGTCGAGTGATAGTAATGTATTTAGGACGAATTGAAGCGGGTTATATAGTGAGAAAGATAGGCTTGAATTCATGATTCTATAATAAAAAGTTTCGGAAATACAGATCGTCAAAGTCTGGTTTGCGAGATTTTTAAAACTACGTATTCATGTCTCTCCCTGTAATATCTTCTTATCGCTTCGGGGGACAATAATGCATGTTGGACTGATTAAAGTAGACTATATGACGAGAGAGACAAGCTTAAATAGACGATTCTAAAAAAAGAGGTTTCAGAGATACGGACCGTCAAAGTCTGCTTTGCGAGATTTAAAAAAACTATGTATTCATGTTTCTCCCTCTAATATCTTTTTGTCGCGTCGAGTATCAATCACGTCTTATAGTCGGGTAAACTTTAAATTGTCGGAGGCGTCGTCACTTTCGGAGATACAGATCGTCAAAGTCTGGTTTGCGGGATTTTTAAAACTGCGTATTCATATCTCTCCCTGTAATATCTTCTTATCGCTTCGGGGGACAATAATGCATGTTGCATGTTGCAAAGTCTGCTTTGCGAGATTTAAAAAAACTATGTATTCATGTTTCTCCCTCTAATATCTTTTTGTCGCGTCGAGTGATAGTAATGTATTTAGGACGAATTGAAGCGGGCTATATAGTGAGAAAGATAGGCTTGAATTCATGATTCTATAATAAAAAGTTTCGGAAATACAGATCGTCAAAGTCTGGTTTGCGAGATTTTTAAAACTACGTATTCATGTCTCTCCCTGTAATATCTTCTTATCGCTTCGGGGGACAATAATGCATGTTGGACTGATTAAAGTAGACTATATGACGAGAGAGACAAGCTTAAATAGACGATTCTAAAAAAAGAGGTTTCAGAGATACGGACCGTCAAAGTCTGCATTGCGAGATTTAAAAAAACTATGTATTCATGTCTCTCCCTCTAATATCTGATAGTAATGCATTTAGGACGAATTGAAGCGAGCTATATAGTGAGAAAGATAGGCTTGAATTAATGATTCTATAATAAAAAGTTTCGGAAATACAGATCGTCAAAGTCTGGTTTGAGAGATTTTTAAAACTGCGTATTCATGTCTCTCTCTGTAATATCTTCTTATCGCTTCGGGGGACAATAATGCATGATGGACTGATTAAAGTAGACTATATGACGAGAGAGACAAGCTTAAATAGACGATTCTAAAAAAAGAGGTTTCAGAGATACGGACCGTCAAAGTCTGCATTACGAGATTTAAAAAAACTACGTATTCATGTCTCTCCCTCTAATATCTTTTTGTCGCGTCGAGTGATAGTAATGCATTTAGGACGAATTGAAGCGAGCTATATAGTGAGAAAGATAAGCTTGAATTAATGATTCTATAATAAAAAGTTTCGGAAATACAGATCGTCAAAGTCTGCTTTGAGAGATTTTTAAAACTGCGTATTCATGTCTCTCTCTGTAATATCTTCTTATCGCTTCGGGGGACAATAATGCATGTTGGACTGATTAAAGTAGACTATATGACGAGAGAGACAAGCTTAAATAGACGATTCTAAAAAAAGAGGTTTCAGAGATACGGACCGTCAAAGTCTGCATTGCGAGATTTAAAAAAACTATGTATTCATGTCTCTCCCTGTAATATCTTTATGTCGCGTCGAGGGACAATAATGCATGTATGATAGATTAAAGTAGACTATATGACGAGAAAGATAAGCTTGAATTCTGGATTCTATAATAAAAAGTTTCGGAGATACAGACCGTCAAACTCTGATTTGCGAGATTTTTAAAACTACGTATTCCTGTCTCTCCCTGTAATATCTTTTTGTCGCGTCGAGTAATAGTAATGCACTTAGGGCGAATTGAAGCAGACTATATAGTGGGAAAGATAAGCTTGAATTCACGATTCTAATAAAAAAGGTTTCGGAGATACAGACCGTTAAAGTCTGGTTTGCGAGATTTTTAAAAATACGTATTCCTTTTTGTCGCGTCGAGGGACAATAATGCATGTAGGATTGATTAAAGTAGACTATATAACGAGACAGATAAGCTTGAATTCATGATCCTAAAATAAAAAGTTTCGGAAATACAGGCCGTCAAATTCGGGTTTGCCAGATTTCTAGCAGTGCGCAATTTTGCTGCGCAGTGTTCATAGAGCTAGCTGCAGCAGTAATAATAAGAAAGAAGAGGATTACAGTTACGAAACGAGGAAGTTATTATCCGTTTAAAAACTAGTCATAAGTGTATCCTGCCTCATGTTAATCTGCCACCTGTAAGTCAAGTCGGCATGTCGCATTTCAGATCGAACGGCTTTTGTTTACCGTCATTAATAAGCGCATTAGAAACAGTGCCCCCAAAATGAGCCACTGAGTGAATCGAACGCATGAATCGCCGGCGAGAGAAATATTCAGCAGCACTTCATCCATTTAACCTCTGACCGTACCTTTCTCATTATCGATTAAGAGTACAGCAACAGTAAATTTCCTTCAGCCTCATAAAACCCGCGACCCTCCGCTCTCGGATACCCAAATATTAAACGCTAAATTCAATCGATGGACTCGTCGAGGGTGAATTTTTTCTTGCTCCATAAATTCGCCGGCACGAAACTTACGTCTGAGGAGTGCTGCAGGATCAGGGATAAGGGATGATAAATCGGATACCGCTTCATATACATCTTAGTGCCCCTTAGTGTAAAATTACACGGGCTCAAATAGGTGTAATCGAAACCCCGATGCCTGTTGCTTTAGAAGCAGAGAATTGTTTGCCGAAAAGCTTATCCGGTCACTAATAATTGGCCCCTTGAGGGACTCGATTCGGATCCATCGGATTATCAAGAGGTGCTGGTAATGTTCGTACAGGGTGCTCGAAATTTAGCAAAAAACGTGACGGCGCGGCGTCGGTAATCCGGCCCCACGTTGGGCGCCAATTTGCTTAAAAAACCTTGCGCTTGATTTGTAGCATCCAAACGCCTCGGCGGAGATGCGAGGAATGCAAATAGGGCCCCGGTGCGTGCGACCAGTCCAGTCCGTCCCTCGCCATCGAATTCCAAACATTCACACGATCTATTTATAATGTGGAATCGGTTGTTGCGGATTTAGATGCAGACTTGAGGTTAACAGACCAGCAAGAAATGTTGGCCTACCTGGTCGCCCGATACTCATCTCCGCCAGGTATTTGTGTGTGTGTGTGTGTGTGTTCGAAAAATACACATATACACACGGCCGGATTATATACGAGTATACAGCGCATAATTCCTGGCGCCCGTTCAAGACGGCGCGTCGTTAATTGCGGCAACGCTTAACGCCGCTTCCTTGAAAGATGTTGAGGAAGTACAGAAGTCTCGCTGGTTTTAATAAACAAACTACGACATATATATAAATATATATTATATATATAGTTATAAACAGGCATTGTTGAGCCCGTACAATATATAAACGGTTATTGTAAAGCCCGGGTTCGGGCTCAACAATGTATCGATTAAATATGGCCTTAATTTAAGGTGGGCTCCACAATGTGCTGTTCCCATCTATTTTGACTATAAAGAGCGGGATCACTAGCGACATGTTGATATATCGGGCTCAACAATGTACCGCTTATAAGTATATATAGATATATAAATAAATTCTAACCTATAAAAGTGCGTGATGGGTTGTAGGAAAACAGCTATTAAAATTGGTTCACCGCGATCTTTGTGTGTAGTAGGTGTGCTGGGTTTCCTCCCTATTAGGGATCTCTTGGTTTTATACGCTTGCAAAATGGCGTATCTACTTCCAAATTTACTATTTCGGGCAATTTAGGAAGCTATTTATGGCCTCCGCGTTGCCCAAAATAGGCCAACGCGGTTAAAAACCAGCGCCATAGATAAAAACGCCAGCCAAAAATACTACCGTTCCAAAATAGAGCCGGTAACTGTTACAGTTACCTACAGAATTCCTAGTTAAAAATAGAAATAGATCCGTAATATAAGTCACGGCAATAAACTAGGTACGTTTTCAATTATCGCGAGGCTCTACAGTTTGCTGGAAACAAGAAACGGCTAATTTTAAATAAACCGAGGCGATACAAGTTAATTTTCCTGTTTGTGTAGAACACACGTACCACCTCTCTCTCTCACTCATTGTTTGAAATTTGACGCTATAAAATGCTTAAGTATCATATATACATACACGATGTTTATTATTTTTTGTTGATTATGTAGTAAGACTTCGTAATTGCTTTGTTCCAATTTCACTTAATACTGTCTATTAATAGGTTTATAATTTTTTAATTAGTTAAATAATGATTCCAATTAATTATATAATAAAATATTTTTAGAACAAAAATTAGGCACGTTAATAAAAGTAGCAAAATACGCTCCACATTATTATACTCGGGCCAAAAAGAGTAGTCAGTAGAGCAAAAAACTTACCGGCAATTCTTCAAAGGATTTAGCTGTTATGGAATACAGAAGCGGCAGCTCGTTTTACCATATAATCCCATATAATTCAGAGAAATATATCCAGTTTTCTCCGCCTACCAGAGATGAAAACCACAACTAGGTCATTATGTTTAATTGGTATAGTCAACCAAATAAAGTACATGCTTGAACGTGCCGCCCTTATACCCAATAATTTGTTCGACTAGTATAAAGGTCGTCGAGAGGGCTTAGATAGCGCATTCAGTGGCGTCACATATGCTCCAACGCAAAGGATGTGCATTGTTCAACTGCGTTGCTATACCTAATTCGTGGAGATAATGTTGCCAGATGTAAGCATATTATTTAAAATTTAAGACATGGTAACTCATACTCATGCATAATTAACACAATCCGCTTTCATTTGTTCGAATTATGGAATTTATGAAATTCGTAAATCCGTACGCCCCTGGCTCTACTGACTACTCTTTTTGGCCCGAGATAGAATAAAACACGATTTAAAATGCATTCCTCTACCCCCTCACAATGGAGATATTTTCGTAACGGAGCCCCACGTTGGGCGCCAATTCGATTTTAAATCGCTTAAATATTAACCAAAATTTTACGAAACAATTTAAAACTCGTTCCTCTACTCCACACACGCGTGAACGGCAGCGGAATAATTCGTAGCCTGGCCCCACGTTGGGCGCCAAATTTGTTTTTTATTACTTAAATGTTTTGCGGTAAAGATTCGTAAATGTTTTCTCCAGTTTTCGTAAAGATCAGAAGATTTTTACCCCACTTATTGCATTAGTAAAAAAAAATAAACTGCGCACCTTGGATTTTTTGAGGTTAGGATGTACTTTTAATGTAACTGTTCCCCAACAGTTTGATAGGCTATTCATTTACGACGATTTTAGTTTTTTTTTTAATTTTTCTACGACCAATAGAGCCGAAGATATTTAAAAAACAGTGTAGCGATGCACTCGAAATGCATAAAAAATGCACTTTTATGCGCTTTTCTCGCGAAGCCCCAGCCCGATTTTGCTAATTTTTTTCGGTTTTCGACTCATTTGCACGTATAAAACAAAAAACAAAAAAAAAATCAACTTCCCGATTATATCACTTTAAAATCCTAATTTCCCTCCACAGCCCCACGTTGGGCGCCAATTCGATTTTAAATCAATTAAATTTTGACCAAAATTTTAGGAAACCATTTAAAATTCACTCCTCTACTCCACGCACGCGTGAACAGCAGTGGAAAAATTCGTAGCCTGGCCCCACGTTGGGCGCCAAATTTGTTTTTTGTCACTTAAATGTTTTGCGCTAAAGATTCGTAACGTTTAAGTGATCCAAACTCAAATATGCAAATATCTAAAGGAGGTAAACTATCGGTGGTGGGGGCAATAATTCGAACGACGGAAGTTAGTAATCGGCCATATTTGATAAACCACTTTTTGCACGTCAGTTTTGTGTTTTGAAGCGTCAGAAACCTAACCTGTTCTGTCTGTGGTGTTAGCATCTTATGCAAAACTTTTTGTCGAGTTTGGATTTTGTGTTAGACGGTTTACAAGGATTATATTTATTCGTGTGTGCGTGTTTTGTGCGGAATTAGAGAATTTGGACATACAAAGGTCCAGTGGCAGTTCATCCTAAATTTGTCTTGCTTGTCGAAAATAAAATACCAAACGTCAATTTGACATTTTTTTGACAGCTGTTCCCAAAAATTTTTTTTTAAACTTCCTCTCGGAAATGTGCTCTATCGCCGCAGAAATAATATGTAAAAAGAAACTCACGTCCAATCAAACTCTTCTGCGCAAATGGACGATCGGATATAAATTGAGCCGCAGAGCAGCGTATATCCTCGTGAGCAAACGTCAATTATGGAAGAAAGTCATACCTGGAAAAAAAAACAAATATTACAAATCTGGTTTTTCATTTCGAAGGTTTTTAAGTATTTTCATGCTATTAGTTAGGCACAGAGGCTAAATTCTATCGACCTAGGAGGACATTTAATTGTCCGTTACATTTGTGAGGTTATGAAACGAACCGAAAGCTCAAATTTGGCGCTCATAGTGGGGCAAGGGTAGCCATATTTTTTTTATTTAACACTTTTTAGAGTTTTTTAAAGGCAGCTTAAATTAAAAAAAAAATTATTTAGATTTATTCCCAAATGCATCTCCAAACATCCCGAAAGACACTAAAATTTCCCGCCAATCGTGGCGATTTAATTACAAGGAAAAGCAGAACCATTAAACTTTGATGTGACGGAAACGGGCCATCCGATCGACCATAAATAAAAAGTAAACAGATCCACCTTGTAACCGGATTACAAGGAAACTTACCAAACAATGCTATTAAATTGAATCCGTGCGCAATCATCATTTTGCTGTCAGTTAAGAAACGATAATACATATGATAAATAAATACGAACATGTCACGGAACAAATGTCGAACTTAGGGGGGTCTTAAAATAACATCTTCAGATTGTAGTCTTCGCGCCAAACGGCACGGAATTAACAGAAAGTTATTATCGATAGGATAAGTGGATATCGCCCAAAATCAAGCTAGGAAATCGATTGCGGCAGACATGTGGCGACACAAGCGTAGATCTTAAGAAGGGGCAAATCTACAGAAAAGGTAAAACCAGCAGGATGGTAAATTTTCTTGGCTGACGCCCGGGGTCGCGGGTAGGTTTCATCCCCAGTCATACGAACCGGCTTGTAAAAATTAAGCTCCGCACGCCACTGCCACGACAGGCATCAATATCCCGTCGACATATGCGGCCGGAGCTCTTGTGTTTTCTTTTGTACGTACAAAATGTATCTCATTGGCTCCTCAGGTTCTTGAACATATGCTGAGTATTTCCGCTGGACGGGGGCTCGAGATGTGGAGCAAGCAAGGCGCATAACAGTTCTTTATTGCCGCATGCACAGATCGAAAACAATGAAGACGTTTATTTCCATTTGCGTATAAACTAATGCATCTACGAAGACGTATACATTGCTTTTATTTTAATCGTTTCGATAGCTTTCTCGGAAATTCTCGATGTATTGTGTATTTACAGAGCTATAAATAACCAACACTGTGTTGTGAATAAGCTCGCGATATCAATGATAATAATTAGAATACGGTCTGCAGAGCTGCTTCACACCTAGAGTACAATGTCAGTTCTATGTTATTTATTAACTGATCAATAGCTGGAACATTAAAGGGTTGGCAGGGGGGGGCGGAAGTATAACTAGAAAGAGTATATGGACCATTACCCCCAGCAGTCGCGAAACACAATGGAGGTATTTTAAAACCCGGCGGCCCCAACGTTGGGCGCCAATTTTTTTCCCGGCCCAACGTTGGGCGCCAATTTTTTTTAACTGCTTAAAATCTTTGTGCTTCAATTCGGCACGTTTGTGGGATCAAATGTCAAATATGCATCTGTTGGAGAGCACAAAGACACAAGAGCTTTGGTCGCAATGAGATTTAGTACCAAAATTAAAAATCCCAAACAAGAAATTTGGGCTACAAAAATTTTCAATTTTCCAATTTTCAATTGGATCTTGAACTCCCATACGCCCCTCATATTGAAAAAACGCCACGCGGGTGGTAAAACTGTTTGGGTTATTACGATTATTTCCCAAACAGCCTAAAAATAACCGCTCCCGGTATTATTTAGTCTGCAATTCGCATCACAATGTCACATTTGAACCCAAAGTGCACTGTTCTGTTCGCGGCTGTTGGCTGTTGCATCTACATTCGGAAATGTTAAGATATACTATTATAAATTCATGTAAAATACTGTCGCTTAGGCAAAAAAAACGCACATCTATACAAATAACTTAAAAAAAAACTATCTACAATAAAAACGAACCAAGCCACAAAGAAATATGAGGCGCCGTTTAAGACATTATTAGTATTACAAATATATATAAGTTTTATAAATATATATATCTTCGCAAAAATATATATATATATATTTTTACGAATATATAAATATATTTTCACAAATATATATTATTTCCGCTAAAATATATTTATATAGAAATAAGCTTTTATCGTCGTACGCTAGGTGGCGCCATGCTGATTAAATTTAGGTAAAATGCCCGTATTAAGAAGCTCACCAAAGAATTCTTCTATAACTGCAAGCAACTGCTTTCATGAACCTTTTTATATGTGAAAATTTAAAAAATACGCACACACCAAACGTCAAATGAACGATAAATAATAAATAAGGTTATGTTTACAGCATAAACATTTGACGCCACATTGCCAAATTTAATACGGGCATTTCACCTAAATTTAATCAGCATGGCGCCACCTAGCGTATGACGATAAAAGTTAATTTCTATATAAATATATGTTAGCAGAAATAATATATATATTTGTGAAAATACATTTATATATTCATAAAAATATATATATATTTTTACAAAGATCAGATATATATATTTATAAAACTTATAAATATTTTAACAAAATAAATATATTTAATGAAAAAATATATATATTTCAATAATTATTATATATATTTGTAATACTAATAATGTCTTAAACGGCGCCTCATAAAGAAACCACGACATATTTTTATTTGTATTTTCTTAATTAATAATAAAGAAGCTCCACGTCAAACATGGCGCCGATCCTATTATCTGGACGACAAATACAGGGATACTTGTCAAAGCCCTGTCAGTATCGACGCGCGGTGGTATAATAACACGCGTGATTATTTACGTGCCTCGAATAATCGGCGAAAAATCGGAAATGTATCCATCATATATATATATTAGGGAAAAACAATTTTGTCACGGCTGAAACCTCACAATACGCTTCTCGAATATTACATACCTATTACACAAACATTTAAAATAACTCCAAAGTGCGTTTTATTTATTTGTTTTTGCAAATCTCTATTTTGGCAACAATGTTGTGTTTCGACATGAGAACAGAAATAAATTTAGAAAATGTGCGTGGGCACCTATTTTAATTTTGCTTGTGGGGAAAAAAATGTACTGAATTTGTATTATACAAGGCGTTCACCAACTTATGGTAGCTGTATACGATGTTACGCGGTTTTTAAACGTCAAATTATTATGGTTGTTTGGGAACCTCTGATTAACCGCCTTCGGCATTCCAGTGACTCTCAAAAGTTTGAATTTCAATTAATTAATAATTCAAGTACGAGTCGCACTCTTAAAAACACGAAATGGCAATAATAATCGATTGGTGTCTTATTTTCAAAGCATTTTCTAATTAACACATTTTTAAAAACAAAAATACAATTAGCACTCAAAATCTGTAACTGTATATTATTATAGTATCCGATATCGCACAACGATTTTTTAAACGTCAAATTATTATGGTTTTTTGGGAACCTCTGATTAACCGCCTTCGGCATTGCAGTGACTCTCAAAAGTTTCAATTTCAATTAATTAATAATTCAAGTACGAGTCGCACTCTTAAAAACACGAAATGGCAATAATAATCGATTGGTGTCTTATTTTGAAAGCATTTTCTAATTAACACATTTTTAAAAACAAAAATACAATTAGCACTCAAAATCTGTAACTGTATATTATTATAGTATCCGATATCGCACAACGATTTTTTAAACGTCAAATTATTATGGTTTTTTGGGAACCTCTGATTAACCGCCTTCGGCATTGCAGTGACTCTCAAAAGTTTGAATTTCAATTAATTAATAATTCAAGTACGAGTCGCACTCTTAAAAACACGAAATGGCAATAATAATCGATTGGTGTCTTATTTTCAAAGCATTTTCTAATTAACACATTTTTAAAAACAAAAATACAATTAGCACTCAAAATCTGTAACTGTATATTATTATAGTATCCGATATCGCACAACGATTTTTTAAACGTCAAATTATTATGGTTTTTTGGGAACCTCTGATTAACCGCCTTCGGCATTCCAGTGACTCTCAAAAGTTTGAATTTCAATTAATTAATAATTCAAGTACGAGTCGCACTCTTAAAAACACGAAATGGCAATAATAATCGATTGGTGTCTTATTTTCAAAGCATTTTCTAATTAACACATTTTTAAAAACAAAAATACAATTAGCACTCAAAATCTGTAACTGTATATTATTATAGTATCCGATGTCGCACAACGATTTTTTAAACGTCAAATTATTATGGTTGTTTGGGAACCTCTGATTAACCGCCTTCAGCATTGCAGTTACTCTCAAAAGTTTGAATTTCAATTAATTAATAATTCAAGTACGAGTCGCACTCTTAAAAACACGAAATGGCAATAATAATCGATTGGTATCTTATTTTCAAAGCATTTTCTAATTAACACATTTTTAAAAACAAAAATACAATTAGCACTCAAAATCTGTAACTGTATATTATTATAGTATCCGATATCGCACAACGATTTTTTAAACGTCAAATTATTATGGTTTTTTGGGAACCTCTGATTAACCGCCTTCAGCATTGCAGTTACTCTCAAAAGTTTGAATTTCAATTAATTAATAATTCAAGTACGAGTCGCACTCTTAAAAACACGAAATGGCAATAATAATCGATTGGTATCTTATTTTCAAAGCATTTTCTAATTAACACATTTTTAAAAACAAAAATACAATTAGCACTCAAAATCTGTAACTGTATATTATTATAGTATCCGATATCGCACAACGATTTTTTAAACGTCAAATTATTATGGTTTTTTGGGAACCTCTGATTAACCGCCTTCGGCATTGCAGTGACTCTCAAAAGTTTGAATTTCAATTAATTAATAATTCAAGTACGAGTCGCACTCTTAAAAACACGAAATGGCAATAATAATCGATTGGTGTCTTATTTTCAAAGCATTTTCTAATTAACACATTTTTAAAAACAAAAATACAATTAGCACTCAAAATCTGTAACTGTATATTATTATAGTATCCGATATCGCACAACGATTTTTTAAACGTCAAATTATTATGGTTTTTTGGGAACCTCTGATTAACCGCCTTCGGCATTCCAGTGACTCTCAAAAGTTTGAATTTCAATTAATTAATAATTCAAGTACGAGTCGCACTCTTAAAAACACGAAATGGCAATAATAATCGATTGGTGTCTTATTTTCAAAGCATTTTCTAATTAACACATTTTTAAAAACAAAAATACAATTAGCACTCAAAATCTGTAACTGTATATTATTATAGTATCCGATGTCGCACAACGATTTTTTAAACGTCAAAATATTATGGTTGTTTGGGAACCTCTGATTAACCGCTCTCCGGAATTCCAGCGACCTTCAAACGTTTAACTACCAGCGAAAAATTCAAGCGCGAGTCGAATATCGCAGTATCTGCGGATGGTATAAATAATTATGTCGCAATCCAATGCCCCTCGTCGCGCGCGTAATAAATAAGAAAGGTTCAAGTGGCACGCAATAAAACAACTGGCTGTGGCAAACTTTAATCAGCAAAGCGACAAACAATTCAATTGCCAGCGATTAAGAACGATCACGATACCCAAATGACTAATTTAAATAAACCATCATGATTCACCGGATCCTAATCCAATTCATTACGTTTACCATCACCATCCCCAGTGCCGAAAAAATAAAAACTGAACATCATCACGCTTTATTTATAGAAAACGTGTCACGAATGTCAACGATTTATTGCGGCCACTTTATTACATTAACGCGCGATAAGGACAATCGTATCGCTCATTATAGTAAAAGTTAACTGGTATATTATGGCGAATATTAATTTATCTTCGATGATATTGGCTCCGGTTATTACACACTCCGGCTCCGACTTTCTTATTTAATGCATCGTATTCGTAGTCTACTTTTAAGTCCATTAAGGCCGATTCCACTTTTCAGTACATCAAGGATCAATCGCATCCTGAATGAAAGACAAGGTCGCGAGGTGGAAACAAAGTATTTATAATTCAAAAACGAATCGAGAGGTTTATTTTTAGGATCGTGTAGGCCAGTTTTCCAAACCGCTCTCATATGCCGAAGTGTTGCTTACAACAAAAATAAACGTACAGATACGTCTAGGTTGGTTCTCGCAGCGTAAAACGCTTTACAGGTCGAAGTATTTTGCCTGAAACCGGCAAAGCAGAATCGCTGCGATGACACGTGGTAGAGACGTAATCTTGCAAACCGTCACCGCCGAATAGGCAGAGATATTCTGTATTTGTGTCTTGAATGAATGAATAACACCGAATTCGTTCGAGTCGTTTGTCAAGGAACACGGCGAATCGATAGCTTTTAGGTAGGTCAGTAATTTAGTTTGCGCCGGTAATGGAGCCGATAAATTTCCGGGCAAATTGACGTCGTCAAAGGACACTCCCTCGGCAAAGTCGAGCATTATTGCGATAAAGTAAATGAAATAACTTGCGTCTTCATTACTTCATACAGGGCGAACCCCAACTTAAATTTTTTTTAAGGGATGGTTAATGGTACATCCAAATAAAAATTTTTGAGAACTTAACAAATGACCTATCTCAACCAAAAAGAAAATAAGATAGGTTCACTAGCTCTTACCGCACCAGTTTCAATTAACTTTGCTCGTGGGACGCATATTTTTTATACCATTTGTTTACACAAGCCATCAAACGCGTCAACCATACCTTAGCGGCTTTTTTGTGAAGTTCTTTTGGATAATTTATCGTTTGAAATATAACAGCAACTTTTTCGGTGATTTTATGGTGTTTTTTTTATATCTTTGGAATTTATAATGAACTTAGATAAAAAAAAAGCATGCTGTTCGCCTCATATGCAGTGGTCCTCAAAATTTCAATAGATTTTTACGTAAGGTAGGTCAGTTTTTCAATTTTATTCTTACACCCTGTATATTATTTCAAATTTGATTAGAGACTGTCAAGAGCTTTCCAACGAACTATCACAACATGTAGGTACTTCTTTTGAGCGGTTTTTGAAAAATTCTAAATTTTGTCGAAATTTTGACAGCTGTAGAACCTAAAGAGAACTGTCATATTTTTGAAATTAAAAATAATTTCAAACTTTTTATTGTGGCAACTGATTAAGCTAAACATTAAAAGTACTTGTTTTCAGCGGTTTTTGAAAAATTCTAAATTGTGTCGAAATTTTGACAGCTGTAGAACCTAAAGAGAACTGTCATATTTTTGAAATTAAAAATAATTTCAAACTTTTTATTGTGGCAGCTGATTAAGCTAAATAGTAAAAGTACTTGTTTTCAGCGGTTTTTGAAAAATTCTAAATTGCGTCGAAATTTTGACAGCTGTAGAACCTAAAGAGAACTGTCATATTTTTGAAATTAAAAATAATTTCAAACTTTTTATTGTGGCAACTGATTTAAGCTAAACATTAAAAGTACTTGTTTTCAGCGGTTTTTGAAAAATTCTAAATTGTGTCGAAATTTTGACAGCTGTAGAACCTAAAGAGAACTGTCATAATTTTGAAATTAAAATAATTTCAAACTTTTTATTGTGGCAGCTGATTTAAGCTAAATAGTAAAAGTACTTGTTTGCAGCGGTTTTTGAAATATTCCAAATTTTGTCGAAATTTTGACAGCTGTAGAACCTAAAGAGAACTGTCATATTTTTTAAATTAAAAATAATTTCAAACTTTTTATTGTGGCAACTGATTAAGCTAAACATTAAAAGTACTTGTTTTCAGCGGTTTTTGAAAAATTCTAAATTGTGTCGAAATTTTGACAGCTGTAGAACCTAAAGAGAACTGTCATAATTTTGAAATTAAAATAATTTCAAACTTTTTATTGTGGCAGCTGATCAAGCTACATAGTAAATGTACTTGTTTTCAGCGGTTTTTTAAAAATTCTAAATTTTGTCGAAATTTTGACAGCTGTAGAACCTAAAGAGAACTGTCATAATTTTGAAATTAAAAATAATTTCAAACTTTATTGTGGCAGCCGATTAAGCTAAATCGGAACGTCCAAGTGTTGTATTAGAATTTAAACTTTCATCTACAGGGTGTTTTCGAATATGTAAGATTCATCAATAACAATGGAACACCCTGTATATTATTTCATAATCGAATAGAGAATGGCAAATTAGCAAACGCTTTCATTTGTTTCTATTTTAACAAAATATTACCTTAGATTGCTAATATCTTCAAAACCACTCAAAATAAATATCATGTGTGGCGGATCGTCAGAAAGCACTTGTAATACTCTATTCGATTCTGAAATAATATACAGGGTGTTCCGCTTAAAATAAGAAAGTTATTGATGTTTTTAAATCTACATATTCGAAATCAAATTGTGAACACCCTGTAGACGAAAGTTTAAATTCTAATAAGGCTCATATCTAGCTTAATCAGCTACCACAATAAAAAGCTTAAAATTGTTTTTAATTTGAAAAATATGGCGTTTCTGTTTAGGTTCCAAATCTGTCAAAATTTCGACAAAATTTAGAATATTTCAAAAACGGCTCAAAAAAATCACATGTTGTGAAGTTCATTGAAAAGCTCTTGACATTCTCTACTCGAATTTGGAATAATATACAGGGTGTTCCGCTTAACTTAACAAAGCTGGTTACTGCCCAGCCTAAACGGAACACCCTATACAACTAGAAATATTTTAGAAATATGCAGTGTTGATTGCTGAACAACTTTCATTCGAAAGCTTTTTGTCTATCGTCAATAGCTAAGGAGTTACGGAAGAAATACTCACTACGTGGACACCCTGTATAGTAATTTTTATTATACTTCGTAATTCTACTTACAGTTTCTTCTACAAGACAAATTAAAGAACAGTCTGCACCCACCTGAAACAAAAATCTGTTTTTAATAAACAGTCTCTTGTAATTATATTCCATTTTTAAACATTTGCGACATTCAGAACTCGTAGTAATAGGAGTCTTATAGGCCCCATGCCGCGAAAGGCCATTTCAAATCAAAATAAGCAAAAATCTCAACCTGCCTACCACTTTTTTACTCACTATTGATTTTTAACTAAAGCGCCACATTCGCCACAACAATGGACTGATAATGATAGACTGAATATTTATTGCTGATTAGCGCCTCGTCTAGACACTCTGTGTTCTACATTATTATATAAATTAATAAATAATACATACTTCGCCCGCCGAGCCAATTATATAATCATACCTTTCGAATTTTTTTCGCACCGAACTAACCGAAAATATCCCCGCATTCAAGAGCAACAACACGTAGGTACGTTACTTGCTTGATTCGAGAACAATGATTGATTAAAATTCAGGTAATTTTTTTTCAAGTACCCTATCTATAAGGCACTGACTGGCAGGAAACATAAATACGTACAGGGTGAGTCACCTTCCGGGAATCGACGAATCAAAAAGAAAGATTCCTCGCTTATCGAGCGGGTGATATCGTTTTTAGGAGGAAGCTCGACTGATATTGGCTTAAATGTACTCGGAATTTGTCCACTCAGCATGTTCCTGAAAGTCGGGTACAGTCGCGGTTGAAAAAAGGTTTTCCACCCGATAGGCGAAAAGAAGCAGGCGTAGGAAAATGTGCGGATTAAATTATCCAGGATGGGGGCCTTTTTTTGGTTACGACTGTACAAAGTCGCTAGGGCCAGTTAAACTCGATTTCGAAATTTTTCGAAAATTTTTTTAAAAAATGTTTGAATTTTTTTTATTATTTTGCTCAAACGACGAACTGACTATAAATAAATATCACATTAAATCAGAACGTATCATTTGACCCATTTCTCGACCACCGTGCACGTAACCACAGATATATTTATCAAAATATGAGGAAGGAGTTTTGGAATGAATTTATACAGCCGCTGATAAGTTCGCTCTTAAACGTTGTTATTGTGACAAGGAGAGTGCTTTTCTAAAATTTAATGCTACCGTAACATCAAATCCTCTTTTTGACATTCCTTAAATATCTGAACTATGCGAGAGATTATTTTCGTTCACAAGCTTTTAACAGGAGACACGTCTAAATTACTCGGATGTGTTTTCTTTGATAATGATAACATTCGTACGATGTTAGTAACGATCATTTACTTGTTTGTTAACAATACAATATTTATTTTAACTCGAGGAAATAACATTGCGTGGTTTTTCCAATGCGCGATACATTTCCAAGGAACTGAAATTCGGTCATCGCGCACTTACCGTCTTGAAACTTGATATCTACTCTACTACTTGCGATAGCTCGATCAAATTTGGACAGGGATTAGATAAAGTGTTGCTCGAGGGCACGAGGATACAAAATTTGAAGTAAATCGATTGCTTGTACTGTAAAAAATAGGGACCCACTTTGGGAAAATAGCCCAACTTAAATATTTAATATAGTCAGTGGTGGGAATATAGGCGCCACAAAAGCATGCTCACGCCTTAAATCAAGCCTTTACAAATGCGCTGTGAAAATTACTGGAAGAAATGTTTATCCGTTTCGTCGGTACAATTGTTTAAAATTAGGTTTACAATTTGTTGCAACACATTAGTGTGGACGTACCTTTATATTACGTAAACGGCATTAATTGTTCGTTTTTTTTTCTTACGAAATTTATTAATCTCGGCACCGAGCATGGGCCTTAATTAGTATCGATTAAGGAAGCGAGCAGCACAAAATCACATTACGCCGAATGCTACGCGTCACCGATGATCTAAGCCTTACAATATAAATAACTCACTTTCGCTGAAAAATGATGTCCCGTCCTGATTATTATTCTAGGCAGTGGTAGCCTGCTGGACACTTGCTTTATGTGTTCTCTGCCTCCGTATAGTCATGTTAAAATTTAACGCCGGACAGCACGCTAACACGATAAGTCAATAAGATACATTGTTTAATTCGCACATGCTTGCATAAAGGTTATGCCTCCTAATTGACCATGTTGGTAAAGTAACGCGGCCAGCATATTAATTTTATGGGTGCTAAATGGGGACCAGACTTGGCGGGGCTATCCACTGAGTGGACGAAATAAATTACATTTTCCTGCGACCGTTGTAAAGTGGTACTTTATAGCGCGTTGCCGAAATAGAATTGCAAAATACCCTCAAAATGTTCCCTCCCGAGTCTTCCACCGGCAGACCTAGACGCTTTTGTGTTCCCAGTCATTCCAGCAGGGGAACAGGTATTTCGGAAGGCATGAGACATCGGTCATCATCATTCCACTGTAAGGTGCGATGGTGCGAAACCAAAAATGACCTTCAGTGAAAGTGTCGCGGAGGTTCATGCACTTCCCTACCTAACAGTTATCGCATTTTGTTATCTATATTGGTGTTTGCAGAAACAATGGAAATCGGCTGATTCAGAGAATCAATAAAAAAAATAATAAACACGTTTGTAACTTTGTAAATTCCAATTGTTTAGAACGCAGATCGTCCAATTCTCTTTGATGCGGAGAAAGAACCAAAATGTAACCTAAAAACCTACAAATAAAACGTACAGATAACGTAATTAATTCTCAATTTCTACACAGGAGACCATTAAAGTTAAATATTTACGTGCAATTAATTTAAATTATATATTACATATGGATGGGTATTAAAACAAACGTCTAAATGTGGCGCAATTACAAAAATGTGAAACTTTTTTTATTTTAGATTATCACACTTCACGGTAAGTAATTTCGCAAGGGAAAATGTATAATTTAGTATATTTTCTAGTTGTTACGGTTGGTGCAAGTAAATCGCAAAATCTCGACGCGAGCAGGAACACACTTAAAACAATTTCATGCGCGATAATTAATAGACCAACGAATTTATTTATACAAAAATAAAAACCCTTGTGCTAGTGCAAAAAAGCGTGAAACTGCGTCTCAGTAACGAATAAGCGAAAAAGGAGAAAACAGCGACATTTACAATGAGTAGTAATAGGAGCGCATAAAAATTAAGGAGGAACAAAAAAACAATTTCAGTGACAAAAAGAAAAATATAGCCCAAATGGTTTTCCTATGCTACCCTGTACAATTGTGCAAAAAAACTGTTACGCATGTCGTTTTTGTGACCAACAGAATTTCGGGATTATTTCAGTGCGTAACTACATCTGTTTAATATCAAACGATAGACATAAACCACTGTAGTATACTCGTAGTATCGTATCCTAGGCTGTACTTTGTCAAAGAGTTGGCATTTAAAAATAAGATTATAAAAATACATCCGAGTTCAAGGAGATATTGTGCTATAAAAATATAGATAAAAAATAACACTGCATTCCTCGTAGGAATAATTTAAAACCACTCAACAATAACTTAGTGAATGCTACTGCAGCGAGAAGTTTGTGACTCAATATAAAATTGAGACAATAGAAAATTGAGCCACATAGATGGCTCTATGGCACTTTCGATTTCATTTATATTAAACTTCCTGCCTTAAAGAAACTACGATAGACAAAATCGTACCTAAATATGAAAAGCTTCAATGAAGATAGTGACTCAATATAAAATTGAGGCAATAAAAAATTGAGCCACATAGGTGGCTCGATGGCTCCTTTGATTTCATTTATATTAAACTTCTTGCCTTAAAAAAACTACCGATAGACCAAATCATAACTTAATATGAGAAGCTTCAATGAAGATAGTGACTCAATACAAAATTGAGACAATAGAAAATTGAGCCACATAGATGGCTCGATGGTGCTTTCGATTTAATGTATATTAAACTTCTTGCCTTAAAGAAACTACCGATAGACCAAATCATAACTTAATATGAGAAGCTTCAATGAAGATAGTGACTCAATACAAAATTGAGACAATAAAAAATTGAGCCACATGGATGGCTCGTTCGATTTCATTTATATTAAACTTCTTGCCTTAAAAAAACTACCGATAGACCAAATCATAACTTAATATGAGAAGCTTCAATGAAGTTAGTGACTCAATACAAAATTGAGACAATAAAAAATTGAGCCACATGGATGGCTCGTTCGATTTCATTTATATTAAACGTCTTGCCTTAAAAAAACTACCGATAGACCAAATCATAACTAAATATGAGAAGCTTCAATGAAGATAGTGACTCAATACAAAATTGAGACAATAAAAAATTGAGCCACATGGATGGCTCGTTCGATTTCATTTATATTAAACTTCTTGCCTTAAAAAAACTACCGATAGACCAAATCATAACTTAATATGAGAAGCTTCAATGAAGTTAGTGACTCAATACAAAATTGAGACAATAAAAAATTGAGCCACATGGATGGCTCGTTCGATTTCATTTATATTAAACGTCTTGCCTTAAAAAAACTACCGATAGACCAAATCATAACTAAATATGAGAAGCTTTAATGAAGATAGTGACTCAATACAAAATTGAGACAATAAAAAATTGAGCCACATAGATAGCTCGATGGCTCTTTCGATTTCATTTATATTAAACTTCCTGCCTTAAAGAAACTACCGATAGACAAAATCGACCTAAATATGAGAAGCTTCAATGAAGATAGTGACTCAATATAAAATTGTGACAATAGAAAATTGAGCCACATAGATGGCTCGATGGCTCTTTCGATTTCATTTATATTAAACTTCTTGCCTTAAAGAAACTACCGATAGACCAAATCATAACTTAATATGAGAAGCTTCAATGAAGTTAGTGACTCAATACAAAATTGAGACAATAGAAAATTGAGCCACATGGATGGCTCGTTCGATTTCATCTGTATTAAACGTCTTGCCTTAAAAAAACTACCGATAGACCAAATCATTACTAAATATGAGAAGCTTCAATGAAGATAGCGACTCAATACAAAATTAAGACGATAAAAAATTGAGCCACATAGATGGCTCTTCGATTTCATTTATATTAATCTTGCCTTAAAGAAACTACCGATAGACAAAATCGTACCTAGATATGAGAAGCTTCAATGAAGGTAGTGACTCAATACAAAATTGAGACAATAGAAAATTGAGCCACATAGGTGTATCGATGGCTCTTACGATTTCATTAATATTAAACTTCTTGCCTTAAAGAAACTACCGATAGACAAAATAGTACCTAAATATGAGAAGCTTCAATGATGATAGTGACTCAATACAAAATTGAGACAATAAAAAATTGAGCCACATAGGTGGCTCGTTGGCTCCTTTGATTTCATTTATATTAAACTTCCTGCCTTAAAGAAACTACCGATAGACAAAATCGTACCTAAATATGAGAAGCTTCAATGAAGATAGTGACTCAATATAAAATTGTGACAATAGAAAATTGAGCCACATAGATGGCTCGATGGCTCTTTCGATTTCATTTATATTAAACTTCTTGCCTTAAAGAAACTACCGATAGACCAAATCATAACTTAATATGAGAAGCTTCAATGAAGTTAGTGACTCAATACAAAATTGAGACAATAGAAAATTGAGCCACATGGATGGCTCGTTCGATTTCATCTGTATTAAACGTCTTGCCTTAAAAAAACTACCGATAGACCAAATCATTACTAAATATGAGAAGCTTCAATGAAGATAGCGACTCAATACAAAATTAAGACGATAAAAAATTGAGCCACATAGATGGCTCTTCGATTTCATTTATATTAATCTTGCCTTAAAGAAACTACCGATAGACAAAATCGTACCTAGATATGAGAAGCTTCAATGAAGGTAGTGACTCAATACAAAATTGAGACAATAGAAAATTGAGCCACTCGATGGCTCTATCGATTTCGTTAAAATTTGCTGCAGAAAGTTTACAACCGACTGTATTTTTAACATGGAAATAAACGCCATACCAACAAACCACGCGAGTACCTACATAAAAATATGGCACTTAAAACACTACAAACTTAATTACTAAACTGTTAATGCATAAAAGAACATTTTTCTATTCTAAACACACTTCCAGATTAGAACTAAAACGTTAATTCCATTTTAAACGTAATAATAATAAAAAAAATAAATATCAAAACAAAATTTATGGCCATGTATAACCGTCTTGGAGCAACCTTGATGAATATATTATAAAGTTTAGTCATACTCTTTATATGGCGAGTAAAATGTAAACAGCAAATCCATTGTGCCGGTGCTGACATTAGGAGCGTGGCATTAAAACGACGATGAAAAATTGATTAGCATTAGGGGAAAATGGGAAGAGATTGTTTTACTTATTTAACCGTCGTAATTTGTGTTGGTTTACAACACAAGGGAGTGTTTGATGGAGAATTTCCTTACACGTCGGATTACAATGATAGAGTTAAGCAACTAGTTGATACAGAAAATTACGGGCGGGTGTGACTCGATCCGATATTGAGCCATAAGAATGCCTCGATGGCTCTTACGATCGAGTCTAAATGGCCAAATAACTAGACTGACCTCCGTAGCTAGTCTTAAAATGGGCTAGGCGTACCCTCGATACTATCTAAATATGGAAAGCTCAATAAAAATGGTGACTCGATACGAAATTGAGTCATACGAATGGCTCGATGGCTCTTACGATCGAGTCTAAATTGTCCCATAACTAGACTAGTCTTAAAAAGGGTTAAGCGTATGCTCAATTGTTTCTGAACACGGATAGTTTCGTTAAAAATGATTCGATACGATATTGAGCCATAGGAATGACTCGATGGCTCTTACGATCGAGTCTAAATTGCCTCATAACTAAATTGGAATCAGTAACTAGTCTTAAAAAGGGCCAAGCGTACGCCCGATTGTTTTTGAACACGGATAGTTTCATTGAAAATGACTCGATCCGATATTGAGCCATGCGAATGGCTCGATGGCTCTTATGATCGAGCCTAAATTGCCCCATAACTAAATTGAACTCTGTAACTAGTTTTTAAAAGGGCTAAGCGTAAGCCCGATTGTTTCTGAACACGGATAGCTTCATTAAAAATGACTCGATACGATATTGAGCCATGCGAATGGCTCGATGGCTCTTACGATCGAGACTATTGTCTTAAAAAGGGCTAAGCGTACGCCCGATTGTATCTAAACATGGAAAGCTTCATTAAAAATGACTCGATACGAAATTGAGCCATACTACGAATGGCTTGACGGCTCTTACGATTGATCTATTGATGATTACATTACAGCATACGAATTTAACGGATTAACACTCTATGAAAACAGTTCCCGGCGTTGTCCCTCGAGACTAATTTAATCTGCAAATTGCACAGACCCCTTCCAGTTTAGCGCACAAGTTTTTAATCCAGTTAAACGCTGCGGATGACAAAAGCACGAACTCTTCCTTTGTCGGTTATCTCCTGATTTAATGACACTTCACACGGAAGGGGACTTATCGGTATCGAGTTGATGACTGGGTCTGGGTAATTCGGTCAGAGAGCTTCGAAGTCCATATGCCTCGTGGTTAATGAACCGGGCAGGGATACACAAAAGGGTTTTTGCACACCAAATCGTAACGTTTGAAACTTGCGACCCTCGTCAGCCAGATCAACGGGAAATCAAGGTCGACAAATTAGAGCGTGGACATACGGGAACATCTATCAAATTGGATTATAATAATGAGTCGTTGCCACACAGAAAACAAACCAGGACGGATTTCCGATATTGGCCATCCAAATCACCCGATTTGGTCGATCGACTTTTTTTGCATCTGATATATTTCTGGTCTGGTTATAACAACGAGTACTTGACTTGAATAAGTATAATTGCCAAATGAAGAGGTTACAAGATCAACGACTGTCTTAAAACTTCAATTAGACCCTATTGCGACCATAAACACTGCTTAATTCGCCTTAATTTGATTTAAACGTATTTACTGTCGATAAGCAATCGAGGATAAATTCATCAATTACACCAAACAAATACACTTCTTAAGTAGTAGCGATGCGTCCGAGGAATGTAAAGGCGGAGGATAAACAGAGCCCAAAGAGAGATAAGTTTGATTAGTTTATCTTAAGACTTCCACAAACATTGGCGAAGTAGAACAAATATCATTAAGAGCAAGTTTATCGACATAGCTTTGTTTGGAGGAAACAACATTATTTAAACACAGTGTTAGTGACTGTGGATTCCAGAATCATGTGCCTCAAGCAGACGTAGGAAATCTGGAATGATTGCTTTCTCATTATTACTATTATTATTTCTCTCGATTAGCTAGGACTATTTACGTCTTCTTTCCAACGATCAGAGGTGCTTGGCTTTCCCAGCAGACATATTAGGGTGCCTCTTAAACCGTAATATCCGGTCCGGTCTGGACTGCGTTCAGGAACGCTTACCGAGTACACACAGTGTACCTGTACTCGTTCAGAAATAGTAAAGTTACTCTTAGGTCAACTACCCTACAACGTTCAGAAATGGCTTAGTAAGTCGCCAAAAGTAAACCATGATCGCCGCGCTCCGGAGCCCAGCGATAATCGCCGCACATGCGTAGTATAAAAAGTGAATTAAGTTTGAAAGGCAAAAGCTATAACTTTGTTTGAAGTGAGGTTATATAGAAAATATTTTTTTATTAACAATTAACAATCTTTAACTTTTTCTTAAGTAAATGGGAAGCATGTTCTCAACATGGGTCAGATTTGTCTCCAAAATGTTGTGTTTTATAATTTTATAAGATTTGAATAATTTGATCGCCGTAACGCGTTCATAAACGAACATCGCCTCGGTACACTACGCAAAGTTTCATTGTTTACCATTACCCCGGTATTACTTTCTCTTTCTGAACGGGCTCCTGGTCAACACACACGTGTTTGCCACTAAGAACCCTTTGCCTAATTATAAAAATATACATTCCCCAGGGTATAGGTCAGTTAGGTAAATGTATTCTTATTTCCCCTCACAAGGAACAATTCTCAATATTCAATCATCTGAAAATCACAAGAAACAGTAGAGGTGCTACCCCTATGTTAAAGAGGTGCTAATTGTTTTAACAATAACAAGTTTATATTCTGATACCAACATAATTCAAGCACCCATAACCCATTATGGTGCTAATTGTGAAGCCTTTATCATCATTTAGCACCCTCCAGACATCAGAAACAACAGAGGTGCTAATGTTTTAAAAATGTGTTTAAAAACGACCAACATTACTAATTGGGAAGCCTTTACCATCATTTAGCACCCTCAACTATGCAAAAGTTGCTTCTACAGTTCTTAGCGCCTCTGTTGAAGAGGTGCTAATTGTTTCAACAGTCTCATTGACAATTTTATGTTCTGATACCAACATAATTCAAGCACCCTTAACCTGTGGTGCTAATTGTGAAACCTATATCATCATTTAGCATCCTCGATTATGCAGAGTTGTGTCTACAGTCAGCAGGTCTGTTGAAGTGGTGCTAATTGTTTTAACAACCTCATTAGCAATTTTATATTCTGATATCAACAGAATTCAAGCACCATAACCTATGGTGACAACTGTGAAGCTTCTATAATCATTTAGCACCCTCCAGACATGCAGAAACATCAGAGGTGCTAATGTTTTAATAACGTTATTAACAATTTTGTATTTTGATGCCAACTTTACATTTGTACGACCAAAATTGCTAATTGCCAAGCCTTTACCCATCATTTAGCACCATAACTATGTAAAAGTTGCTTCTGCAGTTATTGGCACCTCTGTTAAAGAGGTGCTAATTGTTTTAACAGTCTCATTAACAATTTTATATTCTGATACCA
Source organism: Rhagium mordax (assembly GCA_963680705.1). Taxonomy (NCBI): domain Eukaryota; kingdom Metazoa; phylum Arthropoda; class Insecta; order Coleoptera; family Cerambycidae; genus Rhagium; species Rhagium mordax. Next base: position 50,895,376 of record OY796663.1, read on the forward strand.
ACTTAATTGAAGCACCCATAACCTATGGTGCTAATTGCGAAGCCCTTAACATCATTTAGCACCCTCCTGACATGTAGAAACAACTGAGGTGCTAATGTTATAAAAATTTTTTTAAAAGATTTGTATTTTGATGCCATCTTTACATTTGCACGACCAAAATTGCTAATTGCGAAGCCTTTACCATCATTTAGCACCCTCAACTATGCAAAAGTTGCCTCTACAGTTGTTAGCGTCTCTGTTGAAGAGGTGCTAATTGTTTCAACAGTCTCATTAACAATTTTATATTCTGATACCAACTTAATTCAAGCACCCGTAACTTATGGTGCTAATTGTGAAACTTTTATCATCATTTAGCATCCTCGATTATGCAGAAGTTGTTTCTACAGTCGGCAGGTCTGTTGAAGTGGTGCTAATTGTTTTCACAACCTCATTAGCAATTTTATATTCTGATATCAACAGAATTCAAGCACCATAACCTATGGTGACAACTGTGAAGCTTTCATCATCATTTAGCACCCTCCAGGCATGTAGAAACAACGGAGGTGCTAATGTTTTAATAACGTTATTAACAATTTTGTATTTTGATGCCAACTTTACATTTGTACGACCAAAATTGCTAATTGCGAAGCCATTACTATCATTGAGCACCCTTAACTATGCAAAAGTTGCTTCTACAGTTGTTAGCGCCTCTGTTGAAGAGGTGCTAATTGTTTTAACAGTCTCATTGACAATTTTATGTTCTGATACCAACTTAATTCAAGCACCCATAACCTATGGTGCTAATTGTGAAAACAATTTTATATTTTGATGGCTTTGGTGCCAAATTCCCACTAGCATCTGAAAGCACCTTTTTACATATTTGGAGGGTGCTAAATAGGGGATACATGGCGGTAATGGTTTCGCAATTAGCACCAATGGTTGCGATGCTGGAGTCAAGTTGGCGACAAAATTATAAAGCTTAATAGTTTTGTTACGTGTTTGGAGGGCGATAAATCCGTGCTAAAGATTTCGCAATTAGCACCAAGTAGTGTTTAAAATTCAAACACCACACTTGCATATTAATAATTGTGTTCCTAATTTGGTCTGGGGAAGTTTTCTCGGGACTGCAGCTCAAATCGCATCGTTCCGTCTCCGTCGTCCCATTCATTCTTTCGCTGCCGCATTAATTAATTACCTGGTTGGTTCTAAATGAAATTTACGACACATTTGAATGCCGCTCTCCGACAGTTACGAGGCATTTTTTACGTTTTATCTCTGCCCATCAAAGCGAGTAACCTCAATTTTTTTTTTCGGCGTTTCTATGCGTTTGCCATGCGCCAGGTCTATGAATGGATTCTGGTCTTCGTGAGCGACAAACGATGAGGAATTAACAGCGTGACCAGTGTTTATTCAATTTTTTTACGGTAGGCTTCGCAAACTGTCGCAATAATTGTCAATCATATACAGGGTGCAATTGTTGGCTTGTTTCTAATACACCTCCTGTGTACGAGCCTTTACAACTTATTGAGCTATGTAGGCGCGTCAATTAAAAAAAAATGGGCCAAGTGCAAATTCCTTTGTGGATTATCACGGCAAGGCAGCTTCTTTGAAAAATTACTAACCACGCTGAAAAATGTTTTTTTGGTTAAACAACTCCGCAAACCGAATTAATTAAATGTACCACCTCGAGCGACGGCGAGAGGATTCGAAATGGGATTTAACAGTCGGTGGAACAAGCAGAATTGAATTCCGACCTGTTTCTCGTGGACTAATTGCAAGCACGAAATTATTTTTACATAGAAGTTTGAAAAAATATGTAACGAAATATTACGGAGTGAAACTTAAATTTCCTCTGCTGCGTATTATTATTATTAAGGCACAGACAATCATTTTTGATCACGCTGTAGAGTATGGTCTATATAGCTCGGCTCGCTTGCACTTATTAGCAAATATTGTAGGTCGAAAACGAAGAATTTCCGAATCTGTATAAGGCGACGCTCAAGAGCTGTCACTATTGGTTTGGAGCTCAACAAGTGAAGATCGGAATACGAAATAACCAATTCTATGACTATATGACAGTCCCTTAGTGGATAAATCCGACAACGTAGCAGTAGAAAGCACGGCTGTCTCATTGTATATTCCTGAGTGTGCAAAAGAAGCCTAGATTGATCTTGAGCTGTCACTATTGATTTGGAGCTCAACAAGTGAAGATCGGAATACGAAATAGCCAACTCTACGACTATATGACAGTTTCTTATTGGATTAATCCGACAACGTACCAATAGAAAGCGCAGCTGTCTCATTGTATGTTCCTGAGTGTGCAAATGAAGCCTAAATTGATCTTGAGCTGTCACTATTGATTTGGAGCTCAAAAAAGTGAAGATCGGAATACGAAATAGCCAACTCTACGACTATATGACAGTTTCTTATTGGATTAATCCGACAACGTACCAATAGAAAGCGCAGCTGTCTCATTGTATGTTCCTGAGTGTGCAAATGAAGCCTAAATTGATCTTGAGCTGTCACTATTGATTTGGAGCTCAACAAGTGAAGATCGGAATACGAAATAGCCAATTCTATGACTATATGACAGTTTCTTATTGGATTAATCCGACAACGTACCAATAGAAGGCGCAGCTGCCTTACTGTATGTTCCTGAGTGTGCAATAGAAGCCTAAATTGATCTTGAGCTGTCACTATTGATTTGGAGCTCAACAAGTGAAGATCGGAATACGAAATAGCCAATTCTATGACTATATGACAGTTTCTTATTGGATTAATCCGACAACGTACCAATAGAAAGCGCAGCTGTCTCATTGTATGTTCCTGAGTGTGCAAATGAAGCCTAAATTGATATTGAGCTGTCACTATTGATTTGGAGCTCAACAAGTGAAGATCGGAATACGCAATAGCCACTATGACTATATGACAGTTTCTTTAGTAGATTGGATCCACAATTCACCAATAGATGGCGTTGCTGACTGGGTAAGAGGAGCTTAAGGCTTGATCTCGGTTTATAGCGCTGAAATTAGGGGTCGCTCGGGCAAGAGGCGTCAGTATTAATTTGGATTTAAAAAAAAATCATCAAATAAATTACCAGTAACTTACACCAGTTTCACCTTTGCCTCGTTACTTTGAAAATACCACATCAATTTTCACCCACATAATAATAACACAATACCTCCAGAAACCATACAAATTAGTACTAACTCGCCCTAGAAAACCACTAAATAACTCCACAAACGCAACTAACTAATCCCATAACGCCAGGTACCTTACTCAAAATAAAAGTAACAATTACTACCCACACACAAAAATTAGCAATAAAACAACAATTGCACTCCAAAGACCTGAATAATAATGCAAAGTAAATGCTATTCAAGTAGACATTCCAGGCGTTGTATAAAAAAAATCTCTTAAAAATTCTTCTCTAGGTCAATAACACTACCATTTGAGATCATCAAACTCGGCGATCGTCAATTGTACTGGTTTTCCTCCACAGAAATAAACACTCGGGCAAACTCGTTATGCAAATGGTGTAATTATAATTAATCTTTTAATTACTCGAGGTGAATTAATAGCGTGGTTGCGACGTTGACAAATATCTCAGGATGTAACACTGGGCCATTAGATATCCTGGTAAAAAGTGAGAGAAAAACTAATAAAAAATTGCATAAATGCCAAGTGAGGCAACTTACACGCCGTCGTCAATAGCAGCAGAACGTAATAATCCCGACGTGTCGTCTAGATAAGTGACCTGCTTGGACGTGTGTATTTTTTTAAAGCTTAACGATTGCTCAAGGATGTACGAGGGTTAACAAACTGCTGGGAAAAATGTGTGTGAACGTAGTGACTAATGAGGACAATTATTTCCGGAAGAGACAAAATTTTAGCTGTAACGTGGGACGAAAAAAAGCCTAAAAGGTGAGTGTCAAATTATTCTTAAATTATCATTATTAACCTAAAAAAATAAAATTTTAAAAATTATGTTTATAATTTGAATTTCCCTTTGCGTGTTTGGTTCGAGAATAGCGCTGAAATCAGTGTTAATTTGCAGCGCGGCTTTTGCCCTCGACGACATGTTGATTTCTCGGTGCTCGATCTCGACCAGCGCACTGGTTTGCAGACAGGCACGTCCAGTTCGAACCAATTTACTTACCCAAGGTTTTTCCTTGCCCTTCGGATATCCTAGAGGCGCAGCTAGTGCTCGTGAACCATTAATAAGACTTAAATTATGCATTGTGATTACCATCTGCCCCGCGAAGCGTCGAAGCAGAACCGTCATTGAAAATAATTTTTGTTGGTGTGTAACAATAAAGGCGCAAGATGTTGCAATGTGGTACATAGTAAAAATTATTTTCCTTTCCTCGTCTCGTCGTAATCGTTCAACTTTAATATCGCACTCGATGCCCCCAACAGTGCATTTCAAAGCGAAAATATCCGTATCGATCCGCGACCGATTCCCCCATTTCGACAAATACTGCTTACCATAAATATTCATATCGTTCGGCGTGTTTGGCGATACGAACTAGTTCGAAATTAAATTACTCACACATCACCAAACACACCGGCTAATTACTTGAAAGGAACCACTCTCCATTTCTTATTAATTCGAGGATAGGCTAATTTGAGGCGTAAAACTGGGTTATATCAGCGTACAATCGAAAGACAGTCGAAAATGTTTACTTTCAAGGCCACAATTGGGATTTTAAACTTTCAAGCAGGACCGGAAGAGGCTTGCCGACACCGTCCGCACTCGCGGAAGATACCTACCGAGGAAGCAACCCACAGTAGAGATAAAGAATGATACCCCGCTCGCTTTTGTCATTTGAGGTTATTTTTCTAACCTAACCTAACCTAAAATAAACTGCCCCAGATCTGGCCGGCTCACGCAATTATCAAATTGGATTTCCGCGTTCCTACAGAACCGAGTGGGCGTCTGGTTATTAAAGCTACCAGCATTCCCGCGGGCCATTTTAAACAATCCTTACCTAACTACACTGTCATACATAACCTCACATTAAATTTGGTACTAAAACACAAACCGGTTTTCAAATAATGTAATGTGTGTTTATAGATATAGTAAATTGGGGTTTTGCCTGATATTATTACTCCCCATACAACCAATGTAATAATAATAATAATAATAAAATTTTCTGTACCCATAAGGGTTAGGGTCTTAGAATCTTGTTACGTTGGTATTCTTAGACGTTTATTTTATTTGGTGAAGAACAAAATTAGAATATTGGAAACCAGAAAATGCGGGTGTGAGGATAATTTGCAAGTGACCCAGTGACAGACCTAGCAGCGGTACGCTCGAATTCTCCAAGTACCGGAGTTTGTGCCGATGAGGAATTACCATATTAGAAATTCCCAACAAAACTGCTTAAAAATAATGGATGTGTCTCGTAAACAACTTTCAAACGAATTAATTTTGCGCTGGTACACAAACCTAATTACCTATCGGCGGTGCTGCGAAAACAAATGCTGCGTAAAAAGCCGTCATGAGAACGCGCCTTTACGCCTAATTTTTAGCGGGCAGGGCACGCCGCGATTATTCGCCTGTTTCCAAAACAAAACAAACGAGGTATGATTCCGGTGTGTTCACATCACATCGACGTTTGTTAGATATGAATTTAACATTTGTTTTCTCTGAGATTACAGAGCCGGCCTGTGTTTGCTTTTGGTACAACTGAAGTCTACTCTAAATAAACATTTTCGGTGCTTACATTTGCTTATTGATTTAGGAGGCTACGGTAGGGCGAAATATAAACAAATTAATCGACTGGCAGATGAAAATTAAAAATTTTTAAGTTAATGTAGGAGTTCTCAGAAAGTGCTACGTGCTATTTTTGTTGTAAAATCATATTCTTAAACGAGCTACATGTGTAATACATTGTAGGTTGAATTATTATTTTTAAGTTTACAGTTTTTATGAATTCCGGTGATTGTCGCTTCTAATTCTGATTATTTATTCAGATTTTGCGAAATAAACCAAAAATGCCGAGTAAATTTAGAAATATTGGAGCATCTCCAAGTATTTTAAGGTGATTTGCGGGGTTTACAAATTCATACGTTACATATTTGTCGAATCGGTTGCATACTTGCATATTTCACCTTTCCGCCGCGACTGAAAAAAATTATTAAATCCACCATGGAATCAAAAAACCGGTCTCTGGCACAATCAACCTGAGCAATCCGTCTATTCACAGATTACTGAACTACTAACTCATCTCGCCGTCTGTAGCGTATTCAGAAAAACCCATATCAGGATAAATTGTAAATAAAGAATAAAAACTCGCCTTTAAATATAAATACAAGAGGTACAGGATTTTACGTAGCAATATTTGCAGCACCGTTTTTCTACACCTAGACATTGTTTACTCAAATATTTACACATATTACCACTTTTACATCGCCGTTCCTCACTTAAGGACCCCGCAGATCTATATTATTGCGATTCAAACCCACATCTGCAATAACACAACCCATTCTCATTAAGCCACCCTTCGCGACGAGAAACAAAAGAACAGAAACCGACAGAACCCAGGGTTTCCCCGATTGCGGCCCTTTAAACGCAGAAAATTCGGTAAAGCCCTCTCTCTTACAAATAACGAGTACTTTCACTTACCTTTTCGTGTAAATTTCTTCGATTTAATAAAATTTGGCACTGCACTAATACACCAGCGGCGACTACACCCCTACACACAAACGACGAGACTGAAAATTTTCACAGAAATTTGATACTGAAACGGGCTATTAATAAACCGCGCACGCGCACTGCCGCCCAATGGGTTTAAATTTTCATGGTTACCAACTAATTAAGCCATAATAGGGTGCGCTATTAATTAAATACGGTTTTTTTCAAACCGCACGTTTTAAAAAACACTGCTTTGTTGGAAACATCGATAAACAATATTAATAATTTCGCTGTTGCATTGTAAATTTGACTTACATATTGACAGTGCGCTTGCGCGTTCCTCCTAGGATTCAATCGTAAACAGTACCTACGGCTACGTCACGTCAAATAAACTTCCAAAAAAATATTTTTTCATTGATTATAAACAACACTTAAGTACACAATTCCAGCTTGTAGAACATAATTCGCCTCGACAAGCCCATCGAGTCGAATACATAACGGCAGAGTTCTATGCGGCAATTTAAAAATTCCGCTGACCGGACGTGTCCGTAGGCGCAACGAGCGCATGACAGCGGTTTGACAGTTTGACAAGTTTGACATTTTTGCTCTACAATGGCAGATAATTTACAAAAACGGCCAGCCAAAGGCATTTTAAAAAATTCTAGCAGTTTCGACAAACAAGAGTCACAGCCGAACGCAAAGTGAGAATATTTTCCCAGGTTTTCCTAAGCTTTCTAGACCCTACCCACTTTCTTGGTTAGGAATTTCGAGCCATGACTAATTTCTGCCTCCTAATCCAATTCAATGTTTTTGTTTATTTAACAGACTTGTTTGGTGTTTTTAGAAAGGCGAAAGAGACGAAATGGGATGAAATGAATATTATTGCGACTTTACATCCGCCAGGGAAGGATTATGGCCACATGAAAATAGAGGAACCCAAAACGCCTTTTAATTACGTAGATGCAGGCAATATTGATGGTTTAGACGCGACTGAATTAGCCGAAAAGTATAACATAGATATACTAGTGTTAATACGGAGCTCATTAAACCAATTTTTTTTGTAGAATTCGAATAGGAGCAGAAAAACCGCCCAAGGCAATGTTAGTGGACTCCGACGACTCGGATGACGAGGAATTATCCGAAGAAGACAAGCAGAAGAAAAAAGAATTCGAGCTGAAAAGGAAAAAGCATTATAACGAATTCCACGCTTTACAACTCGCAAAGAAATTGTTAGAGGAAGAAGAGGACGATGAAGAGGAGGATAACGATGGCGCTAATAGTAGTAAACATTAATTGATTTCTCTGCCAAAATAAGCATCTTATTTTCGTAGATGATTTTCCATATGTTGTGATGAACGATACTAATACAGAGCGTACAACTCTGTAAGTTATATGTATTTATTGTTTTTTTGTAAGTTTATTTTTTATTTATTCAAACTATATTTAAGGATTGCCCCATTTTTGAACGTAGGATTTAAGTTCGTAGTCGCTTGATGATTTCGTCTACTCAAATTTGTGCTTCCATGCAAATAATGTAAATCAAATTGAAAATGTGCCATGCCAAATTTACTATTACATATTTTTGTAGTGAAATTTACTAAGAGCATTATTTCCAATTTGAAACGATACAAACGTTTGACGCTCTGAGAATGTCGTGCTTTAACCGAACCGACCCTTTCGAGCCGGCCTTATGTGGTCAAGACGGAGTCAAATTATCAAATTTTAAAAACATGGATTTGGGTTTTCACAGGCGAATTAGTGTTAAAATTGGACATCATGCTCTTTACGGATTTTGTCATTTTTACTTCTAACCATTTTGTCATGTACAATATTTTTATTGTAACTCAATTAGACGAATATAGTTGTATTGTACAAATTTCTTTTATTTTCATCTTTGATAATTCTCTTTTATTTGTAGTCGGCAATCCTTACGTCATTTGTAAATTTTTAAAATTGCATTGGCTGTGTAAAATATTTCATTTATATAAAGGGAAACCCATCCTTTTGTTTAATACTTCAATAAATTTTATAAAAGACGCCCTTTATATAATCGCCTACATTTATAAAATACATAAATATAATATTTTTGTGGTATAAATAAGTATATGGTATTGTAGTTTACTATAATGAAGATATAAATTTTATTTAATAGTGCGAAGAATGTATTTTACCTCTGTTACTTTATATATAATATATAAAATAACTCGGATATTCTTACTGTACAACCCTGACATCCTATTTTTGTTGTAAAAACTAAAGTCTAGATAAAAATTGTATAAAAATATAAATGTATAAGATTTAATCTAAATGTGTAAAAACTGACATTTTATGGCCAAATACAAAATCAAAACAATGCGATTTTATTTTCTACCAATTAAATCTCCAGCGATTTCCCTTGAACTCGCCAGGTTTGTTTTACTCATCGGTTTGTTGACATTTTTGTAGATGGATGAGAAACAGCTTTGTCAACCGTCCGCAATGCACGTTATTTAGACTACACTATAATCGTGGCTTAATAATTCCTCAATATTTTGAAAAATGTCACAAGTAGGTAAAGTGATAAATCATTGTATACATGGCCACTGAATTAGGCAACCATATATACACATATGCCGAGAAACAGAATATAGCCTATTTATAGTCATGTGGTTTACGATTATTCTGTATGTAGGAAGGGCAGACTGAAGAGTTTAATAAAAATATCTAGATATACTGGACTGTGCACAACTCCGGCCAAAAACCTGAGAAACTGTAAAGTGAGGGCTTCTTATCACCTTTGTAGGCACCATTATCACATGGTTGGCCAAAAGGTACCATTCGGTAAGTTATCCAAGTTCCTTTATTTTTTATTTTTATCAAATTATCGCCAAAAAAGAGCGATTATTTGCCTGTTTAATTTTAGTTGTACTATGTACCCGTACAGCTTTACCAGTTTTCAAAATGTATATTTAGAAAGTTACTAAAACCAGCCAGAGTGTTATATTTCCTATAATTAACTTCAGTTGTGAAATTTATCATAATTCAATTTAAAAAATTCTATTCTTGGAACGTACTATAATATTTCGTTAGTCGGACTATAGTTGACGTTGTTACGGTTGGCAACGCTGGTGACAAATCAGAAGTCCCTAGGTAGACAAGGAAAAAGAGAAGTAGCGAAAACGCCATTTTCTGTTTGTCAAAGATTGTACGCAGTAAATTATTTGTGTTTTGAACGGCAGTTTTTTCCTTTAGATCGACGTAACGTACCTTAGAAGTAAGTAGAATTGATAATTTACCCGATAACAGTTCGATAGCGCAACCTAGGTCTGACGACTCTCGGACCTTAATCTGATGTTCTTTTGTGAAAGAAATCAGCTGACATTGTATATTATTATTTTCATTGTCAATACATTGGTAATGAGTCATTTATGCGGGCTTATTATTTTTTTATTAAATAATTACGCCCCCCAAAAGCTAACACGTTTATTATCCATCGAGACGATTAACCCACTTAACAGCTGATAGTACAGCTTATTGTGTTGGTGAACTGACAGTTGGCTAGATTTTTTTCCTTGCAGAGTCTGATGTCACAATCCACTAATAACTTGTTCCGTAAATTCCTTGAACAGTGAATACATTATCCAGCAATTAAAACAGTGCGCTTATGTAGTTGTTTCTTTGATTTACAGACAAAAATGGCTAGTCGGAAGAAGGTTCTGTTAAAAGTTATCATCCTGGGCGACTCCAGCGTAGGAAAGACTTCCCTAATGAACCAATATGTGAATAGGAAATTTTCCAACCAGTACAAGGCCACCATTGGCGCCGATTTTTTAACAAAGGAAGTTACGGTGGACGATAGGAGCGTAACGATGCAAATTTGGGACACGGCCGGGCAGGAGAGGTTCCAGTCGCTTGGCGTGGCTTTTTACAGGGGCGCGGATTGTTGTGTATTAGGTAAGTATGCAAAATAAATGATCTCTAACCTTAGTATGCTACCGCAAGCAAAATATGTATGCGGTACAGTGAAATAAATAATTAGTAAACTAAAGTAATTAAACTCGTGAGAAATATTTCTGTAGATTCCGACGGTTCTGACTATTTTCCAGGTTTTACTTCAAATTAAATTTATTTTATCTTCGAGCCTGCTACTATTTTGCTAGGAATGTTCTTGTTTGTTTCATTTTTGGTGATGTTTCCAACTAAATGATTATCTCCAAAATGAGTCGCTGACAAAGTTTTGAACAAAGATAATCACAAATATTATTTAAAAGTAATAGAGGTCAACCACGTTAATTGGTTTTTAGGTCAGAACAACATCCAATTCTTTGTTTACAATTACTTTGTCCTTTTATTCACACACGGTAATTTTATATTTCGAATAAAAAATTGATTTTTAGAATCTGCTTAATTTACGTATTTTCCAATTTAAAACGTCAACAGCTTATAAAGAGCATACAGAAATTGTTTTTAAAAGTGGACCAGGTATTGAATTACCTTCTGCGATAATATTACTCAGTATTTGTTATTAGTCACGTCTAGAGGATTTGTTGATATAGCGCTAATTTATAAATATATCATTGATGACTCATCCATCTCATTAAGGATATTAAGTGAACAACACAATCTGCCACTATCATTTTATCATCAGTTCCTTGTTTTTCTCATGAACTGTATCAATATATTGTCGGCCCAAAATCACAACGGACACATTCCGCCCCTCGTTTTCTTCTTTTTCCTCTGCATTTTATTTTTAAAGTTTCCTAGAATACCTACAGACGTTTTATCAAACGATCTAAAAATTGTCGCTGTTGTACTACATAGTAGTACAATCTTGATTTAGCCGAAATGTAAACAAACCACTATCGATAAAGCAAAAGGAAGAAATCACTCGACGAATTTATTTTCAACTTATCTCTAATCTCAAACTTGTAACATAATTGAACATCAGAAAATATCTAAACATAGCTACCTGTAGATCAAAAACCAAGTCTTTCATTAGATACATACTTGGCGTAATATTTGAAACTTGAAAGATTGTATACAAGGTGTCCCACTTATTGTGCAGAAATATTTTAGTAAAATCAACTCGTTTTTGGAACATAGGCAAAAAATAGATTTTTGTTATTTTCATTATTTTTTTTTTTATAGTTTTCGACGTGACGGCCCCGAACACATTCAAATCACTGGACAGCTGGCGCGACGAGTTTCTGATCCAAGCTTCCCCCCGTGAACCCGAGAACTTCCCGTTCGTGCTCCTAGGAAATAAGGTCGACCTCGAGCCAAGGGCGATATCGTCGAAAAGGGCGCAGCAGTGGTGCCAATCGAAGAATAACATCCCCTATTTCGAAACGTCCGCTAAAGAGGGTCTGAATGTGGAGCAGGCGTTCCTGGCGATTGCGAAAAACGCACTAGCTCAGCAGAACTCCACTGTGGATTTGTATAACGAATTTCCGGATCAGATAAAGCTATCTAACACGCAGAAACCTAACAGTAATGGTGATAGTTGCGCTTGCTAAATTCTAAATTTGTTTCTCCTCTGATTCTTCGAGCGCAGCCAGATGTTTTTTTGAATGTATGGTTGCGCTAGTTAACATAATTTAAAGCAAAATTGAATTAAGGGTTTTTAGCAGGACTAATTTATTTTCTTTTTAAATTCTTTATTTTATACTTAAGAATAAACTCCTTGATTTCTTCTCAGATGAATGTACCTTAAATTTTATTTTCTGTAGCTTCTTTAATTGTGATATGTTTCTTCTATTGTATAGAGAAAAAACTGAAGTAGATCTATTGTCGATATCTAAAGGCGCTTTTATAGAATCAAAAAATGATTACAAGCGGGGTTTTCTTCAGTAATCCTGCAGTATATTTTATCATTCTTGCTTTTTTCCCATTAAATTTAACTACTGCAATATTTTAAAATGTAAATAAAGTATAAAAAATTATTTATATTATATAGTTGCCTTAAAGTTATCTTTTAATTTTAACTGTAATCGCATATTAAATTTAATTGTTTAATAAACATTGTAGTATATTATTTTTTTATTATTAAGTAGCTATCGTGTACACCTGAAATCATTTTATTTTTAAAAATTGTGTGGAAAAGTAGAAATAGTACAATGATGTAAAATTTTTTCCCGGAATTTTATTCTAAACATCACCTGACTTGACGAGCGTTGAAGTTGTTTAAAAATAATGTTTATTGTTTATACAGGGTTTTATATAACGTTATTTATTTAGGCATTATTGAAATTACTAAAACTTACCCGTAAGAACATTTAAACCAACCGTTGTACATTAATGTTTGCCTTTGAATGTTTTTCCAGTGATTTTTAAAACAACAAATGAGTTATTGTAGATTACAAATTTGTATATTATCGATAATAATGATATATAATAAAAAATATTCACATAGTACTTGCTTACTTCTTTTTCTATCGATAGCGCCCCAAAACCCACCCAGCGAGGAAGCCATTATTTAATTAATGGGAGAGTGTACGTTACGTTCTTTAACAAGCTCTTTTCAACGATTAATAAATAACTGAAATGTTAAAGTTGTGAATACAGAGATTTAAGGAAAAGCCATCCACCAAGCCGAGAGCTGTCTCTAATCACCCATGATAATGTTATATCTGTGCGTGCGTCGCTGGACCTATACACACTTGCAGGCTTTGAGACGACTAACAGAATTTTGAAGAGAAGTGTATTATAACTATAAATACATTGTAATGGGTACTTACGGTGTAAGCATATTCTCACTTGCTGGTGTACTGATGAATTTGAAGAAGTTTTACCACGTTTTTGAAAGTCATACGGATGGATAATTGCCATCGTCATCACAAGTTTTTATTTTTTAAATATCATTAGTATATCTGACGTTTATTTTTGACATCTACATAAATATGCACTTGTGTTAAAAATTTCATTTGCCTAAATTAAATCACTTTTGCACCAGACAAATTTTAGTTGTAACTTTAAATTCAATTTTGTGCTCAGTCGGTAAGTAATTTACAGAACTCCGGAAGAAACCCGATTCACACAGCTAAACTGAACTGTCACATCACATTTTTGCGAAGTTGTTTACCCTGCACGTTTCACTTTTACTTCATAAATGTCATTGAAAATTGTTGGAATATTTACAAACAGAAATATATAAACAAATAATATGTCAGATCCAGATCCCGAGAACTGGGGTGAAGACGACGATAATGACCCGGATTACGTGCCTCCTGGTGAAATGGAAAACGGACACATTACACAGTCTTCTAATTCAAATACAGAAGAGTCTGATTCTTCAGGTGAGGAATTTTTTGTTTACTTATACTACGTACTATCATTTGAACGTATAATCACCACTGTTACTGTTTTAGAGGATGAAAACCAGGCAAGTTCAAATAATGGACAGTTCGACACGGACCTACCCACAGCACACAGAGTAAATTTCGAATAAAGCGCAGTAACCGTTTCACTAAACCCTTGTTTTTAGTACCTGGGCAAGCTGAACAACGTCAGTGGTTACACCCTTTACGACGATGGTGAGGTAATAGATATTTTGGCAATATACACGACCACGATGGTCTTTCCTGGATTCACACTGCCCTTAGTGATGAACAACTACGTCGAGACCACTATGATGCAAAATTTCATCGAGAAGAACAACGTTTTCGTGCTCCTGTGTGCAAAGTAAGTCTTCACGAAGTTTCAAACTATAGAAATTCAATGCTATTTTCAGCACAACGTTCAACGGGATCTACAACTTTGGCGTGACAATGGAAATTTTCGAGACTCAGATGAGAACCAACGTCCTGAATATCAAGGCCAGAGGCCGACAGAGGTGTAAGCTGGTACCTGGTTGCGAGATAAAAAATTGGACGGGCAGGCTGAAGCAGGTCAAAATAAAAATAATAGCAGAGCCAGAATTCACCTCGCCCCTTTGTGATACGCAAATGCTTTCTTTGAAAAGGAAGAGACTGTTTAGTTCGACGGAATATTGTGATATTTTAAAAAATTACAGATATAGAAGGTATGCATTTGCGCGAAAGTGTAACAGAAGTGTCTTTATTTTATTTTTTAAGGTACCACTTAGCTCAATATCCCATACCTTCGTGGGTGTACGATAAGTATGAAATAAGTTATTATGTAAAGTTGTTGTTAGATGGGCTGTCGCATTATGCAGGAGGTAAGTCTGGTCACGAAAGCGTTTTTTGAAGATTTGTTTAAGATTATTACGTCTTTTTTAGAATATATCCCAAAAGATCCGATTAAGCTGAGCTATTGGTTCGTTCAGAATTATCAATTAAGTCACGAGGAACGGCTACACATTTTAAAGTTGAATTCTGCACTGGAGAGGCTAAGACTAGAGTATAATTATCTGAAGCTGGTAAGCAGTTGGTTTTTATTTTTGTTCCGATTATTGCAGTTTTAAATCGGTGGCTTTCAGGAGAGAAAAATGTGTTGCGACAGCTGTGGCACGGAAATCACCGACCCAAGCAAAGTATTTGCCATGTCAAAGGACGGGATCCAAAGCAACTACGTAAACCCTGGTGAGTTGTATTTATAATCGTTCTGTCTATAAACCGATCACGTCCTTTTTCAGGAGGCCATGTCTACGAAACCGTGACTGTGATGTTCGCGCAGAACTTCCAGCTGGTGGGGAGCCCCTCGAAGCAGTTCTCCTGGTTCCCTGGGTACGTCATAACCTGCTTAAACTCTCGCTAAAAATGAAGCGTGGTATATATTTTAGGTACGCCTGGACAATCATGCAATGTAAAAGCTGCAACAACCACTTAGGATGGAGGTTCACGAGTACAATTTTAAGACCTACTTGCTTCTACGGTTTGGCCAAGAGTGGCTTTAAAGTCGTTATTCATAAGAAGGCGTCATCCGAGTACGACTTCCCCGAGCTCTACCAGTCTAGAGGCACTACATATGCCAGCGATTATATACCTATATAAAGAGTAAGTTTTTTCGCTAGTAGTTTATACAGTAATGATATCCGTGTTGTTACTAGATGTAACAAACGTTTTATCAAATAGAGGAATTTTATTATTTTAATTTTCAAAATGGAGTAATCAATGCTGTGGCTTTGAATTTCTTATATTCAAAAAAGATTTTAATTGTAAATGTTACGTATGTATTTCGTGGTTACATATATATATATATGTAGATTTAATTCAGTCCATATTTTGGAATTATTTTATTGCCACTTGATAGAAGGAATAATTTTTCTTATTTTTCAGATCGTATTACTGTTTGTGTTTGATTTTCGGTAAGACTAACAATTTTATACAAACTAAGAGATATATTTATTTAGTAGATTTTTGTACAAGTTATTTTCTGTTAATTAAATACTTACGTGTAAAAATGATGTTCACTATTTATTATAAAGTAAAGATTAACCAAACCGTGAATGTGTATATAAATATATATTGTATAGAAATATGTTTTAAAAAGAGCATTTCTGATTTTTTGTTTATAAGGAAGAGTAATAAAATACAGTTTAAGAGCGTTTTTCTTTTCTTCGAGCTCGACGTCAGAAATCTATAGAATAGTCGTCCCCTGTCCGTTTGCCAGAAATAATAGGGTCACATTTAAAAAGATTTCTTTATTTTGTACACAATATACAATCAATTACAGTATCAATTCATGGATATTATAAACAAAATTATACATATATTTAAAAAATATAACAAAAATAAATATTTGTCAATGGGAAAGTGAGGCAATAATTAAAAAGCAAAAATTAAATAAATTACAATATTTACAATAACATTATAAATCAATCGTCTTTTCAGGAATGAATTATGCTTGCTTTAGAATCATATATACAGGGTGTAAATAGCTACAATAATAAATAGGGATCAGTCGTTACTTCATAAAGCCCTCTAATATTAAATTGAATGATAATCAATACCAGAATTTTGCAAAACGTCAAACAAATTCCCAACGGAACGGTAATGCTTCATTTGCTTCATTGGAATTTGTTTGAAATTTTGTCCCCGACTACCCTAAATTTTGAATTTCTGGTGTTTAAAATACATCAAACCCAGCTCAAATCATTTCGAAAGCATTATCAATCGCTTAAGAATTTCTGGAAAAAAAATAACATTCTGTGAAAAATATATACAGGTTTTCCCCTCGTATTTCGACTACCATCGACAGTCTATTCCTGAACAGCTAAAATTTACTTGAAACCAATAATAATAAATATAATTCCTGTTTGGAAGGACCGCTTTGACCTTTATTTTATCAAAAAAAAATCAAAGAAACCACGAATCTTATAATTTATTTTTTTTGTTATAAATTCTGGTGGTTCAAAAAAACGCTAAAATAACCATTTTTTTTTCAATCCTATTTTAAATCTTTTCTGTTTTGTTTCATAGCAACTAAGATGTGGGTGTGTAGAACACGAGGGAAATCCCGTACATTTCTTAAATGAGGAATAATTGCTCTCGCGCCTTTTACGCAGAAACTCTCATTCTCTAATACTGGAAAGGCTCGATTACTACCTAATCCCAAACGTCAGTCTTATTTTGATAAGAATTAACCAAAACATAATTAAACATTTATTTACAGCAATGAAATACAATATTTAACAACACCTTGTAGAAAAATAAAAATAAAAACGTCACCCTGCATACGAAAACACAGAAAATTAAGCAGCTCATAATTGGCACAACTTGATTTGTCTATATACAAGGAAGAAACTTAATTCTCGGACCTAACCTAAGAGTCGCCCTATGGCGGTGAATGTGTTCTGTTTGATCGGTTATTTCTGTTGTTCCTAAAATTCCTACTACCGCCACCGTTTCTGTTAAAATTGTTTCTGCCCCGCCTCCGATCTCTGTTGAAGCCCCGATTATCCCTGTTGTTGCCCTGATTGTTGTGGAAGTTCCCGCCGTTATCCGGGGGGAAAAACTCATCGTTAAAATTATTAAAATTCCCCGGGCCGTCTTGTGGTTGAAACCCGCCGAAGGGCATTGGCGCATTGCCCAGCAAACCTCCATTTCTCGGGTCGAAATTGATGGGGAAATCCGGGGGCAAGTTCGGTATACCTGGAGCCGCGCCTAACAACCCAGGCTGTGCTATACTTTGAGCCATTTGATTCATTAAATTGGGGTTCTGTCCCAAAATCGCCGGGTTTACCGGTATATTGCTTTGCTGAGTTTGCGGCAAATTCAACTTTGAAACGTTTGCCAATATAGACAGTGCCGTTCCCAACGTGGGATTGGCCGGTAGAGTCGTTCCGGGAATTATATTAAGGTTGGACAGTAAGCTGTTCAACACCGGATCGTGCGTATTACTAGAGTCGTTCCTCTGGCTCAACTCCTGATTCAGTAACACCTTCTGATTGCTCGTCAGGGTCTGGTAAAACGCCGAACTCTGCAACATAGTCAACTGCTGGTTAAAGCTCATCGGCCCGCCCGGCAACTCCAACTTCAGCTCCTCGTTCTTCCTCAGCCTCGGATCCACCCTGGCTGTCGTGCTAGCCTTAGGACTCGCCTTGGGGCTCAGGGGAGTGTCCCTCTCCTCTATACTTAACCTAAATATTTTGCGTAACCGAGGATCGCCGGTTTTCTCGGCGTCGTTTATACTTAGCTTTAATCCAGTGTAATCCGGGCGAGGTATTTCCACTGTGAACACCTTCCAGATCATGGGAAGGTGCGAATTTAAGGTTGCGTCAATCTCCGTGGCGGGGGTGTAGTTCTGCATGCCCTTGAAGGGCAGCTGGAGGTTGCGCAAGTCGACGTCCGACCGCACGGAACCTATTCGGACAAGGGCTTTGTTAGAAAACGTTAAAACAAACAAGGAGGAACCGAATTTTAAATATTTAAAAAAATTATTTTACGTAATGTGTACTTACTTCTGAAGTCGGTATCGATATCGTCGGGCGCATTCCTGTCGATGCTGCCCTGTTCGTAGATGCTGAGTTTTTCAGGTTTCACTTGGGTCTCGGTGGAGCTCTGCCTCGACCGTTGCCTGGGATCGATCACGGTGAACCTCGGGTCTGGTCGCGACGCTTCAGGCTTGTCAACTATTCGTGGTGGGTCCTGGGGATAAACAACAACAAATGCAAGATTAGTTAAAATGCCATTGCTTTGAAATTTATTTTTTAACGCACCTGCTTTGTCAGTCTGGGATCGATGGCAGGAACTGTAGGGGCTAGCAGGGGTGGGAATAGCTCCGGGGTTTCCTTGGCAACCGAAAACTGATTCCGCGCCTGACTCATGGATGTCAAAAGTTTCGTCACTTCTGCAGAAATATCAATTTTTGAGAGGTCGCCTAGTTTCTCTACAACGTCCAAGGGCTTTATCAGCGGGGGCGATATCAGCGGGGGCGATATCAGCGGATCACTAGAATCATAACGAAACCTTTCAGTAAAATTATTACACTTCGACTAGTCTGCAGAGCAAAAAAAATAAATACTAAGCTTTAAACTTACCTGGTGTCCATTCCTTCCGCAGCCTCCTCCTTCTCCTTAACATCCTCGTTATCCACCTTAATAGTCAGTCTGTTGTCGTCTTCGTCGTCGTCATCAGAATACCAATTAATGTTGTCATCTATTTCAAACCCTTCTTTGGTGTCGCTCTGAACCGCGGTTTCCTTCTGCTGCGCCTGGATTCGCAGGAACAAGTCCCGCTGTGTCTTAGGCAAGTCCAACGGCAGGCTGGGCACCTCTTGCTTGCTGCCGTCCTCGCCTGTATCAATCTGGAGCATGGGTTCGTCCTCTGTGTCGACGTCCGACGTTTTACTAGCAGGCTTATCGTCGAAAATCTGAGATATCTGCCTTATGTCTATGTCCTTGGTTGCCAGTAGGGGTTGCTGCCGGATGTCGATGTCTTTGGACGCCGTCCAAACCGAGCTGGCCATTCGGATGTCCGAGTCTTGCTTCGGGGGGCTGTTTAGGATCCCGGCCTCGCGCTTGTACTTCTCGAGGTCCAACTCGCTGGGGCTGCTTTCCGTCGCCGAGCTCGAGGTTATGATTGGCAAAGTGGGCTGAGCTAGAGTGGCTATGGCCGGCGGCAGAGTCCGCATGTCTATGTCGCCATTGCTGCAAAAACAATGAGAACCGTCACAGGTGCAATTTTTTAAAATTAGTATATCCACCGACCTATTTCTTATCCTCATATCCTGGTCCTTGCCGTAGTTGAACGGTTTCAGAGGAAAAGACATATCCTGCAAGGGTAGGGGATCGGGGTCTTGCCACCGCGACGGACGATTCCTCCCCGACTTCTCATTCTTCCCTTTTCCATCTGAAAATACACACTCTTTAACCAGCTCATATTAAATGAATGCAACCTTTTTACAATGAAACATACTCTTGACAAGCTGTCAATATATTTAAGCTGTCAATATATTTGTGGGGAATAAAAACCAATGAAAGTTTAACAGCAGCAGCAGAAATTAACTTGAAAAAAAAAATAGTCCAGGCCCTTTGAATAAAATTAAGGAAATAATTATTACAAGACAGTTTTCGTGTTAAAGCTAACGAGTCCATACAGTCAATCAGTCAAAATATAAAACAGTAAATATATTCAAAATAAATAAAAACAAAAAATAAACTAACCGTCGCTTCCTTGCAATAACTCAGGGGGTACGGGTACATTAATATCAAATAATGATGGTATCCCACCTTTAGGTTCCTCCTTCAACTCGCCGCCGTGCTGCTCCTGCAGCTTATTCTGCGTGATGTTGATCAAGTTCAACGCCTCCTCCCTGCTCATTCTGGGGAAACCGCCCAAAATGTCGCGGGGGGCCGTTTCGATGTGCTTGAACAGGATCTGTTTGAGCCCTGGAAAAGGATCGAGTCAAGAAATGCATTTCGAGCGGTCTGTAAGATACTTAGGGTGATACTTTGTTTGAACTGCGGGGATAGGAACCGTAGGGGGAAGGTTGTTAGTGGTAGAGAACGCGTGAATCGCTGCTTGCTTACCTTCAGATAGTGGTTTGCCGTGGGCGAATTTGCAATTATCTCCTTGTAGGCAATTTAAACCTGTATGGTAAAATTTACAAGGAAATTCAGAATGCATATATGAACATTTGTCACCTTTTGCGCAACAGTCCATTAGGTAGAACTTGCAGAGTTCTAATTTCATCGGCGGCACCGCTTCGTGGGAGTAGGGGCAGTCATTCTGCAAAAAATAAAACGCTCAGATTCGAAAGAACTAGGCGTGTAGTTGTCACGTACCTTCTGGCATTTTCCTTGCAGGTAGAAAACGCAAACTCCCTGGGAATCCTTCAGAGGTTGCTGTTCGGTTCTTCTGTCTCTGTCTCTGTTCTTCCTGCTGTGCTCCCTGTTTCGCTTCTTCTTGCCGTCCCGTTTTCTAACCCTCTCGTCGCTTCTACTACGATCCGACGAGTATTCCGAATCATAACTTTCGTCCGAATGCAACGAAGGGCTCTCCATCTTCTCCTCGTGTCTCTTTTCCGGGCTGCCGCCTCGGATGTTCAGCATTTCATTTTCGTCTATTTCAGACTTCGGGGACGACTCTATCCTTCTTTGTTTATTCTGTAAACGGAACGAAATTTTTTTAATAATAGTTCAGGGAAACGTGGCGCCTCGACTTACCTTGGAGCGCTCTTTGTCGTTCTTCCTCCTCTTTTTCCCTCTTTTATCATCCTCTTTTTCTTTGTCCTCGCTTCCGCTGGCTGCTGCCGCTTCCTTTTCCTTCTTGTTCAATATAGTGGCAAGGGTTTTCTCAATATTCTTGGCGAAATCGTCATCTACAAAATATCATAATTGAATTAACCAGCTTCGTTACAATTATTTACGAAATTAATGTACAGGGTAGTTCTATATATTTTGACACCTACATGTATAGTCTTTGTGTTTGGAGATATGAAAAAAGTGTAAAAACAAAAGTTGTAGATTTTGACGTGAAATATATTTGGATTTTGGTGTTAAGAAATAAACCAAAGGAACGTCAGAAAGTAAACTGTCAGTAATTATCAGAAATATTTTGTCATTTTTTTTTTCATGGCAACCTATGTTCCGTGAGGTACTGTTTTGCATAATAATTCCAGGATAGAGCAAATGACAACATATTATATATTTTTGGAATCAGAGGAGAAAGATCTTTCAAAATAATTGTAAAAATGTACAATGTAAAAAAAACTAAGTTCTGTGTTTTTCTCTACTTTCTGACGTCACTTTGTTTTACTTTCCTTCGCCAACTTTTTTTCATATCTCCAAAAATAAAGGCTTTAGGTAGGTGTCAAAATAACGGAACTGCCCTGTACCTAACGGATCCGCTGTTGGGTCTTTGTTCCGGTTGAACTTCTCCCACTTCTTCCTCTGTATTTCCTCCCGCTTCCGCAAATGCAAGATGCTCTTCTCTGCCTCGGTCATGTGCTTCTTCCCTTTCTCCTCGTGCCTGTTCCTCCTCTCGGACCTGTCGGGCCTGTCTCTGTTCCTGTCCCTCTCGAACTTGTCGTTCGAATTGGTTTTTTCAATTTTCACCGGGGTTGGGACTATCACCTCGGGCTTTGGCGGCGGCGGCGGCGGCGGCTCCTGCGGAAGCTCCACGGAGGGGGCTTCTTCGTCATCGTCCTCGATTTCGCCGTCCTCGAGGTCCTCTTCCACCTTGGGCTCTTCCTCATCAGGAGTATTGCTGATGAGATAAAATCGATGTAGAACGTTATCGTAACGGCACACACCATACGGACAACTTTTTTATTAGTCGCTCGGTTAAAAAATCATCCCCACAATACTTCTCTCATAGTCATACTATGAGAGAAGTATTATTTGAAATTTTCTTGGTGCCTTTTTAAGTTTAGAAAATTAAATTTTTACGGGTAATGGATAATAAAAAAGTTTGCCATAGTGTACGTAATATTTCAGACTCTTTACAAATGTAAATATTGTAGCGGATTAAAAACAAAAATTTATTAATAATGGGGAAGTTATAATAATTAATCTATCGTAAAAAATTGCATAGGATAAAGAAAATATTTATATTAATCATAAAATTTCTCAACTTGATTACTTTAAAGGCGAGTCATTGAGTAATAAATTAATTTACCTTGACTGTTCAAAAATGCAAATACAGTGCGTGCGTCCCACTTTTTACAAGTTTTATCTTTAAGGATATTGATATGACATTCTTGTAAATAATTAACGATTCTAAAGCCCACATATGGGTGCAAAAATAGGTGAAATTGTACAACAATTTTTAAATTGGATGCGCATGTTCGGATTGGGCCCCTGAAATATTTTATTTTTATTTCTAAATTTACGTTTGTTTCAGAAAAATATTCGAAAAGTATAAATATAATTTTTTTTCATTTTACATTAGGTAACAAATTTATTTTATGGTTTATTTCGATTTTTTTAATTAGATTCTCGTTAGAATCAACAAAAAAATATTTAAAAAATCGTTCAAATAAAGCAACAATATAAAATATTTAGTCAAACAAATGTAACCGACTCCACTACCACATTCTGCTCCGTAAACACCCTGTATATATCTAATAATCTTTATAATAAAAAAAAAAAATTTGATCCCAAATGTTTAGCTCGAAGGTGATCACGCTGCATTAAAATTATTCTGCGTGATGAGAAACATTACGTATTTTTAAGCGAAAACCTTGAATCATATCATGCACTTTACAAGCGAAAAC
Source organism: Rhagium mordax (assembly GCA_963680705.1). NCBI lineage: Eukaryota > Metazoa > Arthropoda > Insecta > Coleoptera > Cerambycidae > Rhagium > Rhagium mordax. The sequence continues at coordinate 50,918,591 of OY796663.1, forward strand.
AAAAATATTTTCTCATTGAACTGAATTATCAGGGTTCAAAGCAAACAAAAGATAAACGAGATCAAGTATAATCATTGCGCTATAATCCTTATCGGCCCCCTATCTTAATAAGGTACAAATAAAATATACAGGATGAATTAAATTTAACACCAATTAGCAACGATTAATCTGAAATAAATAAAAATTAGTGTTCTGGCCTAAATTAATACTGATGAAGCAAAAAAAAAGTCAATTCTCATTTAAATTTGCAGCAAATGCTTGCAAAAAAAAAAACTGTACAGATCGGAAATTAAACGCCTGGCATCCCCAAAAACCCAGTTTTTATGCCGCGTTTCAATTTTGCCGCCACGAGCACATTTTCCTAATTATAGGTGGCGCCCCGGAAGCAAATCGATCGTTTCAAGGCCGACCAGATGTGGATCAGCTTGTATTTCGTCCTATGACGTGTCGCCTTGGCTGTGTACTAATTCTTTCGGCTTTCAACTCGTTCAATTTCTTTTTTGTTATGTAAACATTTCAGAGAGAAAGCAGACAAGCTGTTTACGTAAATGCGTAACATTGCAGTAATTAGGCTGGAAGCAAAAGCATATCCTCGGATTTGTATTTTTTTACCTGCCGCGTTTATCGCGAGGTTTATCTGAGCATTAATAAATTTATGGGTTTAACAAGGTTAATTTTGCGACAATTTAGATAATGAGCCTCGGACCGCGTAATTCGAACTTATCTCTAGGTGCCTACATAAAAAAACGAGCTGCGTATCGCCGTGACGTCACGAGGCGCGGCAGCTGTGAAAAGATTTATGTTAACTGGTTCTCTACCTATCGTTATATGCTATCCCAACACCAAAATAATATTACGACTGCATTAAATCCATGCAAAAAATCAGAAAATACCCAATTTCCAGCATTTCGCAAGGTCACTTGAAGGATAAATTTACATAATATTCGACTTAAAACGTATATAATAAATGCATATATTGCAGGTATGACATCAAGACTTAATTAAGTTATTTCAACATGCTTCTATCATAATAATTTACTGAAATGTTAGCATTTAGATAAGAAATTATGTTTATACAAACTAAGGTGAAAAAAAAAAAAGTATTATTGGTACACAGCCAAAGCCATCGAATAAATGGAGGCCATTACTGTAATAATATACACAAATTTATCTTTACGCCTTTTAGAAATATGCTAATATTAGGTTGGGAGCGATTACGTTGCTAAATTTATTGCTGAAATTTCGTAAAATTAATAATTATAATAATGATCGGTTTACCTTCCTTCAAAAATTTTGTGCGTAAATTACACGCGTCATATTTGGCGTGTTTCTTGGAAAAAGTACTAGAATACGGCCCTTTTCCGCAAATCTCCAAAATAAAACGAATTTTGAAAGTGCTTTGCGTGACTTCGGGCTGTATTCTGGCCTTTTGTTTGTGCCTGTTTGGTGGTAAATCGGCCCAAGGGTAAGTACCCACGCCCATGTGGTAATTGACGTCGGAAATGCGTTCTAGAAGTGATTTCCACGAAAAAATCGATCTCAACGTAATTTTAACATATTTCTGGCCTCGGAAACGGTATTTCGTGTAATTTTGCCGTAAAAATTAATTGCAAACCTTTTAATATCACATACGAGCGCCATTACGACCTAAGTAAATATTCACTAGTCAGGAATATATTTATGAAATGGCATGAAAAGTCACTCATTCACTGTTTTATCTGTCCTGATCTGTTAAAGGGACAGACATTGTTAAGAAATTACGCATATTTTCATGTAAAACCGACTATTCTCTTTGGCGAGGAGACCACAAATGATTTTCTTGACGAAGGAATTTTGATATCGAGCTCGTAGCTTAGAAACCAGCCAATCGCCATTCGGGATACGTCACTTTCAGCCAATGGCAGGCGGTGAACCGGCCATCCCAAAGGTTTGTGACCTGCCGGGGACCCAGATATTTCCACGCAATGCAATCCCCGTAATCAGAAACTCGACCTTATCGCTCGTTACATAAGGAAAAACGAGGTTTTCCAAAAAAATACGTCCAACACCGGCTATTTTTTCGCCAATGTTTTTCAACAGCACCTACAAGATAACAAATACGTCAATTTACGAGCTAAAAACGTAACCTTAAGCACAATATAAAGGAGATTGTCCTACACCTATTGCTTAACAAAGAAAACATGTATATTATACGATCCTCAGCTACGAAAAGTGGCGGAAACGTTACGCAGAATAAAATAATGCGGCCGCTCAAGCAAAGACCCAACAATAGACGTCTTTTAAAACGATAAACGAAAAAAATAAAAGAGCATATCAAATTTCAGTACGCCTAGCGACCTCTACCGGTCACGTGACTAAGCATTCCACAGAACTAGGATGCACAAGTAGATATTTATAAAACCAGTTCACGGAAATTGTAGCAAATGTAACTGGAAACAAAAAATAAATGTTCCTATGTGAAGCGCAACTTTGACTATTCGTTTGTAGGTGGCGCTGTAACGCGATTTTTAAAATCTTCGCGGGACCTTTTCAATTCTCTATGGAATGTGATAAAATTGATAAAAATGTACCTCGGAATGAGAAGTGAGAAGTATTGTAATAACCACGTAATTTTTCAGTTTTTCGTCAAATATCTATTTTAACCAAAACAATGCGTATGAATAACATTTAGTTAGGGCAGGCGATGCACGATATACGTCAAAACCTACCAGACTGGTAATCTACATTTCTGCTGATATGGTAAGATGGTAAGCTTGGAACACTGAAACGAAAACAAACACAGCAGAGAGATTCATTTTAGAGAAAACTTCTCCTTATACCATGCATGGCGAAAACGATTAAAGAATTTATTTATAGTTTAAATCACGAAAGAAGACCGTTACGTCATCGTTATAATTCGTATGAATCAAATCAGTACTGAGTTAGTCAAATTCATGCTTGTTGAAATGACATCCGGATGTAAACAAACTTAAACGTCAAAACAAAACATAACCTGCAATTTGTCTGTTAAATGAATAATTTAACGATCTCGCCTGTCTAAATTTGAACTAATTGTATATTCTTATCGAGGTTTTTAATATATATAACTTGGTAAAATGCAGATGTTTTGAAGATTAACTATCGTTAATTCCATAATGAACTATTTTTAATGTGCAAAAATCAATGGAATAAGGAAAACAGTACCTAACAATCAAACTCAAAGATAAAACAAATTCAAATTTGTCAACTATGGCTGACATGCAGAAACAGGAAACTATGAAACATGCGACAACGGCGCTAGTCAAAAGCGTTCGATCAGTTGATCGAATTCTTGCTTATTACTGAGACATGCGAAATCGGTCCCTCTCTTTCTATTTCGTCAAGGCGGTTAGGTTTTCGTATAACGCATCAACAACGTCAGTCGGAGATATTAACAGTCACATATAATGGACTCCCTTTCTCTGTCTCTCTCGTTTTACTGTGTTGTAAACAAAGAACGCTTTTACAGCGTACGTTGAAGCTTAGAAATTAATTTGTGACGTAACGGTCATCTCTCGTGATTTGAAGTATACAAAGAAAAGTGACCACCTCCCAAGATTCCTAAAGGACAGGTTGTCTAGAAACTTAGAGAGAGATGGAAAGAGATAGACATATATGACGTCACAGGTATCCTTTTCCCAGAAGTTTGGTTATGTGCTTATAGAGTTCCATCCCCGTTTTTGGCATTTTATCGTTTAATACCGAAATTATTAGGGTTTTTTTTGTGATTAAACTAATTAATGTGAATTTGTATTATTATATGTTTTGTGGAGACTTGGGTATTGTGTGCTTTAGCTTTAAAAACTATATGTGAAAATAGACCTATTGTGAACGAACATTTCTCTAGATTTTAAGTTTTTTAAGTGCAGAATTAATTCATTGATCGTAAGTAAATAAAGTCAAACTTTTTGGGATCATTTTGAGATTATTTCTATAATTCGAAAAATTTCTAGGTGCCAGGAACACGGTGCAGTGTGGCAATTTGTACGAGTAATTACCAAAACTCGAAACAACTCTGAGAGAAACTTAGTTTCTTTTGCTTTCCAAATGATAGGGAATTAAGAAAGTAATGGGTGCTCAGGTGCTATAGAAAAGATAAATTTGACCCCAAGAATAAACGAATCTGTTACAAACATTTTAAAAATGAAGACTTTGAGGATGCTATGGAAGCACGGCTGATGAATAAACCTGCTAAGAGATTAAAAAAATATGGTAATTATCAACTATCAGTAGTACCTACTTAAGTACTTTATAGTTAATTTTTATGCTGTCCCTATCTAGTTTTTTATTACCATTTGAGACGAAACATTACTAATCATAAATATTAGCTACGATGAAAACTGTTCCATCATAATGCTCTGCATGCATGAATTTAGCATTTCATCTTTTTAATAACTTTTTGATTAGCCACATATTGGTCTTTTCTAGGATAACCAGAGTAGCAATTTAAAATAGGGATAATGTATAAATAGATATAATTTCCTGGGGACAGTTCTTCTCGCAGTTCTTACATAGTAGTGGTAGTTGAAAATCAACTTGTAGACTGAAAACTGCGGGACTCTATATTCGCATATTTACATATAAAATAAAGGTTTTCATTTTTCATTTTTTTTTAGCCATACCATCTTTGCATCTACGAGAAAGTGAGCAAGTTGTCCAATCGACCTCCAGAGCAAACCGTGTATTGAAAAAAGAACGGGAGACAATAGTTAAAGCACTCGCAACTCGTCAGAAGTTGAAAAAGACAAAGAAAATTTGCCTTTAAACAAACCTGTCCAGTAGTAAACACGGAAAGTCCTTACGATAAAATTCTTAGAAAATATAATGCCGTAATGGAAGAAAATAATAAATTGAAAGAAAAAATTCAAGAAGTTGTCATTTGTAAAAATGTTTTGCAGCAAAAAGTTTTGGACTTGAAACTTTGATACAACAACAGAATATTGCATTTGAAGAAAAGGCGAAAGATGTTTTTGGAAACTTTTTAACAACAAACCAAATTGACATAGCCCTAAAAAAGAATTCAAGAGCACGATGGACAACTGAGGAAACATCAAAGGCTTTCACTATAAGGTATTTTAGCAAACGATGCTATGTATATCTTTGTGACACTTTGAAGTACCCTTTGCCAGGCATTTCCACTTTACAAAGTTGGGCAGCAAATTTGAATTTGAGAAGCGGTATTCTCCAAGATGTATTTAATATAATGGATGTTTCTGGTAAACCAAAAAACGAATTAAAACGCCTAACCGTTCTTTCCTTTGACGAAGTCAAAGTATGTTCGACTTATGAATATGACCAAAAGGAAGATGAAGTAATTGGGCCACATTCTTATATGCAGGTGATAATTGGCTATGGGTCTCTTCGATAATTATATATATAATAGCTTTAAGCTGTGTTCAACTAATGGTCGGATCAGTCAAAGTCTTCCAGAGAGCAGATATTTTGGTGTAAATAATATTAAGTATAGGTTTTTTAAAAAAATTTTTTAATGTACCCGAGATTAACCCAACCGAAGAATAAGTAAAAATTAGCTGTTATTGTAAGTTTGAACTTCTACCTGATGCTCATTCTACCTCTTTATATTAAAGAAGCATTTTATACAATGGCTGCAGATTGTTTAATTTTCGATCTCCAGAAATTAAACGGTCTGCAAATCTATGTTTTTAAAGTCACTAAAAAAACATCTGATAGACAAAAACTGTTACAAACTTAATGAATTTTTTTCAATATAGTATTTTCCTTTATTTATATATTGAATTTTACCACTTACTTCTTAGTTGCTAGTTAATTATTTCTTACTTTTCTACTTGTTAGTTGCTAGTTAATTATTTTTTTGTGAGCTTCATTTACAAATTTTGTTATGACATAATTTTCAAATATTATGTTGTATCTTCTTTTTGATTATATTGTATCTGATGAAAATAAAAGTATCTATCTATCTAGCTATATACATACAGTAAGGCGCTGAGCATTAGACGGATAGGAAAATCCTATGTATTTATGTACATGTGCATAAGGGTCAGAACAGCGCAGTTATAATTATATAGTGGGGGCATGCCAATTAGACTGCGATCAGTCCTACAAAGTAAATAACATCTCTCTACATCGGTAAGGTGATCGCGCCGAAACGGGCACACTCGATAGTCACTCCACTATTTATATGGCGCTATTCTGAGCCATATTGCACATGTACATAAGTGTATAGGATTTTCCTATCCGCTTAATGCTTAGCGCCTTACTGTATGTATAGATCCCTATATTGTTCACCGACCGATAAACTGTTATGTTGGTGCAATTTAGTTTGCAATATATTTGATGATTATTTGTTCAACACAAAGACATATAATATAAAAAGTGTTTTAATTGTGTTCAATCTTAGAACTTTTAGAATAGTTTAGTAAGTTAGTACTGCTCAGCAGTATTGCTCTCTTAATTACCATTTGGTGTTCTGTAAGATGTATGATAAATAAATAAAATCTAAAATGTGAATGTATTTTGTAGTATAATAATTATGGGTTGTTCCTACATAGTAACGATGGCAAATATTAATAACAACTGGCCAAATAATATATTTCACAATGTTATTGTCCATGAAGCCTGTATGTTGATACAGATACTTGAGTATATGAATCAATTTCATTTTGAACCACTATCTGATTTACCCTTTATCAAATTATTTGTAAAATTCCACTGTTTCTTTGGATTAACACTGTTCTTTCCATTTTTTTGTAATCATTTTTTAATAGTCTATGTTTAATTTATACAATATTTTTTATTTTTTTGTTCAGGAAGTTGTTCGGATATTTCGTACTTTCGTATATTCAACTCGCATTCGATTAAAAGGAGTGATTTACCCGAGGATTTACCTTTATAAGTTTTCCGTTATCATATTGTTGTAAACATTGACCTCTGAGGGGTTGTTCTTTAATAGGTTTATCTCCAACAAGAATCATTTTAGTTTTGATTCCCTCAAATTATATCTGACAGGAGCTTGTTAAAAGGCATACGACAGTGATCTGTTTAGACCTCACATATCTGAAGATCTTTTCCCAAGAGATCAACATTTACCAGATTATATTATTTTATCATCACCTGACACTTTAACTTATACTGCAGTTTAATGACTACCTACTTTAGAGTTTTAGATCACCTCTACCTCTTGCATCCCTACAAGAATGGGCGCTCTGACTATTTCAACCCGTTTATACCAAACATCTGTTTTATAGTACCATGTTCCTGTCAACATCAGGACACAGCATTATGCTTCACAGATTGCATAGTATCACAGTATTATGCTTGCTATCTGTTAAAGATATCACAACCAAAGCTGATCCGTCACGCTTGTTTCACATAACCACAAATATTGTCATATTTTATATGTACTTTGGGCGTTTACACATAAAATTCTTAGCCCGTTCTGTTTGATATACTACCTTCTAAATTTTTTAGACCGTTCTCCCTCGTTTATTTGTTATACTTTACTGTTATAACATTTTTTAGGGAAGATCTCTCCTCGGAGCACAACACATTTGTGGCCGTTTTCTCTTTTATATTTTCCATAACATAAAACGGAGAGTATGTAAATTTGTGTTTTAATGTTATTGTTATTGTTCTAAAGATAAAGATTCAAAAACTGTATTAAAACTTGAATTATTTCAATATATTCGTGAAGAGTGGTTGTCAAAAAGGATACCCGTGACGTAATCAACCAGCTGCACTCCTATTGGCTAATTCTTACTAGGCAACCTGTCTCCTTTAGTAATCTTGACCACCTCCAGCTTCAAGGCTGAGCTTTTTTGTTTTTGATTGACGGCGAGTTATTCTGGTCATCAAAAGGAGCGGCCACACTATTTTCTCTACGCATATGCGCGAATGCCCGCCATATTTTTGAAGGTATTTTCCTCTACCTTCGTGAAACCCAAGGATTGTTATTCTAGTTAACAATCCTTGCGTGAAACCAGCATTTGAATATTTTGCTAGTGCCGCGTTGCTACCTTCGCACATATAGAAAGACAGTTGAGGTTATGTCTTGTATGTTGGGGTAGTGATGTAATTACTTTTGTAATTTGACTAATTTGTAAGGGAGAAAAATGTTTAAATAGGCTCGTGTTAAGGTATTTGACAATATTACTGACGTTGAAAAGTAGATTTACGTATTCATAATGTGATTTATTGCTTTTATATTTATAACAGTCTGTTTTATGTCCATCTTTATTTGTGTTTCAGATCCTTGCAACCTTGCCTAATAATGTTGGATTAATTCGAGGGATTACAGTATAGTTCTGATCAATATTTGAGCACCAATAGATGGAAGAGACCAACATGAATTGTTCCTTCCAAATTAATCATGACTGGTAGAAAGTTGGGACGTGGAATATAAACTTTGGGTATGTGTATAAAATCCAACACATGTTGAATTAAATATTGAGGGAACACGTACTTAATTATTTTAGTTTTTTGTATACGCTCTGAAATTTAACGCAATGTTTCTTGTTCTTTCGGTAATTGATTCTGGTACGCCGGTACAGCACTCATTTTACACTACGTACCTTCAGACACCACAAGACTTCTTCAGTATATCCTTTTTAATGCTTTTTTTTGCAACATGGGCAAACGCTATTTTTTAAAACGTGACTGTCATTAATTGACAAATCGATTGTGCCTATCGCTAGCCCAAGTTATAAAATAGATCTTAATAAATCGATTTTTAAAAAGAAATATTTTATTTCAACACGAGCAATAAAAAGACAAGTGTACAATACAGCGTCGGTTTATTAACTAACTTATAATTTATAAAGAAGCATTCACCCGACATGAGGATGTAATGAGATAACGGATAACAAGTATCGGGTTTCCTAGATAAACTGCATATGCATTTGCGTAACTCCCACGATGTACGGAATGGAACAATCTTTGAGTACATATTCAAATGATTCTAGTAATTGAATGGTCATTCGAATACCCAATAACTCGAAAAATGATTTCGTTGCTTGAGAGCAATTTCCGACTGGACTTTCGTTGCAGAATGTATTTAGTATTAGATTAGCACGCATTCAAAAATATGATATAGTCGGGGGGGCGCGGAGCATTCAGTCTTGGCGTTGCTTTTATGTTCTTTAATTATATTATTTTTAATTACTTTACATTCAATCACTATTTTAAGATACTCGAATGCTCGATGTCCGGTAATTTAGACTGTTCATTTGTATTATTTCATTTCGTATCGCGTTTAATTCTGTTGACAGCCATAAAATCATTCGAATGATGCGGTGAGTAGTAATCGAGATATCTCGAGTTACATGAATAATCAAATTATTGATTATTTTTTGTTCGATTGCGTTCATCACTAATCATGACGATAAACTGCTGCCAATTTCCTAAATCGCGGACACCGGTGAAATTATTTATTGCCAAACGACAAATATTTCTGCGCTCAGCCTCTCATCTCTTATGTTTGATTAAAATCAAAAAATTTGTCTTAATCATTGAGTAAATAATTAATGTATCTACAAAAGTAAGGCTATGAGAACGTTTTTGTGTTTTATACGTTTCGTTATATGTCGCTTACATACATTTGTCATTATATATTCTAGTTAGTTTTCTAACTCAATTCATAACAATGTCTTTCCACATTTTTGTAGTTTATGTTTCTCGTTGCTCATTATTTAAAATTAATATTAAATGTTATCCATATTTTAAATGTATGAAATGTTTCTACGTAAGATGGCGGCTGTGTTGCATGCGCATTGTGTATATCAAAACTTATTTCCGTGGCGTTGCTAGCAACGCGCTGCTACCTTCACACACATGAAGTTGAAATGCGTTGCCAGCAACGTCAAGGAAATTAGTTTTGATACACGAATATTTTGCTAGCAACCCGTTGCTACCTTCACACACATACGAAGGTCAGTTGAGGTTATGTCTTATATGATGGTGTTGTGATGTAATTAATGTTACTTGTAATTTGTAAGGGAGAAAAATGTTTAAATAGGTTCATGTTAAGGTACTTAAGTTTTATTGACAAAGTTTTCGATGTTGGAAGTAGCTTTACGTATTCGTGGTTTGATATATTGCCTTTATATTTATAACGGTCTATTTTACCATCTTTATTTATGTTTCAGATCCCTGCAACCTTGCCTAATAATGTTGGATTAATTTAAGAAACATCAGTATAGTTCTGATTAATATTCGAGCACCGATATATGGAAGAGACCAACAAGAACCGTTCCTTCCAAATTAATCATGACTGGTGGAAAGTTGGGACGTGGAATATGTACTTTGGGTATGTGTATAAAAAAATACAACACATTTTGAATTAAGTATTGAGGGAATGCGTCATTTAATTATTTTAGTTTTTTGAATACGCTCTGCAATTTAACGCAACGTTCCTTAACTTATTCGGTAATTGATTCTGGTACACCGGTACAGCACTCATTTTACACCACTTACCTTCCGACACCACAAGACTTCTCCAATATACCCTTTGTAATGCTTTGTTTGCAACCAACATGAGCAAACACTGCTATTTTTTTAAATGTAACTGCGTCATTAATTGACAAATCGATTGTGCCTATCGTTAGCCCACGATATACGGAAAGGAACAATCTTTGAGTACATATTCGAATGGTCATTCGAATACCCAATAACTCAAAAAGTGATTTCGTTGCTTGAGAGCAATTTCCGAATGGACTTATGGACTTGCAATACGTTGCAGAATGTATTTAGTATTAGATTAGCAGCTATTCAAAAATATGGTTTAGTCGGGGGGGCGTGGCGCATTCAGTCTTGGCGTTGCTTTTATGTTTTTTAATTAAATTATTTTTATTATTTTACATTCAATCATAATAATTTTAAGATACTCGAATGCTCGATGTTGGGTAATTTAGACTGTTCATTCAAAAAAAATTCAATCACACTTAAATTACGGGATTGTAGCATGGGGTAACGCAACAAATTACTATATGAAAAATTTAGAAACTGTGCAAAAATGGATATTGAAAGTGATTTATGCGAAACCTCCGATATACTCATCGGAAAAACTGTATGAAGAGAGTAAAGTCTTCGATCTAAGATAATTATATTGTCAATCGTTGTTGACACGCTTCTATAAAAATAAAAATAAATTAGAATTAATTGTTCACCCTCATAATACACGATATAAATTAGATTCGGTTAAAATTCCAAAAATTGACAAAACAGCTGGTCAAAGAAGTCACAACTACCTAGCTACTGTCATTTTTAACTCTCTTCCTGCCAAGATAAAAGTAATTAATTCGTACAATTTGTTTAAAAAGAAAATTAAACATTGGATAGCTGAAAAGAAACGTATCGAAATATATCAAATTGTAGATCGTAAAAATACTTACGCATATAAAATATTTTAATTCTGATTATTATGATTTATGATGTACGAACTCAACTCTACTTATCTATTGTTGTTTAGCTCTCGCCGTGCAGCATATATCAAAGTCTCTCAAAATACTGTATTCCTTTTCATTTTTGATCCTGCAGAATTAGTATTATTCTGGCATAAAATTGTTGTTTTTCTTTTTTTTATAAATATAATATATACTCTTGTTTTAGATATAGCTATAATTATTTCATTATTTAATTATATATTTTTTCTTTTTCTTAAACGATGTTAATAATTAGTAGTAGTAACATTTTAGTATTAGAGCCCTTTTGGTATCCACGCACGGATTCATGTGGATTTCATAAATTTTATTTATGCTGTTAAATATTGTAGTTGCAACTATACAACGTGTCCCACTTAAAATGCCCCCCCCTCTATCTCCTTTATTAATTAACAAAAAATTTTGAAACTTGGCAATGTTAGTAAATCCGAGGTGGTGACTCAAAATTTAAAGCTTACGTTCATTTTTCACTTCCGGTTCATACCGGAAGTGATACCAACTTCCTTATTTAAATAGGGAATCCTATACAATTTTCAAATATTCGATTAGCCCTTAATTTTTTGAATACGCACATATAGCACTATGTGGGTCTGGCATCAAAACTTTGCAAGATATTACCAAAAATGACATGTGCGATAGAATACAAGTTTACGTATTTGTTTTACCGAACATCGAGATTCCCACGGTTTGTAAAGCATTTTATGTCTGACCACTTTATAAAGGATTGTTTATGACATAGTTTTGCCCTCGGTTTTGCCGCTATAAAGTACCTCTTTATTGTACTAGTAAAATAAAGTTAACTTTACAACTGTTATGCCAGATTTTGACGTTTTCAAATTACTGTCAATGTCAACACAATAAATTACAACAGTCATAAAAATGTCATTGTGTTGACATTGACAGTTGAACATATTAATTTGAAAACGTCAAAATCTGGCATAACAGTTGTAAAGTTAACTTTATTTTACTAGTACAATAAAGAGTTACTTTATAGCGGCAAAACCGAGGGCAAAACTATGTCATAAACAGTCCTTTATAACGTGGTCGGACATAAAATGCTTTACATACCTTGGGAATCCCGATGTTTATTAAAACAAATACGTAAACTTGTATTCTATCGCACATGTCATTTTTGGTAATATCTTGCACAGTTTTGATGCCAGACCCACATAGTGCTATATGTGCGTATTCAAAAAATTAAGGGCTAATCAAATATTTGAAAATTGTATAGGATTCCCTATTTAAATAAGGAAGTTGGTATCACTTCCGATATGAACCGGAAGTGAAAAATGAACGTAAGCTTTAAATTTCGAGTCACCACCTCGGATTTACTAACATTGCCAAGTTTCAAAATTTTTTGTTAATTAATAAAGGAGATAGAGGGGGGGGCATTTTAAGTGGGACACGTTGTATATGTTAATACTTGATGTATATTCATTGCGTAAATAAAGTTATTATTATTATTATTATTATTATTATTAAATTATTTCATTTCGTATCGCGTTTGATTCTGTTGACAGCCATAAAATCATTGGAATGATGCGGTGAGTAGTAATCGTAGTTACATGAATAATCAAATGAACGATTATTTTTCGTTTGAATATGTTCATCACTAATCGTGATCACAGCGTGACGTTGGCGATAAACTGCTGCCAATTTCCTAAATCGTGGACACCGTTGAAATTATTTAAGGCCAAACTACAAATATTTTTGCGGTTCATCCTCTCATCTCTTATGTTTGATTAAAATCAAAAAATTTACCTTAAACATTGAATAAATAATTAATGTAGTACGTATCTACAAAAGTAAACCTTACTGAGATAGGGTTTTTGCATTTTGTACGTTTCGTTATATGTCTTATTGTTCTAGTTAGTTTCTTAGTTCAATTTATATCAATGTCTTCCACATTTTTGTAGTTTATACTTCTCGTTGGTCATTATTTAAAATTAATGTTATCTGGGCCATATTTTAAATGTTTGAAATGTTTCTACGTAAGATGGCGGCTGTGTTGAATGCGCATTGTGTATCATTATCTTAAAAATTTTAAGAGAGCCATGATCCGACGTAATTAAGCTAAAATTATAGATTAGTTGCTTTGAATTTCGCTACTCCCTCAATATTTTTAAGGGGAGGATTTGCAATAAATTTTCGAATATATCCATAACTTATTTCCGTGGCGTTGCTAGCAACGCGCTTCTACCTTCATACACATGAAATTGAAGTTACTGGTGTGCACCAATGCGTTGCCAGCAACGTCAAAGAAATAAGTTTTGATCCATGAATATTTTGCTAGCAACACGTTACTAACTTCACACACATACGAATGACATTTGCATTTGAGGTTATGTCTTCTATGATGGTGTTGTGATGTATTAATGTTATTTTTGCAATTTGTAAGGGAGAAAACTGTTTAAATAGGCTCATGTTAAGGTACTTGACAATGTTACTGACTTTGGAGCGTAGATTTACGTATTTGTGATGTGATACATTGCTTTTATATTTGTAACAGTCTGTTTTATGTCCATTTTTATTTGTGTTTTAGATCCTTGCAATCTTGCCTAATAATGTTGGATTAATTCAAGGGATTTCAGTATGGTTCTGATTAATATTCGAGCACCGATAGATGGAAGAGACCAACATCAGGGTACCCAGCGACCGGGAAATGTCAGAGAATTTTTATGAGGCAGGGAAAAGTCAGAGAAATCGTAAAAAATCGGAATTTGTCAGGGAATTTTGACCTTTTGTCTGGAAAATATGCAACGGAATTCAAACCTCATATTTATTATTTTTTTTAATTATTATTATCTAATATGAAGAAATGTTTTACCACAATTTCTATTTGTAAAACAAAAAAACCGCCCTTGGATCATGGTAAGATCCTATGGTTGGTTAGTTTAGTAGTAAATACACTTCGCACATAAATTATGGAATAGGTAAAAAAATGAGTCAAGTTTATACATTCATATTTTTGTCAATATTGAAGCAATTTCAATAATTTTTTTATTGCGGGTAGGTGATTTCTTCTGCAGTTTAATACCGTATGTTCGATTTAACTACGAGTTTTGTTATACAGGGAAACGTGAAAAGTATGAGGGCATGTAAATTCCCTAAAATTTTAAATTGATCTGTGGCAATTAGGAGCCTATGAAAATTTATTTTTATAAGTTTAATAATGCAAACTAATAACGGGTATTACCTCCCCTGGCATTTACTACAGTTTGGCATCGATTGGACATACTTAAAATTAAATCTCGAATTAACATTTGATCGACATTTTGCCAGGCTTCCAACAAAATTAGTCTTAACTCAGTCAAACTTTGTGGCATATTAACTGCCGAGCGAACTTCCTTTCCCATATAGTCCCACAAATGTTCAATAGGGTTAAGGTCTGGGCTTCTGTCCGGCCAATTCATCAAGTTAATCCCAGTTAATATTGACAAAAATATGAATGTATAAACTTGACTCATTTTTTTTACCTATTCCATAATTTATGTGCGAAGTGTATGAATAAAATACGATTTTGTCATTTCACTATAAGGTGAGATGGTGGTCCTGTTTATCTAGTTATCTAGTGTCTTTTCCTTTTTTGTGGTGGCTATGGTAAATCAGTCACTCAAGTTTCTTCCGTCTTTGAAGTTCAATTACTCGAAAACGATGCATTTAATTGACATATTAAGAGATACAAAAAAGTCGATAAATGGTACAGGGAATAACACAAGCACATCGATTTTGTAAAAAAACAGTGGCGTACCTTTGTTTTCAATTAAAATAATTTTTTACTAGCCCGTACGCACGCCCCTGTATTCTTGATAAAAAAATTGCAACCACTATCCGATAAAGAATGTTAAGCAACCTCTCTATGCTAAATTTTAAAGAGCTATCTTTTGTTAGTATAGAGTTATGGCCAATTATTCTAAAAAAAATTCCACGTTTAACACCCTGTAGATCTTAAACGAAGCAGAATTCGACCATAGTTTATAGGACAAAATGTCTTTATTTTACGCTGAACTAGCTCCTGGTAAAGTCCTGCTATTATAAACTGGACCACCCTGTATATGAAGTTTATGTGTTGTATATTTTGATATTAAAATGTTTGCATATTTGGCCTGGAATTTTCTATATAATGTTCCTGGAAAACCTGGAAAAGTCAGGGAATTTTGAAACTCTAGTTGACTGGGTACCCTGAACATGAATCCGTTCCTTCCAAATTAATCATGACTGGTGGAAAGTTGGACGTGGAATATAAACTTTGGGTATGTGTATAAAATGCAACACATGTTGAATTAAATATTGAGGGAATACATACTTAATTGTTCGGTAATTTAGACTGTTCATTCAAATTATTTCATTTCATATCGCGTTTAATTCTGTTGACAGCTGTTTGAATAAAATCATTCGAATGATGCCATGAGTAGTAATCGAGATATCTCGAGTTACATGAATAATCAAATGAACGATTATTTTTCTTTCGAATGTGTTCATCTTATCTATGGTTCATCACTAATCGTGACATTGGCGAAAAACTACTGCCAATTTCCTAAATCGTGGACACGTTGAAATTATTTATGGCCAAACGACAAATATTTCTGCGCTTCAGCCTCTCATCTCTCATGTTTGATTAAAATTTACCTTAATCGTTGGTTAAATAATATATTACGTATCTACAAAAGTAAGGTTATGAGACAACGTTTTTGCGTTTTGTACGTTTCGTTATATGTCGCTTACATACATTTGTTATTATATGTTCTAATTAGTTTCTTAGTTCAATTTATAACAATGACTTTCCTCATTTTTGTAGTTTATATTTCTCGTTGGTCATTATTTAAAATTAAATGTTATCCATATTTTAAATGTATGAAATGTTTCTACGTAAGATGGTGGCTGTGTTGCATGCGCATTGTCTATATCAAAACTTATTTCCGTGGCGTTGCTAGCAACGCGCTGCTACCTTCACACACATGCATTTGAAATTATTGGTGTGGTGTACTTCATGTGTGTGAAGGTAGGCAGCGCATTGTGTATATCAAAACTTATTTCCGTGGCTACCTTCACACATGAATTAGAAATTACTGATGTGGTGTCAACAACGTCAAGGAAATAAGTTTTGATACACGAATATTATTTCCGTGGGGTTGCTAGCAACCGGTTCCCGTTGCTACCTTCACACACATACGAATGACAGTTATGTCTTGCATGATGGTGTTGTGATGTAATTAACTTTTGTAATTTGTAAGGGAGAAAATTGTTTACATAGGCTCTCATGTTAAGGTACTTAAGTTTTATTGACTAAGTTATCGACGTTGGAAAGTAGGTTTACGTATTCTTGGTGTGATATATTGCTTTTATATTTATAACTGTCGGTTTTATGTCCATCTTTATTTCTGTTTCAGATCCCTGCAACCTTGCCTAATAATAATGTTGGATTAATTCAAGGAATATCAGTATAATTAATCATGACTGGTGGAAAGTTAGGACGTGGAATATGTACTTTGGGTATGTGTATAAAACCAACACATGGTGAATTAAATGTTGAGGGAATACTTAATTATTTTAGTTTTTGTATATGTTACCGGCAGTACCCGATATTAGGATAAACTAGAATTACCTAGGCCAAACTAGTAACGAATTTAACGAATATGATCCTTCTTTGACATAAAAATATACTGCACCCGGTTTTCGCGAATATCAAAACTTATTTCCGTGGCGTTGCTAGCAACGCGGTGCTAACTTCATGCACATGAAGTTGAAGTTACTGACTGGTGTGAAAATGCGTTGCCAGCAACGTCAAGGAAATAAGTTTTGATACATGAATATTTTGCTAGCAACACGTTACTACCTTCACACACATACGAACGACATTTGCATTTGAGGTTATGTCTTGTATGATGGTGTTGTGATGTATTAATACTTTTGCTATTTGTAAGGGAGAAAAATGTTTAAATAGGCTCATATTACTGACGTTGGAAAGTAGATTTACGTATTCGTGATGTGATGTATTGCTTTTATATTTGTAACAGTCTGTTTTATGTCCATTTTTATTTGTGTTTCAGCTCATTTCAACCTTGCCTAATAATGTTGAATTAATTAATTCAAACGATTTCAGTATAGTTCTGATCAATATTTGAGCACCGATAGATGGAAGAGACCAACATGAATTGTTCCTTCCAAATTAATCATGACTGGTAGAAAGTTGGGACGTGGAATATAAACTTTGGGTATGTGTATAAAATCCAACACGTGTATTGAGGGAATATGTTACTTAATTATTGGTATACGCTCTGAAATATAACGCAATGTTCCTTGTTCTTTCGGTAATTGATTCTGGTACGCCGGTACAGCACTCATTTTACACTACGTACCTTCAGACACCACAAGACTTCTTCAGTATATCCTTTTAATGCTTTTTTTGCAACATGAGCAAACGCTACTATTTTTTAAAATGTGACTGTGTCATTAATTGACAAATCGATTGTGCCTATCGCTAGTACACGATGTACGGAATGGAACAATCTTTAAGTACCTATTCGAATGATTCTAGTAATCGAATGGTCATTCGAATACCCAATAACTCGAAAAATGATTTCGTTGCTTGAGAGCAAATTCCGAATGGACTTTCGTTGCAGAATGTATTTAGGATTAGCAGAGATTCAAAAATATGATATAGTCGGGTGGCGCGGAGCATTCAGTCTTGTCGTTGCTTTTATGTTCTTTAACTATATTATTTTTAATTACTTTACATTCAATCATAATTTTAAGTCGAATGCTCGATGTTCGGTAATTTAGACCGGGTATTAAAATTATTTCATTTCGTATCGCGTTTAATTCTGTCGACAGCCATTTGAAAAAACCATTCGAATGGTGCGGTGTAGTTACATGAATAATCAAATGAACGATTATTTTTCGTTCGAATACGTCCATCACTAATCGTGACATTGACGTTAAACTGCTGCCAATTTCCTAAATCGTGGACACCGTTGAAATTATTTTTGGTCAAACGACAAATATTTCTGCGCTTCAGCCTCTCATCTCTTATGTTTGATTAAAATCAAAAAATTTACCTTAATCATTGAGTAAATAATTAATATAGTATGTATCGACAAAAGTAAGGTTATGAGAACGTTTTTGCGTTTTGTACGTTTCGTTATATGTTCTAGTTAGTTTCTTAGTTCAATTTATAACAAATGTCTTTCCACATTTTTGTAGTTTATATTTCTCGTTGGTCATTATCAAGGCTGGTAAACTCATAAGCCTTGGCATTGAGTAAAAAATAATAAAGAGTTGCAACTGTCAAGGTTTCGAGATATTACTATTGTATTTCTTTGCCAATAACTTCATGATTGTCATCAATTTTTAGTGCTACGGGAAGGTATTTGTTATTTGTAATGTGGCTGTATAGCCCTTAAAATTGAAGACATTCAAGAAGCTATTGGTGAAAAAATACAACACTAAAATCTCGAAACCTTGAGAGTTGCGCCTCTTTATTATTTTTACCCAATGGCCTTGGGTCATTATTTAAAATTAATGTTATCTGGGCCATATTTTAAATGTTTGAAATGTTTCTACGTAAGATGGCGGCTGTATTGCATGCGCATTGTGTATCTGAATTCGGCGGCAGATTATCTTAAAAATTTTAAGAGAGCCATGATCCAACGTAATTAAGCCAAAATTATAGATTAGTTGCTTTGAATTTCGCTACTCCCTAAATATTTTTAAGGGGAGGATTTGCAATAAATTTTCAAATATATCAACTTATTTCCGTGGCGTTGCTAGCAACGCGCTGCTACCTTCATACACATGAAATTGAAGTTACTGGTGTGAACCAATGCGCTGCCAGCAACATCAAGGAAATAAATTTTGATAGATGAATATTTTGCTAGCAACAGTCACGTTACAAACTTCACACGCTCGATATTTGATAATTTGACTGTTCATTCAAATTATTTCATTTGGTATCACATCGAATGATGCGGGGGAGTTCGAGTTACATGGATAATCGAATGAACGGTTATTTATCATTCGAATGCGCCCATCACCATTTACGCATGCGCAGATTAGAAACATCTAGAATGACACGTGGCCGACATGGCAGTTGATTCGGGTATTTTACTCATATATGTACAAAATTTCATTTTTCTGTGGAAAGCAAACCTTTTCGTAATGGATAAAAGGGGCATTATTTACTGAACGTTTCCCCTGTGTGAATGGGCCGAGAAATTGGACGAAATTGAGTTCATTTTAGTGATATTAAAATGTAGTGCCAAAGTGATATTTCAGGATTTTTGTGCTAAAATGGGGGCGTTTGCATGGAAAACTTATTTCAGTTTCTAGTTCCAACTCCAAATTAGAAACTTCTGAAAATTTCAGGCCAAAATGTGTAAGGTCCATAATTTTTTTGCTGAAAATGGTGTTAGGTTAGGTTTGTTAATTTGTTCCGCTTAAAGAGTTTCGAATCTCCTTGCGTCTTGTATTATTTGCATTGCTATGCGCAGAGACAAATAAAGAAACCTGTTCTTAATCGCATGAGAAGTTATGGGAGAGTGTACACCTTGTAATTGGTGTAAACTTGGATTAAAGCTATATTTAGTTGATTTAATGATGTGAAGCAAATAATCGTTCACAAAATATAATATACTGTCCCTCATGTTAATTTTATTTTTTCAGCTGGATATGCTGCAACTCGTACAGAGGCAGGTGTCTTTATCGAAGTAGATGGATGCCAAGTTGCCGCTGAGGTTCCTCAAAGTCATCACGATGTTCCGATTGTGGTAGAGCCTGGAGTGAGTTTTTAATGGATTAAAACTAATACCACACATGCAGATATACAAGGAGCAAACTAACAGGTTTGTTTTTAAATTTACATCTTTGTATTAGAGTAGTTGTAGTTTATTCCACGTAAGCTGATCCGATTAGTACAAATATAGCAACTTTTTATTCAGTATTATTGGTCACAATGATCATTGACCTCGACCTACCTCGGATCGCATCCGCCTAATAAAATAGTTCTTCCAAATTAAATTAATGGTAGCAGGCAACTAACAATACAGTACTTCGATTTCACGGTTGCATTTGTAAAAAAAAATACTCCGTTTAAGAATTGATTTTATTAATAATTTTATTACATTATTAATGATCACGTTCACACACACACACACACCCAAACTTAATAGATAAATACAACAGTTACAACAAAATATTCAACACGCTACAAAACTGACACTGACAACTTTTAACACTAACCTCAAAAAAGTCGAAACCAGAAGAAACATGTGACACCGATCGTGTATTCCTATGCCACAGTTTACGATCTAGGGACAAATTTTTTGAAAGTAATCAGCAGGTCATGATGATGTCTGTCGAAATCGGTCAGTGTACGTGGAATATTCTGTTAAATTGGCTAGTATATTTTGGTTCACGGCCTTTTTTGCGGTTGTGCGTTGTAGACTGTGCCTATGTGAGTTTAATTATTTTATTTGTGTCCGCATTATTTTTGTATGCGGTTATTACGACAGCATGTCATAACTGTGTACGGTGTACTTGGCCTTATGTCTTTGTATATTATTTTTTGCACATCTTGTTTTTTTTTTTGTCACTTGCGGTCATTGTGGACAGAAACAGTAAGTTGATTTTACTGAACGATTATATTTTTCCTAGCATCCAATGTACATAGTCCGTATCTAAGCTGGTAAGTGCAACATACCGCCCTAGGGCAGTAAGTGAATTTGTGCTTATAACGTTATCTACAGCTAAAATTAACTAAATAAGAGGAAAAAAGAAAGCAATATAGAATTTATTTATTTAAATGAAAGTTAAAAAGTACAATTTGAACAATCAAAAATTTCTTGAATCGACAAATTCAAACTGTCAGCAAAAACAAACAATAGGAAACAATTTATTTACCGTTGCAATTTGATAAGATTTGTAAAGATTAATCTGATTGTGCGAAAAATAGTATAGTAAGTGCTCACTGATCTCAAATATTTGAAAAAATGTATCGTATTGTTACACTACGTATTTTACGCAATGGCTCCAACCCATTATTATATGATTGTTTCCCAAATAAACTATATTCCTATGATATTTCTTGAATTTTCAAATTTCAACCAATAACAACGGTGTTATACTGCTGCTAGCTTTTTACCTCCGAGAAAATGACGTCTAGCTTTTAAATGCACGTAATTGACGTCATTTACTCTCAATTGGACTAAAAACAAAATAAAATATAAATTACAAATTCAAGAAGCATTATTTTGGTCTTAATTACTATGTAATTATGTATGTAATTTTACAAAAATATTTTTAATATCAAACTGACATGAACTGTCGGACAATTTTTTGAACCACCCTAACGTACAGAGTGGAGCATAATGGAGTCCCACGTTTCCGAGGTGAATTGTAAAAACAACGGTACAAGGTAACACTTTTTATTTATTGAAAGTACATACAATAAAAATTTTTTGGTTAGGTTTTAAAAGATATATCGTCCAAATGTTGGCCTTGACGGGCGATGCACATATGGAGCCATCTTTCTGGGACAGTAAACCCCCGGGAACTTCACCAACGACCTCTTCACAAATCAAAAGTCACCGTTTGGTGTGCTTTATCCTCTGTAGGCATCGTGGGGCCTTATTTTTTTTTAAGAGGGTGGCGCCACTGTTACTGTGACTTCCCACCAAAACTTGGAGAATTTCTTACGCCCCAAATGAGGGAAGTTTCAGCGGGATGGAGCCACAGCCCATAAGGCCATTCATGAGGAAATCGCCAGGATTCTTCTAGATATGTTGGTGAAAGAAAACTTCAAGGATATGTGCATCGCTCGTCAAGGCCAACATTTGGACGATATAATTTTCTAAACCTAACCAAAAAAAACCTTATTATCTTTCAATAAATAAAAGGTTTTTTTCTATAACTTGTACCATTTTTATTTTAGAATTCCCCTTGGAAATGTGGGACCTCATTATGCCCCACCCTGTACCTATAAATAAAAATTAAATATAAAAGTAAGGAAGGAAATTGTTTATTTGGGAAATAATCTTGACAAAGCGCTTAATAATAAAAATCGTGTGACATCATATAATCTAGGCTGGACAGACTTTGGGTAGTTACGGGAGACCAGATATCAGGGACGTCAGTCGCGTCATCCTTTAAAGTCAACGAATGTTCAGCCTAGATGATATGACGCATATGACGAGCGCTGTGGTCTTGTGTTTTAGGAGGTGTCACATGTACCCCTCGACCTCTAAATCACATCACACAAACTGCGGGTAGCAAATTTTGCTTTTAAGCAAATGTTCTAGACTTAATAATGTACCTAAAGCCCTCGACCTGCGGTCTCGAGAGCTTTTAAGGTAAATTATTAAATTTCGAACATTTTCTAAGCAAAATTTTGCCAAAAAAATGCTACCCGCAATTTATCCGATAAAATTCAGAGGTCTCGGGATATAATCTATGAATATAAATATTAATATTATGTATTTGGTTTTTCAGCGCTGGTATTGGAATCATATTGGGGCTCACTGACGCACAACTATTCATTGGAAAATTTGGAGGACAGAGAACGTTAACGTTTGTTGCTTATTTGTTTCTGTATTATAAAATTTTTTATGTTTACTTACTCTGTCTTGTTGTTTCTATCTATTATAAATAAACCTACTTTAAATGATATGCATTTTCATTTTTCACCTCTACTACTCGTAATAGGATATGATTAAGAGAGAAATAGAATTAATAACGTCAATTAAATTAATGAAAATGGTACTGAGAATTTCCCAAAGATGGAGCCATTTCCATGTCACATATAGAAATCTGCCGTATTATGTATATATATTTTTGGACCTAACAGTTTTGACTTGCTCTTTATTGTAAATCGCAAAGAGAAAATTTTAATTGAGTAGATATATCTTGTTAGAAGTTGGAAATTTGAGACGTAGTTGAACGGTTTATTAATTTTTGCGATGGCCTTATTAAGTCGATTTTATAATTTATGGTTAGTGCGTCACGCTGACCAAAGATGGCGCTTGACCCATCTCGCTGGTATCAATTTGTCCGATAGCCTACATATTCTAAATATTTTCCGGGCTCTTCAGTAACTCCATTGCAATAAGGGGGGGTGTATTAATATTTTTTAAGAAAAAATATTATATATTCTAAGTATAATATATACTACTATCTATCTTCTTATATTAACTAAATTCTAAGCAGGAAAGACACTCCATGGAGTGAGGTCGGTCTGGGATCCCAACCCTTCCCCACCCTTGTGGGTATAGTACTTATAAAGCCGCAGGATCTATTATATTCCGCAACATATATGTGGCGCCACCTTTTGTTGTATTATTGAACTACAATTTTTGTACGAATATAAAACTTAACGTTAAATTTTTAAAAATCAACTGATACATTAGACTTATTTTATCAATCCAAATTTAAGATATTCTGGCTATGATTTCTATGATTCTGATTTGGTTGCAACCAATATAAGTGGTGCCATCTTCTCTGGTTTAAACTATAAATTTTGATATCACAATATGTATAGGGTAGAGAAATAACTATGAACTTAAATGCACATAAAATCATTTATTTCTGAATAAAATACAGAGGTAAGTATATAATAAAATATACATTATAATCAAATGCGCTGGGTAAAGCTGGAGGAATCTTCCACGTTTCGTGTCGCCATCTTCTTTGTCCATCCTAAATCTGGCCCTAGAACAAAGAACCTAAGATTTATTCACCTTAACGTGGCATATACAACAGTTATTTATGCACCGTGAGTCGTACAGTGCATTTTTTTGGTCGACAATACAGTATTCGGGACCAATAAACAGCACTGTGTACGACAAGCGGTGCATATTATATTTTTCGTCGTACCGATGAATCATTATTGAGAAAAACTATTGTTGACGGTTGCCATGGATGGATATACCAAAAGCATTGCAACTTTTATGCCGGAGATAAGACTAGTGAGAAATCTCGCACAAGTTTTGTCAGATACTGCTGTCATAAGTGTAAACATCATGAGTCTACTTTTTAGAACGTTTGCAAGATCTCACAACGATGTTTTACTTGTGACAGTAGTGTCCGACAAATCTCACGCGAGATTTCTCACTAGTCTATCTCCGGCATGAAGGTAGCGATGCTTGGAATATCCGTGGCAACTGTCGATAACCTTACGAGGGAGGTATGACGAACAATGTTTTATTACATATTATATCAGGTCGGAACCTTTCTCTCTCACTAATACTAGCATATCTTTACTCAATTTACATTTTACCAACTAAGTTGGCATCATCTGGAGATGATTCTAAACTACGTTCAAATATATAAAGAGAGAGAGAGAGATAAGTCCTACGTACTGGTGGATTCAATACTTACAGGAAGAATTAAAGCCTGACGATTCTTCTGAACACTTTGATTGAGGAGATGTTTCGTCCTCCTTGCAACTTCCGACTCCTTAATTTGTTTAATCTCTTGGGGTTTCCATTGGGAGGGAATCTTCAGCTCACGTAGGATGGTCGGTTGAAGAAACCTTCTTTATAGGGTCAGCATCTGTTACGGATTCTCTCCATCTGAAAAGTATATTAAAAATATTAATTTATTTATCACTGGTATCTGCAGTGACTAAAGTTCTGTGTATATCGTTCAAAAGTGTAAGTGTTTGAGGAGATATCAAATCAACGAGTGTCATATATTGTTGGAATCAGGATGAAAATTACTAATGAATTAAGGAAAAACAATGTCAGCACCAATACGGTAGTGTATTTTAGAAGACCGTGTGGAAATGTTCACGGAAGCACCTTAACATGAGCCTATTTAAATATTTTTCTCCCTTACAAATTACAATAGTAACATTAATTACATCACGACACCATCATACAAGACATAACCTCAAATATCCTTCGTATGTATGTGAATGTAGCAACGCGTTGCTAGCAAAACGTTCATATTATCAAAACTTATTTCCTCGACGTTGCTGGCAATGCGCAATGCTACGCACCAATAACTTCATTGTGTGAGTGAAGGTAGCAACGAGTTGCTAGCAAAATATTCATGTATCAATACTATTTCCATGACGTTGCTGGCAATGCATTGACTTCACACCAGTAACTAGTGCTTCATGAACGCCACGGAAATAAGTTTTGATATATTTGAAAATTTATTTAAATTCTATTAAAAATATTGGGGGCATAACGAAATTCAAGGCAACTAATCTATAATATTTAATTTTGAACTTAATTGTGTCGGAATATGCTAATCTCTTACGTGCAAAACGCAAAAATATTGTCTCATAACCTCACTTTTGTAGATACCTACTACAATAAGAGAATTTTTTTTATTTTAATCAAACATAAGACATGAGACACAGAAGAGCAGAAATGTTTGTCGTTTGGCCATAAATAATTTGAACGGTGTCCACGATTTAGAAAATTGACTGCAGTTTATCGCCAAACTGACGAATGTGGTCACGATTAGTGACGGGCGCATTCGAACGAAAACTAATCGTTCAATCAATTAACCATGTAACTAAGAGATATCTCGATTACTACTCACCGCATGATTCAAATGATTTTATTCAAATGGCTGTCAACCGAACTAAACGTGATACGAAATGAAATAATTTGAATGAACAGTCCAAATTAACGAACAGCAAGCATTAGAGTCTCATAAAATTATGAATGAATGTAAAGTAATTAAAAATAATATAATTAAAGAACAAAAAAGCCAAGATTGATTGCTCCGCGTCCCTCGGATATCATATTTTTGAATGTGTGCTAATCTATTATTAAATACATTCTGCACGCATCGCAAGTCCATTCGAACAACGAAATCATTTTTTGAGTTATTGGATATTCGAATAACCAATCGACTACTAGAATCATTCCAATATGTACTCAAAGAATCCGGATACCGTGGCTAGCGATAGGCACAATCGATTTGTTAATTAATGACGCAGTTACATTTTAAAAAATAGTAGCGTTTGCTCATATTGGTTGCAAAAAAAAACATTAAAAAGGATATATTGAAGAAGTCTTGTGGTGTCGGAAGGTAGGCAGTGTAAAATGAGTGCTGTACCGGTGTACCAGAATGAATTACCGAATAAGTTAAGGAACGTTGCGTTGAATTTCAGAGCGTATACAAAAAACTAAAATAATTAAGCAACGTATTCCCTCAATACTTAATTCAACATGTGTTGTATTCTATACACATACCCAAAGTTTATATTCCTCGTCCAAACTTTCCACAATTCGTGATTAATTCTGGAAGGAACGATTCATGTTGGTCTTCTCCATCTATCGGTGCTCGAATATTAATCAGAACTATACTGATATTCCTTGAATTAATCCAACTTTATTAGGCAAGATTGCAGGGATCTGAATCAGAAATAAAAATGGACATAAAACAGAGAGTTATAAATATAAAAGCAATATATCACCCCAAGAATCCGTAAACCTACTTTCCAACGTCGATAACATTGTCAATAAAACTTAAGGAGCTTAACATGAGCCTATTTAAATATTTTTCTCCCTTACAAATTACAAAAGTAACATTATTTACATCACAACACCATCATACAAGACAATAACCACAACTGTCTTCGGTATGTGTGAAGGTAGCAACGTGTTGCTAGCAAAATATTCATGTATCAAAACTTATTTCCTTGACGTTGCTGGCAACGCATCGATTTCACACCCGAAATTTCAACTTCATGTGTGTGAAGGTAGCAGCGCGAATATTTCCGTGGCGTAAATATTATTCGTGTATCAAAACTTACCCTTGACGATGGCAACGCATCGACTTCACACCAGTAATATCAAACTCATGTGTGAAGGTAGCCACGGAAATAAGTTTTGATATACACAATGCGCATGGAACACAGCCGCCATCTTACGTAGAAACATTTCATACATTTAAAAAATGACCCAGATAATATTAACTTTAAATAATGACCAACGAGAAATATAAACTACAAAAATGTGGAAGGCCATTGTTATAAATTGAACTAAAAAACTAATTAGAACATATAACAAATGTATTGTAAGCGACATATAATGAAACGTACAAAACGCAAACACGTCCCATAACTTTACTTTTGTAGATACGTACTATATTAATTATTTACTCAATGATTAAGGTAAATTTTTTGATTTTAATCAAACATAAGAGATGAGAGGCTGAAGCGCAGAAATATTTGTCGTTTGGCCATAAATCATTTCAGCGGTGTCCGCGATTTAGGAAATTGAGAGCAGTTTATCGCCAACGTCACGATTAGTGATAACACATTCGAATGAAAAATAATCGTTCATTTGATTATTTATGTAACTCGAGATATCTCGATTACTACTCACCGCATTATTCGAATGATTTTATGGCTGTCAACAGAATTAAACGCGATACGAAATGAAATAATTTGAATGAACAGTTTAAATTACCGAACATCGAGCATTCGAGTATCTTAAAATTTGGGAGTGACAAGAGTTCCGAACGGTCGGAACTCGTACATTACTGCAAGAGTTCCGAACGTTAAAATAATAGTTGCACAGTCTGGATATTTCTTCTCAACTGCTCTCCTTTATCAGTGGAATAACACACATATCTAACCTGCCTCCGGCTTCTAACTCGCAATAGACCTCATGTCGCGGTTATGACCGTTCGGAACTCTTGCAGTATTGTACGAGTTCTGACCGTTTGGAACTCTTGGCACTCCCTAAAATTATGATTGAATGTAAAGTAATTAAAAATAATATAATTAAAGAACATAAATGCAATGCCAAGACTGAATGCTCCGCGCCCCCCGACTATATCACATTTTTGAATGCGTGCTAATCTAATACTAAAAATACCATTAAAAAGGATATACTGAACAAGTCTTGTATTGTCTGAAGGTAGGTAGCGTAAAATGAGTGCTGTACCGGCGTCCCAGAATCAAGTACCGAAAGAACAAGGAACATTGCGTCAAATTTCAGAGCGTATACAAAAAACTAAAATAATTAAGCAACGTATTCCCTCAATATATAATTCAGCATGTATTGGCTTTTTTATACACATACCCAAAGTTTATATTACACGTCCCAACTTTCTACCAGTCATGATTAATTTGGAAGGAACAATTCATGTTGGTCTCTTCCACCTATCGGTGCTCAAATATTGATCAGAACTATACTCTAATCCCTCGAATTAATCCAATATTATTAGGCAAGGACGGCAAGGATCTGAAACACAAATAAAGATGGACATAAAACAGACTGTTATAAATATAAAATTAATAAATCACATCACGAATACGTAAACATACATTCCAACGACAATAACATTGTCAATAAAATAAAACATGAGCTTATTTAAACATTTTTCTCCCTTACAAATTACAAAAGTAACATTACATCCACTACACCATCATACAAGACATAACCTCAACTGTCTCTCTGTGTGTGAAGATAGCAACGCGGTACTAGCAAAATATTCATATGCATCAAAACTTATTTCCTTGGCGTGGCTGACAACCCTGACTCACGCCACAACAAGTGTGTGAAGATAGCAGCGCATTGCTAGCACGCCACGGAGGCAGTTCTGATAAATTTGAAAATTTATTTAAAATCCTCTTAAAAATATTGGAAGAATAGCGAAATTCGAGACAACTAATCTATAATATATAATTTCAGTTTAATTGTGTTGTATTATGCTAATCTCTTAAAATTTTTAAGATAATTCTGTCTGTTAGCGATGGACGCATTTGAACGATAAATAATCATTCATTTGATTATTCAGGTAAATCGAGATATCTCGATTATTACTCACAGCTTCATTCGAATGGTTTTTTTCAAATGGCTGTCAACAGAATTAAACGCGATACGAAATGGGATTCTCATGTTAGTCGCAAAACAAGCATTAAAAAGGATATATTGAAGTAGTCTTGTGGTGTCTAAAGGCAGGTAGTGTAAAGTAAGTGCTGTACTGGCGTACCAAAATCATTACCGAAAGAGCAAGGAACATAGTGTTAAATTTCAGGGCGTATACAAAAAACTAAAATAATTAAATAACGTATTCCCTCAATATTTAATTCAAGACGTGTCGCATTTTATACACATACCCACAGTTTATATTCCACATTCCAACTTTCCACCAGTCATGATTAATTTGGAAGGAACGGATTCATGTAGGTCTCTTCCATCTATCAATGCTCGAATATTGATCAGAATTATACTGAAATCCCTCGAATTACTCCAGTAATTATTAGGCAAGGTTGCAAGGATCTGAAACACAAATAAAAATGGACATAAAACAGACTTATAATTATAAAAGCCAATATATCACATCACGAATACGTAAATCTACTTTCCAGAGGCAGTAACATTGTCAAGTACCTTATCATGAGCCTATTTAAACATTTTTCTCCCTTACAAATTGCAAAAGTAACAAATACATCACACCATCATACAAGAAATCCTCAAATGCAATGTCTTTCGTATGTGTGTGAAGGTAGTAACGTGTTGCTAGCAAAATATTCATGTATCAAAACTTATTTCCTTGACATTGCTGGCAACGCATTGGGTCACAACAGTAACGTCAAATTCATGTGTGTGAAGGTAGCAGCGCGTTGCTAGCAACGTCAAGGAAATAAGGTTATGATATATTTGAAAATTTAATGCAAATCCTCCCCTTAAAAATATTGAGGGAGTAGCGAAATTCAAAGCAACTAATCTATAATTTTAGCTTAATTACGTTGGATCATGGCTCTCTTAAAATGTTTATAATCTGCCGCCGAATTCAGATACATACACAATGCGCATGAAACACAGCCGCCATCTTACATAGAAAAATTTCAAACATTTAAAATATGGCACAGATAACATTAATTTTAAATAATGACCAACGAGAAGTATAAACTACAAAAATGTGGAAAGACATTGAACTAAGAAACTAACTAGAACTTATAATAAGACATATAACGAAACGTACAAAACGCAAAAGCCCTGTCTCAGTAAGGTTTACTTTTGTAGATATGTACTACATTAATTATTTATTCAACGATTAAGGTAAATTTTTTGATTTTAATCAATCATAAGAGATGAGAGGCTGAACCGCAGAAATATTTGTCGTTTGGCCATAAATAATTTCAACGAGGTCTACGATTTAGGATGTTGGCAGCAGTTTATCGCCAACGTCATGCTGTGGTCACGATTAGTGATGAACGCATTCAAACGAAAAATATTCGTTCATTTGATTATTCATGTAACTCGAGATATCTCGATTACTACTCACCGCATCATTTCAATGATTTTATGGGTGTCAACAGAATCAAACGCGATACGAAATAAAAAAATTTGAAAGAACAGTCTAAATTACCGAACATCGAGCATTCGAGTATCTTAAAATTATCATTAAATGTAAAATAATTAAAATAAAAATAATATAATTAAAAAACATAAAAGCAACACCAAGACTGAATGCGCCACGCCCCCCCGACTAAACCATATTTTTGAATAGCTGCTAATCTAATACTAAATACATTCTGCAACGTATTGCAAGTCAATAAGTCCATTCGGAAATTGCTCTCAAGCAACGAAATCACTTTTTGAGTTATTGAGTATTTGAATGACCATTCGAATATGTACTCAAAGATTGTTCCTTTCCGTATATCGTGGGCTAGCGATAGGCACAATCGATTTGTCAATTAATGACGCAGTTACATTTAAAAAAATAGCAGTGTTTGCTCATGTTGATTGCATTAAAAAGGATATATTGAAGAAGTCTTGTGGTGTCGGAAAGTAGGTAGTGTAAAATGAGTGCTGTACTGGTGCACCACAATCAATTACCAAATAAGTTAAGGAACGTTGCAGAGCGTATTCAAAAAACTAAAATAATTAAATAACGCATTCCCTCAATACTTAATTCAAAATGTGTTGTATTTTATACACATACCCAAAGTATATATTTCACGTCCCAACTTTCCACCAGTCATGATTAATTTTCAACTATCGGTGCTCGAATATTAATCAGAACTATACTGATGTTCTTTGAATTAATCCAACATTATTAGGCAAGATTGCAGGGATCTGAAATAGAAATAAAGATGGACATAAAATAGACCGTTATAAATATAAAGGCAATATATCAAACCACGAATACGTAAAGCTACTTCCAATATCGAAAACATTGTCAATAAAACATAAGTACCTTAACATGAACCTATTTAAACATTTTTCTCCCTTACAAATTACAAAAGTAACATTAATTATATCACAACACCATCATACAAGACATAACCTCAATTGACTTTCGTATGTGTGAGAAGGTAGCAACGGGTTGCTAGCAAAATATTCGTGTATCAAAACTAATTTCCTTGACGTTGTTGCTGGTAACGCATTGCTTCACACCAATAATTTCAACTTCATGTGTGTGAAGGTAGCAGCGCGTTGCTAGCAACTCCTCGGAAATAAGTTTTGATATACACAATGCGCATATAACCGCCGCCATCTTACGTAGAAACATTTCATACATTTAAAATATGAATAACATTAATTTTAAATAATGACCAACGAGAAACATAAAAATCAATCATTTGATTATTCATGTAACTCGAGATATCTCGAATACTACTCACCGCATCACTCGAATGATTTTATGGCTGTCAACAGAATTAAACACGATACAAAATGAAATAATATAAATGAACAGTCTAAATTACCGGACATCGAGCATTCGAGTATCTTAAAATTGTGATTGAATGTAAAATAATAAAAAATAATATAATTAAAGAACATTAAAGCAACGCCAAAACTGAATGCTCCGCGCCCCCCCGACTATATCATATTTTTGAATGAGTGCTAATCTAATACATTCTGCAACGAAAGTCCAGTCGGAAATTGCTCTCAAGCAACGAAATCATTTTTCGAGTTAGGTATTCGAATGACCATTCGATTACTAGAATCATTCGCATATGTACTCAAAGATTGTTCCATTCCGTACATCACGGGCTAGCGATAGGCACAATCGATTTGTCAATAATTAATGACACAGTCACATTTTAAAAAATAGTAGCGTTTGCGCATGTTGATTGCAAAGAAAGCATTAAAAAGGATATACTGAAGAAGTCTTGTGTTGTCTGAAGGTAGGTAGTGGAAAATGAGTGCTGTACCGGCCTACCAGAATCAATTACCGAAAGAACAAGGAACATTGCGTTAAATTTCAGTGTATACAAAAAACTAAAATAATGAAGAAACGTATTCCCTCAACATTTAATTCACCATGTGTTGGTTTTATACCCATACCCAAAGTTTATATTCCACGTCCCAACTTTCCAACAGTTATGATTAATTTGGATGGAACGATTCATGTTGGTCTCTTCCATCTATCGGTGCTCGAATATTAATCAGAACTATACTGATATTCCTTGAATTAATCCAACGTTATTAGGCAAGGTTGCAGGGAGCTGAAACAGAAATAAAGATGGACATAAAACAGACAGTTATAAATATAAAAGCAATATATCACACCAAGAATACAAGAATACGTAAACCTACTTTCCAACGTCGATAACATTGTCAATAAAACTGAAGTACCTTAAATTTAAACAGTTTTCTCCCTTACAAATAATTACAAAAGTTAATTACATCACAACACCATCATGCAAGACAAAACCTCAAACTGTCTTTCGTATGTGTGTGAAGCTGGCAACGGGTTGCTAGCAAAATATTCGTGGATCAAAACTTATTTCCTTGACGTTGCCGGCAACGCATTAACTTCACAGTAATTCCAACTTCATGTGTGTGAAGGTAGCAACGCGTTGCTAGCAACGCCACGGAAATAGGTTTTGATATACACAATGCGCTTGCAACACACGCCATCTTACGTAGAAACATTTTATACATTTAAAATATGGCCCAGATAACATTAATTTTAAATAATGACCAACGAGAAATATAAACTACAAAAATGTGGAAAAACATTGTTATAAATTGAACTGGGAAACTAACTAGAACATATAATGACAAATGTATGTAAGCAACATATAACGAAACGTACAAAACGCAAAAACGTTGTCTCATAACCTTACTTTTGTAGATACATACATACATACTATATTAATTATTTTCTCAATGATTAAGGTAAATTTTTTGATTTTAATCAAACATAAGAGATGAGAGGCTGAAGCGCAGAAATATTTGTCGTTTGACCATAAATAATTTCAACGGTGTCTACGATTTAGGGAATTGGCAGCAGTTTATCGACAACGTCACGATTAGTGATGAACACATTGGAACGAAAAATAATCGTTCATTTGATTATTCATGTAACTCGAGATATCTCGATTACTACACCACATCATTAGAATGGTTTTTTTAAATGGCTGTCGACAGAATTAAACGCGATACGAAATTAAATAATTTGAATGACCGGTCTAAATTACTGAACATCGAGCATTCGAGTCTCTTAAAATTATGAATGAATGTAAAGTAATTAAAAATAATACAACTAAAGAACATAAAAGCAACGCCAAGACTGAATGCTCCGCGCCCCCCGTCTATATCATATTTTTGAATGTGTGCTAATCTAATACTAAACACATTCTGCAACACATTGCAAGTCCATTCGGAAATTGCTCGCAAGCAACAAAATAATTTTTATTATTGGTTATTCGAATGACCATTCGATTACTGGAATCATTCGAATATGTACTCAAAGATTGTTCCATTCCGTACATCGTGGGCTAGCGATAGGCACGATCGATGTGTCAATTAATGACACACGTCACATTTTAAAAAATAGTAGCGTTTGCTCATATTGCAAAAAAAAGCATTAAAAAGGATATACTGAAGAAGTCTTGTGGTGTCTGAAGGTAGGTAGTGTAAAATGAGTGCTGTACCGGCGTACTAGAATCAATTACCGAATGAACAAGGAACATTGTGTTAAATTTCAGAGTGTATAATTAAGTAACGCATTCCCTCAATACTTAATTCAAAATGTGTTGCATTTTATACACATACCCACAGTTTATATTCCACGTTCCAACTTTCCACCAGTCATGATTAATTTGGAAGGAACGATTCATATTGGTCCCTTCCATCTATCGGTGCTCGAATATTAATCAGAACCATACTGAAATCCTTTGAATTAATCCAACATTATTAGGCAAGATTGCAAGGATCTAAAACACAAATAAAAATGGACATAAAACAGACTGTTACAAATATAAATGCAATGTATCACATCACGAATACGTAAATCTACGCTCCAAAGTCAGTAACACTGTCAAGTACCTTAACATGAGCCTATTTAAACAGTTTTCTCACTTACAAATTGCAAAAATAACATTAATACATCATAACACCATCATAGAAGACATAACCTCAAATGCAAATGTCATTCGAATGTGTGTGAAGTTAGTAACGTGTTGCTAGCAAAATATTCATGTATCAAAACTTATTTCCTTGACGTTGCTGGCAACGCATTGGTCCACACCAGTAACATCATTTTCATGTGTATGAAGGTAGCAGCGCGTTGCTAGCAACGCCACCGAAATAAGTTATGATATATTTGAAAATTTATTGCAAATCCTCCCCTTAAAAATATTGAGGGAGTAGCGAAATTCAAAGCAACTAATCTATAATTTTAGCTTAATTACGTTGGATCATGGCTCTCTTAAAATTTTTAAGATAATGATACACAATGCGCATGCAACACAGCCGCCATCTTACGTAGAAACATTTCAAACATTTAAAATATGGCCCAGATAACACTAATTTTAAATAATGACCAACGAGAAGTATAAACTACAAAAATGTGGAAAGACATTGTTATAAATTGAACTAAGAAACTAACTAGAATTTATAATAAGACATATAACGAAACGAACAAAACGCAAAAACCCTATCTCAGTAAGGTTTACTTTTGTAGATACGTACTACATTAATTATTTATTCAATGATTAGGGTAAATTTTTTGATTTTAATCAAACATAAGAGATGAGAGGCTGAAGCGCAGAAATATTTGTCGTTTGGCAATAAATAATTTCACCGGTGTCCGCGATTTAGGAAATTGGCAGCAGTTTATCTTATCTGTTCTTGTAACAGTTCTTATGGTAAATAAATTTTTTCTATTTCTATTTCTATTATCGCCAACGTCACGATTAGTGATGAACGCAATCGAACGAAAAATAATCGTTCATTTGATTATTCATGTAACTCGAAATATCTCGATTACTACTCACCGCATCATTCCAATGATTTTATGGGTGTCAACAGAATCAAACGCGATGCAAAATAAAAAAATTTGAATGAACAGTCTAAATTACCGGACATCGAGCATTCGAGTATCTTAAAATTGTGATTGAATGTAAAGTAATTAAAAATAATATAATTAAAGAACATAAAAGCAACGCCAAAACTGTATGCTCCCCGACTATATCA
Source organism: Rhagium mordax (assembly GCA_963680705.1). Taxonomy (NCBI): domain Eukaryota; kingdom Metazoa; phylum Arthropoda; class Insecta; order Coleoptera; family Cerambycidae; genus Rhagium; species Rhagium mordax. The sequence goes on from OY796663.1 coordinate 50,954,424, forward strand.
TATTTTTGAATGCGTGCTAATCTAATACTAAATACATTCTGCAACGAAAGTCCAGTCGGAAATTGCTCTCAAGCAACGAAATCATTTTTCGAGTTATTGGGTATTCGAATGACCATTCAGTTACTAGAATCATTTCAATGTGTACTCAAAGATTGTTCCATTCCGTACATCGTGGGAGTTATGCAAATGCATATGCAGTTTATCTAGGAAACCCGATACTTGTTATCCGTTATCTCATTACATCCTCATGTCGGGTGAATGCTTCTTTATAAATTATAAGTTAGTTAATAAGCCGACGCTGTATTGTACACTTGTCTTTTTATTGCTCGTGTTGAAATAAAATATTTCTTTTTAAAAATCGATTTATTAAGATCCATTTTATAACTTGGGCTAGCGATAGGCACAATCGATTTGTCAAATAATGACAGTCACGTTTTAAAAAATTGCGTTTGCTCATGTTGGTTGCAAAAAACCATTAAAAAGGATATACTGAAGAAGTCTAGTGGTTTCTGAAGGTAAGTGGTGTAAAATGAGTACTGTACTGTACCGGCGTACCAGAATCAATTACCGAATAAGTTAAGGAACGTTGCGTTAAATTTCAGAGTGTATACAAAAAACTAAAATAATTAAGTAATGTATTCCCTCAATATTTAATTCAACACGTTGGATTTTATACACATACCCGAAGTTTATATTCCACGTCCCAACTTTCCACCAGTCATGACTAATTTGGAAGGAACGATTCATGTTGGTCACTTCCATCTATCGGTGCTTGAATATTAATTAGAACTATACTGATGTTCCTTGAATTAATCCAACATTATTAGGCAAGGTTGCAGGGATCTGAAACAGAAATAAAGATGGACATAAAATAGGCCGTTATAAATATCAAAGCAATATATCAAACCACGAATACGTAAACCTACTTCCAACATCTAAAACATTGTCAATAAAACTTAAGTACCTTAACATGAATCTATTTAAATATTTTTCTCCCTTACAAATTACAAAAGTAACATTAATTACATCAGAGAGAAAGTTTGTGCCATTCACACCATCATACAAAACATAAGCTCAACTGTCATTCCTATGTGTGTGAAGGTAGCAACGTATTGCTAGCAAAATATTCATGTATCAAAACTTATTTCCTTGACGTTGCTGGCAACGCATCGACTTCACACCAGAAATTTAAACTTCATATGTGCGAAGGTAGTAGCGCATTGCGCGTTGCTAGCAACGCCACGGAAATAATATTCGTGTATCAAAACTTACATCCTTGACGTTGCTGGCAACGCATGGACTTCACACCAGTAATTTCCTATTCATGTGTGTGAAGGTAGGAGCGCGTTGTGGCAACGCTATGGAAATAAGTTTTGATATACACAATGCGCATGCAACACAGCCGCCATCTTACGTAGAAACATTTCATACATTTAAAATATGGCCCAGATAATATTAATTTTAATAATGACCAACGAGAAATATAAACTACAAAAATGTGGAAAGACATTGTTATAAATTGAACGAGGAAACTAACTAGAACATATAATGACAAATGTATGTAAGCGACATATAACGAAACGTACAAAATGCAAAAACGTTCTCATAACCTTACTTTTGTAGGTACGTACTATATTAATTATTTACTCAATGATTAAGGTAAATTTTTTGATTTTAATCAAACATAAGAGATGAGAGGCTGAAGCGCAGAAATATTCGTCGTTTGATCATAAATAATTTCAACGGTGTCTACGATTTAGGAAATTGGCAGCAGTTTATCGCCAACGTCACGATTAGTGATGAACACATTCGAAATTAAAATTATGAATGAGTGTAAAGTAATTAAAAATAATATAACTAAAGAACATAATTGGTTTTGTCAATTAATGACAGTCACATTTTAAAAAATAGTAGCGTTTGCTCATGTTGGTTGCAAAAAAAGCATTAAAAAGGATATACTGAAGAAGTCTCGTGTTGTCTGAAGGTAGGTAGTGTAAAATGAGCGCTGTACTGGCGTACCAGAATCAATTACCGAAAGAACAAGGAACATTGCGTTAAAATTTCAGAGCGTATACAAAAAACTAAAATAATTAAGTAACGTATTCCCTCAATATTTAATTCAACACGTGTTGGATTTTATATACATACCCAAAGTTTATATTCCATGTCCCAACTTTCTACCAGTCATGATTAATTTGGAAGGAACAATTCATGTTGGTCTTTTCCATCTATCGGTACTCAAATATTGATCAGAACTATACTGAAATTCTTTGAATTAATTAATTCAACATTATTAGGCAAGGTTGAAATGATCTGAAACACAAATAAAAATGGACATAAAACAGACTGTTATAAATATAAAAGCAATATCACATCACGAATACGTAAATCTACTTTCCAACGTCAGTAACATGAGCCTATTTAAACATTTTTCTCCCTACAAATAGCAAAACTAGCAAAAGTATTAATACATCACAACACCATCGTCACCATCATACAAGACATAAACTCAAATGCAAATGTCGTTCGTATTTCGTATGTGTGTGAAGGTAGTAAACGTGTTGCTAGCAAAATATTCATGTATGAAAACGTATTTCCTTGACATTGCTGGCCACACATTGTTCACACCAGTCAGTAACTTCAACTTCATGTGCATGAAGGTAGCATCGCGTTGCTAGCAACGCCACGGAAATAAGTTTCGATATATTTAAAAATATATTGCATATTCTCTTAAAAATATTAAAGGAGTAGCGAAATTCAAAGCAACTAATCTATATTTAATTTCAGTTTAATTGCATTGGAGTATCTCTTCAGATTTTTAAGATAATTCTTTCATAACCTATAGACTGTTTCATAAAACCATTTTTTGTATTAACTTTCTAAACAATTACATTAGGGTGGTTCAAAAAATTGTCCCGACAGTTCATATCAGTTTGATATTAAAAATATTTTTGTAAAATTACATACATAATTACATAGTAATTAAGACCAAAATAATTATTCTTGAATTTGTAATTTATATTTTATTTTGTTTTTAGTCCAATTGAGAGTAAATGAAGTCAATTACGTGCATTTAAAAGCTAGACGTAATTTTCTCGCATGTAAAAAGCTAGCAGCAGTATAAAACCGTTGTCATTGGTTGAAATTTGAAAATTCAAGAAATATCATTGGAATATAGTTTATTTGGGAAACAATCATATAATAATGGGTTGGAGCCATTGCGGAAAATACGTAGTGTAACAATATGATACATAGTGTAACAATACGATACATTTTCTCAAATATTTGAGATCAGTGAGCACTTACTAAGTATCGTATACTATTTTTCGCACAATCAGATTAATCTTTACAAATCTTATCAAATTTGTACGAAATATCGAGCGTTCAAACAATATAGCGCATTAAGTATTAAGAATAGTCATTATGCCGGTTGCTATGCAACAGTAAATAAATTGTTTCCTATTGTTTGTTTTTGCTGACAGTTTGAATGTGTCGATTCAAGAAATTTTTTATTGTTCAAAGTGTACTTTTTAACTTTCATTTAAATAAATAAATTCTATATTGCTTTCTTTTTTCCTCTTATTTAGATAATTTTAGCTGTAGATAATGTTATAAGCACAAATTCACTTACTGCCCTAGCGCGGTATGTTGCACTTACCAGCTTAGATACTGACTATGTACATTGGATGCTAGGAAAAATATAATCGTTCAGTAAAATCAACTTACTGTTTCTGTCCACAATGACCGCAAGTGACAAAAAAAAAACAAGATTGTGCAAAAAATAATATACAAAGACATAAGGCCAAGTACACCGTACACAGTTATGACATGCTGTGGTAATTACCGCATACAAAAATAATGCGGACACAAATAAAATAATTAAACTCACATAGGTACGGTCTACAACGCACAACAGCAAAAAAGGCTGTGAACCAAAATATACTAGCCAATTTAACAGAATATTCCACTGACCGATTTCGACAGACATCATCATGACCTGCTGAATACTTTCAAAAAATTTGTCCCTAGATCGTAAACTGTGGCATAGGAATACACGATCGGTGTCACATGTTTCTTCTGGTTTCGACTTTTTTGAGGTTAGTGTTAAAAGTTGTCAGTGACAGTTTTGTAGCGTGTTGAATATTTTGTTGTAACTGTTGTATTTATCTATTAAGTTTGGGTGTGTGTGTGTGTGAACGTGACCATTAATAATGGAATAAAATTATTAATAAAATCAATTCTTAAACGGAGTTTTTTTTTACAAATGCAACCGTGAAATCGAAGTACTGTATTGTTAGTTGCCTGCTACCATTAATTTAATTTGGAAGAACTATTTTATTAGGCGGATGCGATCCGAGGTAGATCGAGGTCAATGATCATTGTGACCAATAATAATGAATAAAAAGTTGCTATATTTGTACTAATCGGATCAGCTTACGTGGAATAAACAACAACTACTCTAATACAAAGATGTAAATTTAAAAACAAACCTGTTAGTTTGCTCCTTGTATATCCGCATGTGTGGTATTAGTTTTAATCCATTAAAAACTCACTCCAGGCTCTACCACAATCGGAACATCGTGATGACTTAGAGGAACCTTAGCGGCAACTTGGCATCCATCTACTTCAATAAAGACACCTGCCTCTGTACGAGTTGCAGCATATCCAGCTGAAAAAATTAAATTAACATGAGGGATAGTATATTAAATTTTGTGAACGATTACTTGCTTCACGTCATTAAATCGACTAAATATAGCTTTAATCCAAGTTTACACCAATTACAAGGTGTACACTCTCCCATAACTTCTCATGCGATTAAGAACAGGTTTCTTTATTTGTCTCTGCGCATAGCAATGCAAATAATACAAGATGCAAGGAGATTCGAAACTCTTTAAGCGGAACAAATAAACAAACCTAACCTAACACCATTTTCAGCAAAAAAATTATGGACCTTACACATTTTGGCCTGAAATTTTCAGAAGTTTCTATTTTGGAGTCGGAACTCGAAACTGAAATAAGTTTTCCATGCAAACGCCCCCATTTTGGCACAAAAATCCTGAAATTTCACTTTGGCACTACATTTTATATCACTAAAATGAACTCAATTTCGTCCAATTTCTCGGCCCATTCACACAGGGGAAACGTTCAGTAAATAATGCCCCTTTTATCTATTACGAAAAGGCTTGTTTTTCCACAGAAATATCAAATTTTGTACATATTTGGCTAAAATACCCAAATCCACTGCCATGTCAGCCACGTGTCATTCTAGATGATTCTAATCTGCGCATGCGTAAATGTTAATGGGCACATTCGAATGAAAAAAAACCGTTCATTCGATTATTCATGTAACTCGAACTCCCCGCATCATTCGATGTGAGATGTGATACGAAATGAAATAATTTGAATGAACAGTCTAAATTATCAAATATCGAGCATTCGAGTCGCCCCTCGACTTTTATCTTATTTTCGAATGCGTGATTGAGTATTCGAATGATCATTCGAATACCGACTATTCGATTATCGAAATCAATTGATTTTAACCACGTCCATGAACACTCGTGTCTCACTCAACCATAGAGATAGAATATAAATACACTCAACTCAACGCACATTTCTATAGGGCAATTTTTAGCGAACAACTTAACTTAACCTTACACGGATTGAAAAAAAAAAACGAGAAGGAGTCAGATTACAAAATTGTGACAATATATAGAGATCATTTTACCTTACTTTAAGTTAATTTCTTGCGACACAGTTGGTGAACGATCGATTACCTGCCGAGGTAATTGATTTCTCAATGCATGATTTCAGATTCAAGTTCTCCGATACTAAAACAATATAAATATCTGTGACAGATCGTATAATATCAAATTTGACAAGTTGAGCCAGATTTACATTGATAAAATCAAAGTGCACCACATTTATATGACGCGCAGTGTACCGTGTACCTATTAAACTCGCGCATGCGCACTCAATTTATTAGCGCCTGATTTGCTGCGTTCGTTTCAACAAATCTGGCTACTTGAAAGGAGCCCCAAGCTTTTAGCACAAACAGTTAAGTTAAGAAAAGGAATAAAACCAAGAAAGCAAATTATCCGTTGCAAGAACTGTTTAATACTTTATTGATTATTCTGTATTGTACCCATTTTGTGTTTGCACAACTAGAATATAACTTACTGACTCGTGTAGAGCTTAAAAAAAAATTTACAACGTTACAATAATTTATTTCCGTTTATAAAATCCATAAAAGGCACGTTGTTGGGCAATTTCTTGTCAATTTGTATTAATCCAAACGAGCAAAATTCATAGCCACGCAGAAGTCCATGATAATAAATAAATAATCTGAAACTTTTAAATTTCCTGCGCGCTACACCCGCGACAAGATGGCGGCCATCCAGTTTGTCAATGAAATATCAAAGGTGTCTCTTCTGTATTAATACTTCTATGCACACTTTGACCATTAACGAAGAGATGGCTGGATCGCTGGTTGAATTAACTTCGACTACTCGTTTGTAGATGGCGCTCGATTGCTAGTTTTGATTTAATTTTCCGCGGGATCCTCTAGGTCATGTATTCTACAAGTGCGTCGGAATTTCCGATTCTCTATTTGTAAACAGGTTTAAGAAGAGCCTGGCGTTATCTACTAGCATAACAAAACCGTTAATACACATACATGTCTTCATTAACAGACTTGTCATGTTATTTAAAACCTGTTGCAAAAAGTGTAAGTTGACTAGAAAATAGTAGGTTTAATTTATTTCTATTTTTAGGTAAGTTTAATTTATTTCATTGTTTATGCTGCTGAGTGTATAAGAAAACACTCCAGACAAGCTGGGTTCTTTTCATTTTCAGTGTTTTTTTTTTTCTATATATAAATATAAATGACTTCATTATAATAGTTCGGGAATTAATTAATTACTAAATCTTGTAAACATATTTTTGAATTTTGATTATGATTATTTATTATTGTATTTCCTCATTTAGATTTATCTTATAAAGTACCCATATAACACCCAATGGAAACTTTTGCTGTGAACCATATCTTTAATGGAGTGATTCTAGTAAATTAAACAATTCCAAATTATAACAAATCACCAGCATTTGAAGAAACTAGGGTCAAGATATTAGATAAAACATAATATTTATCCTAATGACATCATTATAGTAATAGTTTTTTTCCAGTGCAACATAATCAGCGCTGTCATAACTAGTTTTTAAATTAATTCTAAAAATTTTAAGCCTAATTAATGTTAACATTGTTGGGCAATTATAGTAAACAAAATTTATAGGTAGATACCTTCCGTTAATGTTTGTGTGACACCCACTCAAGAATTCTTTTGTAAAAAGGTATTTTCTATACATACGTAAGTATATTATAATTTGTAGTAGTACCCAAAAGGCTAAAAAATAGTTTCTTGTTATATATATAATATATAAACGTTTACTTTGCAGATTTAAAGAAAAATGATTTTGCACTTGCTGACGCTATTCGTGCTAACGGAAGTAGTTTTAAGTCAGGTCCAATCGCCTTGCCCAGAAATCCTGTCATACGAACCTACAACTGATTCCGACAGGTGGTACGGAGTCATAACCCTCACGACCGATGTCGATTTGACAGGAGTTTGGTTGCACATCAACCTTGACAGACCAGCAGAATTACTAGGAGTACGTATGCTTATTTTATCGCTCAGCGCTCGGTTACAATCACATTCCACTGCATTTTCAGAACTGGTTTGGGGATGCAACGTCTACCGACAACATAGAATACGTTATTCGCAACTCAAAGTATAAACTGGAAGCAGGCCCCCCAGTGTTGGTGCGGTTCTTCGTAAAATACAACACGGGAAAGACCACTCCCAGCGTTAAGACGATACGGCTGAACGGGAAGACTATTTGTACTTCCCAAAGAAACGAAAACGACGCAAAGCCCACGGAGCCTCCTCTACATATCAGCCAAGTGAAGACGGCCTCGTCTGAGAACAATAATCGGCCTAGCTCGAACAACGGAGGGAGCAGACCCTCAAGCAGCGGCAACGCAGGCGCCCAGCTCAGTAACAATAATTCTAACGGTAATAACGGCAGACTGGGAATTAAGCCTGGAGGCAACAGGTAACTTTTAATACATAATATAAACACATTTTAATACATAATATAAACACGTACTTTTTTTATTTTAAATAATATAAATAGTTGGACGACTTGAAATCAAATCATTTTTTTGCAGGAGACCGAGCGAGAACAGCGCATCAAACTCTGGATCTAGTAACAGGTACAGTGAAATAACTTAACTTACTCGCTTTGCAGCGTAAATTAACACGTAAAATTGTAGGCCAACGAGCAGCGATACAGGTAGTGGTTTTTCAGTTAACCAGGATAACGACTCGGATAATGATTCGGATTTTTTCCCAGGAGACTTTGCAGGCGTTCAGTCGCCTTCGCAGAAGAAACCGTCCGTCAGGCCACTGCAAGGCGGTACAAAGTCACCAGGATGCGGCGTAGTCGCTTCCAGGGTCAGCCCGTTGATTTCGCACGGCCAAGACACGGCACCAGGTAAACAACTAACATGCTTGTAGCAGACGAAACGATGCCTTTTTAAAACGTTGCAGGACAGTGGCCCTGGCACGCAGCTCTGTACCTCTCCAAGGGTCTTCAGCTGATGTACACTTGTGGCGCTACGCTCATATCGGAACAGCACATTGTTACGGCAGCTCATTGCGTCACCAAATCCCAAACCAACGTAGCCGTCAACCCAAGCAATATACTGATATATCTGGGTAAGTTTCTTAAACGGTGGTATTAAAAATTGACGCCAGCCCTCGTTCCCTCCTTTTAGGTAAATATGATTTGGTATCGTTTGGGCCTAATTTACAAGACAGGGATGTATCGAAGATATTTGTGCACCCGGAATATAATGCTACGGTGTATTTTAACGACGTGGCAGTTCTGAAGCTGTCAAGGCCCGTATCAGTGACGAACACCGTGCGGCCTTGCTGTTTATGGGATGAGGACAGTGAACTAGAAAATTTGGTCAACAGGCAAGGTGAGTTTGTTTCGAACACTTTTGTTGAGAGCAATAACGCATATTTTATTTTTTTAAGGTACCGTCGTTGGCTGGGGCTTCGACGAGAACGGGGAGCTGTCGAAGAAGCTGATGCAGGCGCAAATGCCGATCGTGTCGACCATAACGTGCATTTACTCGAACAGGGACTTCTTCTCCCAGTTCACCTTCGAGAAGAACTTCTGCGCTGGATTTAGAAACGGTAAGTCGTTTCGGCTTTGTTGGCAAGTTTCAAGAAGGTGTCATTGTAGGTACCTCGGTGTGCAACGGGGACTCGGGCGGAGGCATGGTGTTCCCCAAGAAAGGCACCAGTGGACAGAACACCGTATGGCAAATTAGAGGGATCGTGTCCGTGGGCGTGGCCTTGCAAGGGAGAGGGATTTGCGACACATCGCAGTATATAGTTTTTACCGACGTCGCGAAATACACTCAGTGGATAAGACAGGTTTTATCTAACTAACCCTGACTGTCGACTCATTATTGTGATATAAACAAGTTTTTCTAAGAAAATAAAGTTCTGTTTGTTACAAGACAGTAAGTTAAGTTTAACTGACCGCGTATTTGTGGTTAAGAAATATCCATACAATCTCTTAAAGAGATGCACATGTAAAAGAGAAGGGGAAGTGTACTTCCTGAAATAATGTACTTGGCGTTTCAAAAGAATAAAAGTAAACATTTTTTGCTCCTCATTTTGTTTACTTTTTTTATATCACTGTGTCCTGTAAATTGTAGAAATATTTGTAGAAGAGTTTCCTGGTTCTCTTCCAAGTCAATTATGTTATATTCCTGACGTTTCGATCGTCTTTCCGTGGACTCAGAATTCTATGGAACAAGAACATACACCAACTCATAGCTGCTGAACAATAGAAACACTACTGGAAAATTTCAGAATGAGGATGTCAACGAAGAGCTGGGAAAACCCAAACCACAAAAGTTCATAGAGAAGGAGTTTATGAGGTCATCTTGTAATAATATTAGGAAAAGTATCTTTATTATCGAAAATTCCTATATTAGAAATAACCTAGTCACCGTTACAAATAACAATATAATGATAAATTAATCGTTATTTGATCACCACTATTAAAAAGTAGTTATAACGTTTAAAACCAATTAAATTAAGACTTCTCAAAGGTTTAAATTTAATTTAAAAAATAGCTGACCTGGTCAAACGTTATCTCAAAAGATGGACTCGTAATGTAAATAGTTGTATTGGAGTACCGCAAGGATCAGTCTTAGGTCCTCTCCTTTTTATATCATATAAACAAAACTTTGACAGATATCTATTTGAAACAATTTTTTACATGGCCTACTTGAAAATTAAAAGATTTCTTAATTTGTCGGTTTCTTAAAAGCCTAATATTATTTGAATGATACGTAGGCACCTAACAGGTTTTTAATCAATAAATTAAAATATGTTTTGAGTGTTTTTTGTTTTATTTCAAAAAAATTTGGGAAGAAAATTTAAAAAATCAAATAATGACAACTCCGTTATTTTTGAAAATTAACCATTGTTGTAATATATCATTTGAAAGAGAATAAAAATTGAGTTTTAACCAAACCATAGCCAGCTATGACTTATATTTGAAAAATGAAAACTATCTCAAAATCTAAGAGTTAGTAAAAATAATATATTTTCAAAATCTACTCAAAAAGTGCTCTAAGAATGAAAAAACCGCATTAAAATATTTTCATAAATAAAGGAGTTATAAAGGAAAAATGAAAATTACAAAAATCAGTTACAAGAAATTTCTAACCAAAACTGAATTGTATCAAAAAAACCCTAAATACCCAAGAATTATACTATACCACAACTTCCATAACTTAAAAATGTACTGCAGAATATTTACTAGACACTGTATGGATAAATAAATTAATATGTATGAAAATAATTTCTATTTATAAATAAATTAAGCCTTAGTTTTTATTTGGGCCGCCCTGTACAGAAAACGAACCCATTCGTATTCAACAGACTCACTCTATACCACAATTAACATATTATGAATCTAACAATCCCATATCTGGTATCTCATTAGTGAGGAATTGCCAAAACCAGTTTTTAATGATATATTTACTTATATCTGCGTATAGTGACAACCACAATTTCACGAATAATGAAGTTATTGTTTATTCCTGGAAAAAGTAAATAACCCAAAAGTTTTAAGCGATGGATTATTAAAATACTGTTATGTGTGTTAATACTGAAAATGTGTGTTGAGAATATGGTGAGCCACTTCTATCGTATAATTATTAAATATAACCGTTATGGCCTAGTCAACAAGATGTTGATTTTAAAAATAAATATTTCAAAAGAAGATTCACTTCTTTTGTCGGTCCAAACTTGTTTTGTGCTTATGCAAATCAAGTCTGGTGTAGAACTAAAAATTTATACGTCCACTAACACTGAAAAATAAACGAAACTTATTGTGATTTAATATAACGTAAAAGGTCACCGGTTAACCTTAGCTATCGTTATCGTATTTTGTTGTAATCAAATAGAGCCACAGGCGGAATTCACACCGCACATACAATAATAGTAATTATTTTGTGCCAGATTAATTAAAACTGCAAACCTTCTGAAAATGGGGGTTATTTTAGGCCAGTTGCACAAACTTCATACGACACAATTGGTATGCTATAAATAACAGTATTACCCTTTACGCCTGGTATTCTACAGCCGAACAACGCTTTATTTAAAAGTAATCGTATCATATTTAAATAAACGGCAAAACTTAGCTGCACGTTTGTCGATATAAAGTAATGACCTTATAGTAAAAATATAGATCGTAGAGTAGTCAGTAGTCTCGCTATTAGAAAATAATTTTGTAATTATTGTTTTCTTTCAGAGTATTTTAGCAATTTTGATCATTCTTACGTTATTTTTAAAACCAAATTCTGCCGCAAAGTCCCCGTGCCCTAAAGTCTTCTTATTTGAGCCCGACAAATCTCAAGACGACAGATGGTACGGACTGATTACATTGAACACTGAAACCGACGTACGCGGGGCAGAATTGGAACTACATTTTGACAAATCGGTCATACAACTAGGGGTAAGATTGCACTTATTTATAATTATATTTAATTTAAAAAATTATTATTACGTATTATTTGCAGAACTGGTTTGGAAACGTTAAGACTAATAGTGAGCATACACAATTTACGTTAAAAAATGCCACAAAGTTCATAAGGGCCAACACGCCTGAGAAAGTGGAGATTTTTATCGTATACGATCCATATTATGATTTCCCCTCGCCGCAGCTGACAAAAATTTATTTAAACAGCAGAGAAATTTGTCCTAAATATAAGGGGCAACAAATAAGCAACTTGTAAGTTCAGAATTTGTTTCCGTGTTCCTTTCCATGTTGATTGACGTTCCAACTACTTTGTCGTTGTCTTCGCCTCGTTTCAGGAGAACACGACAAGATGGTCCAAACGTCAAGCATCCAATATCGTCTTTTATTTTGAATGAAAAATTAATGTGTCTCAAGACATTTTTCTAATTGAACCTCTTAAAAGCAAAACCCCACTTTCGAAAACATCTGTCATATACAGGGTGTCCTACTTATCCTGCTCACCATGGGTATCTTGGAAACGGTTAAGAGATACAAGGCAGGTTAAATGACACTAAATGTAGAGCTCATCCTGTTACTATTACGTGCAAAAATGTTTATTTTGATAAATAAGGCAGTTATAAAGGAAAAATGAAAACGACCAAAATCAGTTTTTTGCCTATGAAACAAAAACGAGTTGATTTTACTAAAATATTTTTGCACATAACAGTACGACTTGATATTAGGTATCATTTACCTACCTTGTATCTCTTACCGTTACCAGGATACCCATGGCGAGCACGATGAGCGCAACACCTGATATATTAATATTACGTTTTTCGTTTTTAGACCAGCCATATCAGTAAGCATTAATCTTCCAAATTGTGGTGTAAAACCAATTTATCCCAACGCTTTAATTACAAATGGTAAAAATACAGTTGAAGGTAAGTAACCCGTATCGAGATCTGATCGCCACGAAAACATATGTTGATTCCACAATAAAGTCAGATTCAAGATTATTTGCATTTTCCTGTTCGAAATAAATCTTTCTAATAATCATTTCAGGTCAGTGGCCGTGGCACGTGGCTTTATACAATCTGGCCGGGGAAAAAAAGCAGTACATATGCGGTGGAACGTTAATATCACAAACACGAATATTAACCGCAGCTCACTGCACCACTGAAGAAAGTTCCACCCAGCCCCGTGCCCCTAATTCAATATCTGTAACCCTAGGTAGGTCATAATAAAAGAATAATCTTAAAATGAAAGGACCTTTCATTTTAGTGCCAATTTGCAGTCAACGAAAGACTTAAGCCCTGGACAGTAACAAGTCGCCTAATCCAAAATGCCTTTTATGCAAAATATTATTTCTGTTAAAGGTAAATATGGTACGTACACATTTGGAAAGTATGAGCAGGACAGGGACATATCCAAAGTCATCGTACATCCAAATTTCGAACGAGCAACCCTGCACAATGATATTTCTATTTTGATTACCTCAAAGCCGCTACAAATTACAGACTATGTTAGACCTGCCTGTTTATGGGAAGAGGACATAAATATAAATACAGTTGTCGGCAAAACAGGTAAAGGATATAAAATTATAAAAAACAAGACACATATTATTACATCTTTCCTTTTAACTGTTTTTAGGTACAGTGGTAGGCTGGGGACGAGACCAGAACGACAATGTTATGACTGATCTTTTAATGGAGGCTCAAATGCCTGTTATAGATCGCGAAATATGTCTCCGAGCTCACGAGTCGTATTATGTAAGATTTACGACCAACAATAACTTCTGCGCTGGCTTTAAAAACGGTAAAGACAAAAAAACGCTAGGGTTCATTTTACTGTCACATAATTGATCGTTATTTTAGGCACCTCAGTTTGCAACGGAGACTCGGGCGGTGGACTCGTTTTTGAAAAAACGGGTACCAGTGGCTTCGACGCAAGGTGGCAAATTAGAGGGATCGTCTCAAACTCTATTGCCCAACTTGGGAACGTATGCGACCCAAACTATTATGTGATATTCACCGATGTCGCAAAATACCTGGACTGGATAGACAAGGCCAAGGGTTAGAGAAGAGCAGAAACAATCACTAGTTATTTAATTTATATATTTCACTGTTATATTATAAGTGCCAAATAAAATATACAGCTCAAAACTTTGCATTTGATTTATTAACGTAGCTGTAGGCAACTTTATAACACAAAAAAACTAAATATATTAACTTACTTTTCCTACTCAGTGGCTATAAACGAATCTACCCTTGAGGATTCGGTTCATTATTACTCTACGACCTTCTGGGGTGGACATTCTGGTTTTCCAGCCGTGCCTTTTGATCCTCTTTATTTCGGAAGGTCTCGGAAAGTGAACACGAATGTTTGTGCGCGTGGAGATATTGAACAGTCCCCCAGGGTTAATTTGTGATGCACCCTCGCTAGTTAGTGAGTGGAAATTCAACGTGGGTTGCCAAAGCCTACTGGCGAACGTCGAAATTCGTCTGAAAATAAAATTAACCGATGCAAAGACATAACCTTAATTTAAGAACGTTCTTACTTCATAGGATTTAGCAGACTTGGGGCAAATCTTGTCAAGCCCGACATATTTTACTGTACTGTCTTATCGCTTTCTCAGTTTTGAGTGCTGGATTTTTAAATATAAATAGTTTATTTAATGTAGTGTTTAATCTGCGGACATGTTGACCCTAACATAACCATAACCTCAATTTCACAGACCAATCAAAGTCAAACAAAATCAACACAGTGCACGACCAGCGTTGCCAGATCTGTCACAATCTACACAGAGTACACTGGAGTAAACGAAACTATTTCCTACCACGTGATTGATAAATGAAAAAGATACGATACTAGAAATAGAAGTAGGTTTCGACAACAAAAGTAAAACTTATTTAGATAAGGATGTGAGTACCTCAAAAACGTCGATATCTCTGGTGTAACCGAGAGTTGAGCATCCAATTGGTCGAATGAAAATTAATAATAAACAAACCCGTAAATAACCTTTTAAATCGATGTGTTTACCTAAAATATAGACAAAAAATTTGTCGCATTCCATTCTTTTTTCGAGACGTAAAATATGCTTAATAAACCTTCTTTTCGAATGGCCAATGATGGTATTTAAATTTTATGTGTACCTGCGACGTATTTCCATCGCTAGCTGCAGTAAATCCATATTCTGGCATAGATTTACTGTATACTAATTATATTAGTTCGATCCCTTACAGGAGAAACCATAAACTAGTTGTATCCTACCAGCTCCATCTAAATCGATCAGCTGATCAATTCGCAATTGTTTCCAACCAATCACAATAGTCCTGCGTGATTTCCGCTGGAGCATTCGGATTAATCTACTCCTCTCTCACCTCACCACGGAGATCTGGCATCACTGCGAATTATTATGACAGTCCATGACGTCACTCGGCGGAGATGAGGCGAGCGGGAACTTGAATTGAATTGTTTCTACTGGATTATTGCCCGATATTGACCTTTAACACGAGGGGGGTTTCTTCTCTCCTTAACCTTGGAATGATCCAAAAAGACGATGAATAATTATGGAAATTGCACAAATACCGGTTTATACAATCAAAGCTAGTAGACCACAGATTACAAATATTTTGGTGCCTAATTACTATCATGATTGGGTCTGGTAGACATCGTTTTTGTAGTTTTAAAGACGTCCTTTTGTAAAAGAAAAGCGTTTTCCAGACAAATATTTATATCTCGCAGTTATTTGTGTGAAGTACAATTTAATTTAGTGTTAAGAACTTAGATTTAAGACATTTCTTTACAATGTTTAATTCCTGGCGGAACAGTAAGTACAATAAATAATGTATATAATTAATTGTTGTTATTTATTACTATGCAAAATAAGGAGAAAATAATAATATGTTTAATCTCGACTAAACTCTTTGCTTTACCTTGAACATCCCCGTTCCTGACAAAAACAAATACAAAGGTTAATTTTGCATCCTGCTGAATAAAAATATTGTTTCTGTTCCTTATTTATAGAACAGAATTATTGTTTTTGTTTTTCTTTTCTTTACGTGAAATATTAAATTACCTTAATTTTTTTTAGGTAGCAAACTTCCCTGCAGGATAGAATCAGTTATTATTTTAATTACGTTAGTTATAAACAGCGCTTATTGTCAATTCGTATCGCCATGCCCGAGACTTTTTAAATATGAACCTAGAAATAATAATGAAAATGATCGGTGGTACGGTCAACTTACGTTATTAAGCGATTCGGAATTAGCTGGAGTTTGGCTCAGGATCGTCTTCGACAAACCTTCCATACAACTAGGGGTAAGTATAATATTGCTTCCTTTTTATATCGATACCTTATTGGTTTAATAAATTGCTGCATACATTCATTCGTTTCAGAACTGGTTTGGAGAGGTGGTAACAACAGACAACATAGAATATTTAATTAAGAACAGGAATCATAAACTGCTTGCAAATAAGCCTTTGAACCTAAGGTTCTACTTAAAATATGACACGAGTGAAGCTCCACCGCAACTAACTTCATTCCGATTAAACGCCAAAACAGTTTGCCCAGAAGGGGGTGTTGTCACAGAACCCCCGACCACAACCGGCCAAATTTACGTCAGCAAAGAGAGGGTTACAATTCCTCCGCCCCAGACTAATGTGGAATATTCAGACTTGTAAGTAACAGAAAAAGATAATTCAAAGCAAAAAAATGATATGGCGTTTTTAACTTGCGAGTTGCTACCCCATGAAATGATCCCATATCTGTCTACATAGTTGTTGTTTCAAAGTTTGAAAAATACATAATTTTAAAACTTCTAAGACTTACTAACTACTCCAGTTCACTCGTTACAATATTACGTAAGTCATTTACATATATCATAAACAAAATGGGACCCGTTATACTACCTTGTGGCACTCCAGTTTTATTATTCAATATTTCTGATTTGATTTTCCTTTTTTAAACTATTTAGCCCTCAGTAAGGCATGATCTCACTCACTCGAGTGCATTTACCCTAATCGCATATTTTTCTTAAAGGTATAACAATATACCGTCGAAATATAAAGTTTGTTTTAATCTTCTAGCGGTCGCCCTGGAGCAGGCGGAGCAAACCAAAATCCAGACGACAAAGATTTTTTCCCAGGGGATTTTCACCTATTAAACAGACCCAACAATGATATATTAGGTGGTACATGTGGAGTTGTCATTGTAAGTAGAGATTTATAAACTAATTTTTTTCTGTGGATTGATTGCGAAATTAGAAGCAAGTTTTTATTGTTAAACATGTTCACTGTGAATCTGGCCGGCGACTTTGCATGTTTTTCATTTCAGGAAATGTAAAAGAGGTAATCAAGATTATGTATCCGTATAGTTACCAAGTCCAAAGTCACTGATGTCATCGTACAACATATTTTTTAATTTTCAGAAACTGGTTTTAATAATCAATTGACAACAGATTATAAAAAAGCTATTTACATTCCATTGTTGTTTGAAGCCATAATTATATTTGGTATTTGGTGGCATATGTTAAAATTCTTTTACTTTTTCAAATTGCAAAATGCTGTTCCTATATTTATTATTTAAATAATTATTGGAATAAATTACATATGTTTTTTTAATATTACAATTTCTAATAAATGAGGCTGCATTAATTGAGAAAAACGTGATTCTAGAATATATATATATTTATCTATGTTGTCATTCTATTAATATTGATAAACAAACTTATTTTGATCTTTTTATAACGATGTATATTATCCACTATTCCAAACAAACTATATATTAAGTAGTAACTAATTTAAAGAAAATAAAAAATGTGAAAACCTTTCATATTAATCGATAATATGGGAAAATTATATACTATTTATGGAAACAATAGTACACACATTTGATTAGGTTGTTTGTTAGTTCTCTTATTAATGAAATAATGAAATTGAAAAATAACTTAATTGAATTACGTTTTTTCTTCGAAAATATATGATCCCATTAGTAACGAATATAACTAAGTGCTCGTAAATAATTTTTTCTGCAAATTTTAGAGACAACCACGGCCTCTAATTACGCATGGCCAAGCCACACAAGAGGGCGAGTTCCCCTGGCACGGCGCATTGTACCACGCCACAGGAATAGATTTGACCTACATCTGCGGTGCTTCCCTGATCAGTAAAATCCACCTGATAACCGTTGCACATTGTGTGACTCGAATGAAAAGTCAAACTACCTTGTCACCTGAAAATCTTGTCGTTTATTTAGGTGAGTTAAAAATACGTGGTCTCTCACGATATTTACCTTGGGTTGTATTTTTAGGTAAATTTTACTTAAAAACTTGGTCTAATCCAGGAGTGCAGGATAGACATGTCAGCAAAATAATAGTCCACCCGAAATACTCCCCAGAGAAGTTCAGCAATGATTTGGCCATATTGAAAATATCACGCCCAGCTCAAATAACAGATTACGTAAGACCAGTTTGCCTGTGGGAAGGTCCAAACGTCTTGAACAATATTGTTGGAAAATTAGGTTTTATTTTTCTCTAAATACATTTTCCACCGCCAAACATTGAGGTAGGTCGGGAAAAGATTGTTATGAGCCTATATAATACTATTTTAGAAAAACTACCAAAATAACTTGAACATTTCCGGCATCTATAATTCACCCTGTAACGTTAAATCAGTCACGCCAAGCGGTACATGCTATATCGACTTTTAATGCTCATTCAGTCTCTTCTTGTTTACTACCTCAATACCCCGTTTTTATTTAAGGTTATCCTATAAATTCTACTTGCATTTTCAGGAACGGTAGTCGGATGGGGATTTGATGAAACTGGGAGAGTCACAGAAGAACTAAACAAAGCCCATATGCCTGTCATAGAGCAACAGACCTGTCTTTATTCGGTCCCCGAATTTTATTCGAGATTTACCTCGGATCACACATTTTGCGCTGGCTTTAATAACGGTAAGAAAATACACACTGCGCTTATTATTTTTAAAGTTATGTGTCAAGTTTTCATTTGTGACGCCATTTTTCAAAAAGAAGTTAATTATTTGTTTTCATATATTCCGCAGGAACGTCAGTTTGTAACGGAGATTCCGGTGGTGGAATGGTTTTTCCCAAGCCTGGATCTAACCCGGACAATCCCGTATGGCAACTCAGGGGAATGGTTTCAATAAGTGTGGTTCTTCAAAACCAATTCAAGTGCGACTCGAACCATTATGTCGTTTTCACGGATGTAGCCAAATATTCTAACTGGATTAAAAATGCTTTAACTCTGTGATTAACAATATTTGTTCAAATTAAGTGTAATTTATGTAAGGCGCTAGAACATTATCTCAGCCGATGTGACATAAAAGTTAGCCATATATAAAATCTCCACCTCCGTTAAGCCAAATAACCATCAATGGATCAATTGTCATTTTACTAAGAGTAAGCAAGCATAAAGCTCAAATATTAGGGAATATGATTTATATATATCTACATGCAGACGTTTCTTAAATTTTGTTAAAAAGTGCCAGTCATTTTATACTATCAAAAAGAAGTACTAGTTTGGTTTATTGAGCTACGTAGAAGTACGTCAACAATTATACAAGAAATCTAGTGCTAATTACTATGTCTAAACTATTTAACGATGTTGACGATTTATTACAGAAATTATATAACTCAAGTTCATTAAAAATATTTTTCGAAATGTGGTTTTATTCAGAAAGTCTAATAATTCAAAGGTTTTTCATTTTATTTTCACTACCCTATGATTCATTGGGCCTCTAATAAAGCATTAAAACGTAAATTTTCATTTCGCTGTACAGAAATATTATAAAATCAAATAAAAATGCAAGTATCTACAAATTTTTATTCTTAGGATCGGGTTTGTTTCTACAATTAACGGATATCCGTCTATCCTTGTATACTTTGTCTCCTTTAAAAACACTGAGTTCATTACTCAAAACTTCATGCGTGTAATTAAACCGAGCAGTAATTTTCATAAGGTACAGTGACCTACGCTTTAGTAAAATATCAGCATACAGATTTCTATTTTTACCGTGTACCAATCTCATCATGCTATCGGTTAATAAACTCGATCCCGTTACTGCATCTCCGCAAAACTGAAATGGTTACGATAACTATAACAAACTATCCTACTGTAAACTTACTCTTATGGCATCAATGTGAGCTTTATTATAACCATTCTCTGGCATGTGCATGAACTTAGTAGGGAAAGCAACTCTTACCCTGTTCAAAATTTTGGGATTTGCCTAGTTCCAATTTAATCGTTCAGATTCTCTTTAACCAATGTTACTATTCAACTTGCATACGACATGATAAATAGCTGTGAACTTACATCATCCCAGTGATCAAACTCGTATCATAACTTTTTCATGTCAGGATTAACCTCGTCTTATATAGATTTCATCTTCACTTACGAAATTGTAATGGACTGTCACAGAATTAACCAAATCGTCTGCTTTAGCATTTTCGTCTGTAAATTCCCTACATAGTCGGAATTATAAGATGGATAGTTGTCTTGTACTGAAAACGAATAAATATCTGCATTACTGCATATAATATTGCCATAATATGCTTAAACAAACCCGTTTCAATCTGAGAAATGAAGCGTACCTTTTTAACACAAATAAGGCCTCTCTTAAATAATGTTTCGCAAATTATTATTTCATAACTATTCATTCACGCATTCAGTGTGGCAAAACTTTATGTGGTTTTGAATATATATTTACAATCTAAAAATAAATCACACATTGACATTTCCACTTTTTAAAGGTTATGTTGACATACTTTATACTTTTGTTTTTATTTGGCCATCACTCCAAAGCCCAAATCAAACTGCTAAAATTAAATCAAAACAACGTATGACCCGCGTTGCCAGATTTCTTACTTGACAGTAAAATATCACAAATATATTAACTTTTTGACATAATTACTTGTTTTCTCTTTGTTTTCTTACAGAAAGATGCCACAAATAACTTTTAGACAAAATTACTTGTTTTATTTAACTACCTTGTGCAGTTATTTACTTCACTGCCTTGTTGAACTTCTTAAATAAGAAATTCATAAGTTCCCTTCATTCGAGTGACAGATTGTCTTCGTAAGTTTAACTTGCTCTGAAAATGATGTACCGTAGCAAGATTTTTGACATTCTTACGATATACTAGTAATTATAGCCAAATTTTTGCATTTCTAAAGCCTCAAAGGCTAAAAATTAACGCTGATTGGTTAGATATAAGCAGTGACTGTATCGCTGATATAAGTTTCCTACCTCGTGATTGGTTGAGAGTAAGATGGAGACACATAAAAGGGCGTGTGTACCTCAGGTACATCGAAATTAATAGCACACAAACCAGAAGTAACCTTTCAAATTTGAGTGCTTACCTAAAATGTAGGCCAAATAATTGGTTTGTCATTTATGAATGAGATTTCAGAAACTGTCGTCTCTTATGCTGCCTACTCTTTGTTCATGTCGTAAAAATATGCGTAATTAACGTACTTTCCAAATGACCAATGACGACATTTAAACTCTGTATATCTTGGTGCATTACCATTACTAGCTTTCTGTGGTAATCCTATATTCTAGCCAACCAGCGCCATCGTAATTGATCAGCTGATCAATCCGCAACTGTTTCCAACCGATCACATTACTCCTGCCTAGCTTGTGATTTCTGCTCTGGAGTACACCGAGTGTTCTAATCCTAACTTCACCACGGAGATCTGGCATCGTTGCCGATTTTGTATGGTCAACTCATGACGTCATTTGGTGAAGATGAGCGGGAATTTGAAATATTTGAATTGTCCGATATTGACCTTTACACAAGGGGGGTTTCTTCTCTTCTTAACCTTGAATGATCCAAAAGGACGATGAATAATTATGGAAATTGCACAAATACCGGTTTATACATTCAAAGCTAGTAGACAACAGATTACAAATATTTTTGTGCCTAATTACTATCATGATTGGGTCTGGTAGGCGTTGTTTATATAGTTCTAAAGAGGATCTTTCTTAAAAAAGAAACTTTTATATCTTGCAGTTATTTGTGTTATGTTCTACAATATAATTTGATTTTAAGCAGAAACTTATTTAAGATTTAGACATTTCTTTAAAATGCTCAATTCCTGGCGGAACGGTAAGTACAATAAATAATGTACATAATTAATTCTACTATTAGTTTACCGTTCTGTAAACTAACTACCACTGTTATTTATTACAAAGTAAAATAAGGAGAAAATATATTTGATCTTGACTAAATTCTTTGCTTTACCTTGAACATCCCCGTTTAATCTTCTATACGTATATATTTAAATTCCTGTTTCTAACAAGAACAAATACAAAGGTTAATTATGCAGTCTGCTGATTAAAATATTTTTACTAATCCTTATTTATAGAACTGGATTATTGTTTGTAGTTTTTTTTCTTTACGTGAAATATTAAAATACTTTGCTTTTTTTTAGACAGAAAGCTTCCCTGCAGGATAGGATCAGTTATTGTCATAATTACGTTATTTATAAACAGCGCTTATTGTCAACTTGAATCTCCATGCCCGAAACTTTTTAAATATGAACCTAGAAATAATAATGAAAATGATCGATGGTACGGTCAACTTACGTTATCAAGCGAATCAGAATTAGCCGGAATTTGGCTCAGGCTAATCTTCGACAAAACTTCCATACAGCTAGGGGTAAGTATTAAATATGATTTAATAAATTTGCTGCATACACGTTTATTCCTTTGTTTCAGAACTGGTTTGGAGAGGTGGTAACAACAGACAACGTAGAATATTTAGTTAAGAACAGGAATCATAAACTGCTTGCAAATACGCCTTTGAACATAAGGTTCTACATAAAATATAATCCGAGTGAAACTCCGCCGAAACTAGTTTCGTTTCGATTAAACGCCAAGACAGTTTGCCCAGAAGGAGGTGTTGTCACAGAACCCCCAACCAGTACCGGCCAAATTTTCGTCAGCAAAGAGAGGACTACGACTCCTTCGCCCGGGAATAACGGGGGAGGTTCTGGCACTATATTGTAAGCAACAAAAAATAATGTTAATTCACTTATTTCAGAGAAATGGTTTACTATGACAAAAAAATTAAAAGTTTGTTTTAATTTTTTAGTATTCGGCCTGGAGGAGGCGGATCTCTACCGACAAACAAAGACACAGATGACAAAGATTTTTTCCCAGGGGATTTTCACCTATTAAACAGGCCCAACCAAAATGTTTTAACCTCTGCATGTGGAGTTGTCATCGTAAGTAGTTTTATAAACCAATTTTCTAGGATAAGAAATGGCACTTGTTACCATTTATGAAGTTTTTCTGTAGATACAAAAGTACATTTCACCTGAATTGCTACATATTATCTTTATTCCACCGATAAGACGTATGAATACGAAATTAGCGTCAAGTTTTTATTGTTAAACTCGTTTACTGTGAATCTGGTTGGTGATTCACATTTCGGGATATACAATAGAAGAGATAATCAAGATAAATATTTTGCATCTATTTAGCTACTAAAAGAAATATTTTATAATACTTAATGGATATATTTATTTATTTATGAATTAAATAATTATAGGCATAAATTACGTATTCGTTTCTGGTGTCAAGAGGTTGTTAAATAAATAGGGTACATTATTGAAAAATGCATAATTCTAGAACACATGTTTTTGTCTACGTTGTCAACATATTTTTATGTTTATTGTATTTTGATGTTTTTATAATGATGTTTATATTATATTTATATTACTTATTATCGATTAACATTTAAAATACCATTTCTAACTGATATATTTTACAAACCAAGGATTATTACGTCACTATTTCCCCTTAGTATTTCGTTAAGGTCATTCCTATTTTTGTTTCAGACATTGACGTAATCAAATTGAAAAATAACTTAATTTAACTAACGTAATATATGGAAAACAACCTTTATTATTGTATTAAGTGCTCACAAATAATTTTTTCTGCTAATTTTAGAAGCAACCACGACCTCTAATTACGCACGGCCAAGCCACACATGAGGGCGAGTTCCCCTGGCACGCCGCATTGTACCAAGCCTCAGGACTAGATCTGACCTACACCTGTGGTGCTTCCTTGATTAGTTTAACTCACCTGGTAACCGTTGCACATTGTGTGACTGAACCGAAAAGTGACACTCCCGTGTCCCCCGAAAATCTTGTCGTTTATTTAGGTGAGTTAAAAGTACTTGGTCTCTCATGCCGTTTACCTTGGCATGTATTTTCAGGTAAATTTTACTTAAAGACATGGTCTAATCCAGGGGTACAAGATAGACATGTTAGAAAAATAATAGTCCACCCGAAATACTCCCCTCAGACGTTCAGCAATGATTTGGCCATATTAAAACTAACCAGCCCAGCTGAAATAACGGATTATGTAAGGCCGGTTTGCCTCTGGGATGACTCAAACACCCTGGACAGTATTGTTGGAAAATTAGGTTTTATTTTTCTCTAAATACGTTTTTCACCGCCAAACATTGAGGTAGGTCGAGAAGAGATTGTTATGAGCCATGTAATCTACGCGTTATTCTTTGTTTCCGGCATCGCTTGCCTATACATCTTTTAATATTATTTTAGAAAAATTGCCTTTACACTGACTTTTAATACTCGTGCAGTCTCTTCTTGTTTACTACCTCAATGCTACAAGTAGCTTCCAATATTGCAAATCGGAATCATTTTTGTAGTAGGATATTCTATAAAATTTACTTTAATTTTCAGGAACCGTGGTTGGATGGGGATTTGATGAAACCGGGAAAGTTACGTCAGAACTAACCAAAGCCCATATGCCGGTCATAGCGCAACAGACCTGCCTTTATTCGTTCCCTGAATTTTATTCGAGATTTACCACGAGTCTCACATATTGCGCTGGCTTTAATAACGGTAAGAAAATACACGCAACGCTTATTATTTTTAAAGTGATGCGGTCTGTCTCTGCCGCCATTAAGTTATCATTAACGATGCCATTTTTACAAAAAGTTAATTATTTGTTTTCATATATTCCGCAGGAACGTCAGTTTGTAATGGTGACTCGGGAGGTGGAATGGTTTTTCCCAAGGCTGGATCCAACTCCGACAATCCCGTTTGGCAGATCAGAGGATTGGTTTCAATAAGCGTCTCTCTTCAAAATCAATTCAAGTGCGACTCGAAGCATTATGTTGTTTTCACGGATGTCGGCAAATACTCGGACTGGATTAAAAATGCTCTAACTCTGTGACGAACAATATTTATTTTAAAATTAGGTTTAATTAATGAAAGGCGCTAGAACATCATCTCGCCCGATGTGACGTGAAAAGTGTTTTACACCATAAAAAAAGTACTAGCTTGGTTGATCGAACTAAAAAGAAATACGCCAACAATAATGTAAAAAATCTAGCGCCCATTGCTTATGTCTAAGGTATTTAAGATGGACGTTTTATTACATAAATTTTATACCTTTAGTTTAATAAAAATATTAATCAAAACTGTCCATTAATTCAGGACATGAGCGTTTTATTTTCAATATTGGGTCTCATCAACGTAAATTTCCGATTCGCTGTACTGGAATATTATAAAATAAAATAAATTTACTAGTATCTACAAATTTTTATTCTTAGGATCGGGTTCGTTTCTACAAATAACGGATATCCGCCTATCCTTGAATACTTTTTCTCCTTTAAAAACACTGCGTTCATTACTCAAAACCTCATGCGTGTAATCGAACCGAGCAGTACCTTTCATAATGTACAGTGATCTACGCTTTAACAAAATATCGGCATACAGATTTTTATTTTTATCGTGCACTAATCTCATCACGCTATCGGTTAATAAACTCAATCCCGTTACTGTGTCTCCGCAAAACTGAAATGGTTACGATAAGTATAACATAAACTATTCTATTGCAAACTTACTCTTACGGCATCAATGTGCGGTTTAATATAACCGTTCTTATCTAAATCTAGTATGTGGACGAACTTTAACTGAGCTACACCAGGTGGGAAGGCAACTTTTCTCACCCTGTTCAAAATTTTGGAATTTGCTTCGTTCCAATTTAATCGCTCAGTTTCTCTATAACCATGGATTGCCTATAACCAATGTTATTATTCAACTTGCAGACGATAAGTGGCTGTGAACTTACGTCATCCCAGTGATCAAACTCGTATCGTAACTTTTTCATGTAAGGATCAACCTCGTCTAATATAGATTTCTCCTCATCTTCACTTAAGAAATCGTAATGGACTGACATGGAATTAACCAAATCGTCTGCTACATTGGCATTTTCGTCTGTAAATTCCTTACATAGTTGAAAATAAGCTGGACAGTTGTCTTGTACTGAAAACGATTTGCATTATTGCATATACAATTGAAGTAAGCTTAAACAAACCTGTTTGTATGGCTTTAATCTGAGACACAAAGCGTAGATTTTTAACAGAAATTGAAATGAAGCTTTTCTTAAATAATGTTGCACCCGTTATTGTTATCATAACTATTTATTGTTGCATCCAATTTGGGAAAATAATTACTTAATTGGCTTTTAATATTTGTATCACTATCACTATCTAAGAATAAACTATCACAAGACATCACAAATTGACAACCATAACCATAGTTTTACTTTTTTTAAGGTTATGATGTTGAGTTGACAATTTTGACATTTCTCTTCAACTTTTTTTTATTTTAACATGGAGGCTTTTCGATTCAATAGCCATAATTCTAAGTGGTTGTTGTATCGCTATAACCTACTTCATTATTATGAGTAACCAGATAATGGACTATACAATTTTTGGCGCTTTAGGCAACCAACAATACGCGACTATCTACCCCTACGTTTACTTCTTCGTCTGGGTATACTGAGTGAGTATTGAAAGTAAGTTACGTTATTTAGTTTCTGTGTTATAAAATTGACAATATATTTTATAATTACTGGCTGCGTTAATAAATCAAATGCAAAGTTTCGAGCTCTATATTTTATTTAATACTTTGACATGTAGCGGTGGAAAATATAAATTAAATTGCTAGCGATTGTCCCGGCTACTCTCTATGTCATGACCTGTTGTATCCAGTCCAGGTATTTGGCGACATCAGTGAATATCACATAATAATTTGTGTCGCATTCGGTTCCCTTTTGGGCAATAGTGTTCGAGACGATTCCCCTAATTTGCCATCTTGCGTTGATGCCCCTAGTACCCGTTTTTTCAAAAACAAGGCCACCACCTGAGTCTCCGTTACAAACCGAAGTGCCTAAAATATAAAATAATGGTCAATTATGTGGCAGAAAAGTCCGGCAGTAGAATAAACCCTAGTGTGTTGACTTACAAACGGGGTTTTATAATATCTTATCGTTACCATTTAGAAATCCAGCACAGAAGTTATTGTCATTCGTGAATTTTGCAAAATATGTGCTTTGAGATAAGATACATTTTAGGCGATCCACAACAGGCATTTGAGCTTCCATTAGAAAATCGGTCACGTTATTGTTGTTTTCGTCTCTTCCCCAGCCTACGACTGTACCTAAAAATGATTAAAAAGATTAAAATTACAACCTTTTTTAAATAAAGAAGCATTTAGTTTTTTAAATTTCGGCCTAACTGAAATATAGAACACGTTTTATTGCAGCGCTGACGTTACGAATAAATATTTTATTTTTTTTACCTATTTTGCCAACAACAGAATTTACATTTATGTCTTCTTCCCATAAACAGACTGGTTTAACGTAGTCAGTAACTTGTAGCGGCTTTGATGTAATCAAAATAGCAATATCGTTGTACAGGGTGGATCGTTCAAAATTGGGATGTACGACGACTCTGGATATATCCCTGGCCTGCTCATTTTTTCCAAGTAAGTACATGCCATATTTACCTTTAACAGAAATAATATTTTGCATAAAATTAGCACTAAAATGAAAGATGCTTTCATTTTAAGTTTACTCTTTGTTATGATCTACCTAACGTTACGGCTACTGAATTAGCATCACGGGGCTTTGTGGAAGTTTCTTCAGTAGTGCAGTGAGCTGCGGTTAATATATGCTTTTCCGATATTAACGTCCCGCCACATATGTACTGCTTTACTTCCCCTTCTAGTTTATATACTGCTGCATGCCATGGCCACTGACCTAAAATTAAGACAGATATTATTAAAAGTAACAAAAACTGCAACTGAATTTCAAACAGGAAGATGCAAATAATCCTAATCCAATTTTATTGCGGAAATATGTATCACTTACCTTCAATTGTATTTTTGCCGTTTGTAATTAAAGCGATAGCATTTATATGCACACCACACTTTGGATGATTAATGTTTATTGTTAAAGATAGTCTAAAAAGGAAAAACATTGTAATGGGTACTTATAAAGGGTGTTTTTGAAAACGGTTTTGGTTTAATAAAGTTCATTTAGAAAAGCGGACACGACAAGGTGGTTGGAACGTCAATAATCAATATGAAAGTTTATCAGCTGAAAGTTTTAGAATAAAATTACTGTCCAGTTTTAATGAGAGCTTTCGATAACTTTCGTTGATGTTACAATATGGCCTTTTGCCTTCATATTTTAAAAAAAACTATTTTAACTTACGTGTTATTTATTTCTTCCGCCTCATAATTAGGGCATATTTCTCTACCGTTGAACAAGATTTTTGTCAACTGTGGCAAAGGCAAATCATAATAATCGTAAACGACGAAAATTTCCACCTTCTCAAGCGTGTTAGCTCGTAAGGTCTTTTTCTCATTTTTTAACGTAAATCGGGTATGGTCGGAGTTAGTCCTAACGTTTCCAAACCAATTCTGCAAATAATACACAATAATAATTGTTTAATTAATTATTATAAATAACTAGTCTTACTCCTAGTTGTACGACTGGTTTATCAAAATGTAGTTCCAATTCTGCCACGTTTACGTCAGTTTCAGGGTACAATTTAATCACTCCAAACCATCTGTCTTCTTGTGATTTATTGGGTTCAAATAAGAAATATTTAGGACACGGGGACTTTATGGCGGCTGATTTTGCTTTTGAAAATAGTATGAAAATAATCAAGAGTGCTAAAATACTCTGGAAAAAACATGTTTAGGTAAGAAAAATGAAAGAGAAAATTTAGAATTTTTTTTTCAGGTTTAAAAAAAAATAGTTTTAATTAGTCTGGTAGAAAATTATTATTATTATCGTACATGCTGTGTGAATTCGATCTGTGATTCTATATAATTAAACAAAATATGATAATTAAGGTTAACCTGCGACCTTTTACGATCGCTGGATATTAAATCACAAGTTTTGTTAATTGTTCAGTGTTGGAAATATAAATTTTTTATTGTATACCAGACCTAATTTACATAAGTATAAAAGAAACTTCTTTTAAAATAATTATTTTTATATATTATTGGCTTGTGTTCTGTCTCAATATCTTATTAATTAGGCATTGTGGTTAAATTTAATAATACAATAGAATTGGCTCACCATATTCTCAACACAAATATTCAAAATAAACACACTTAACAGAATTTTAATAATCCATCACTTAATGTTTTGGGATTTTTACTCTTTCCTGGAATAAATAACTTCATTATTCATAAAATTGTAATTGTCAAAACTCAAATACAAGTAAATATAATATAATTAAAAACTGGTTTTGGCAATTCTTTATCCATGAATAGAGATACCAGATATGGTACTGTTCCTTGGATGCATATGTTAATTTGATATAGAGTGAACCTCTTATCGAATAGGTTTGATTTTATACAGAGCAGCCCAAATAAAAACTAAAGCTTAATTTTTGTATGAATAGAAAACCCGCTATTTATACATATTTATTATTTATTATACACTTCAGCAAACATCAAAGCGGCCAAATTCAACCACTTACGTTCCTTCGAGGGCAAAACTTCCGCCATACTTGGTCCATCATTGTGATTTAATTAATTTGCTCTCATTAGGGGAAATAAAATTCAGGTTTTACAAATAAACTCAATGACTTTATTTGTGAAAAAAACATTTTACATAATTGCTGATTTCATAAATTTTGACAATATTTCTCGGAAATCAATCGCAGAAACAAAAACATCACAAACTAATTAAAAAACTATCAACAGTTTGAAAATTAATCTGTGCGGCTTTTATAACATTTCACAATAAAAACGTATGAATATTAAATTACAACTGTTGAAAATGAAAGTAGTACTTAGATCAACTAAGTAAATAAAACAAATTGAGGTGCCAGATAGTTCGTTTTAGATCAATTAATAAAAAAAATAAACATTAAGGCACCTTAGTATCTACAAAGCACCTCTTTTGCCTAATATTCAACAAATACAAAGTAGGCAAGTTAACAATGTGGTGCCGTCATTTCATAATTAATAAAAAAAACTGGGAAAAAACGAGGCCAAGCCCAGCTCTGGCCGTTTTCCCAAAACCGATGATTTGCTTTTCAAAAGATGAACAGTGGCCACTACCTTATGAACAAATTATGCATGTTTAAAAAAATATGGAATGGAGTAAAGTTACCTTAACTGCCAAAAGATATTCGTGTTTCATTTTTAAAATTACATATGTCTATCATTAGAAATTCGGTCACAAACAATAAACTGAAGAAAATTAAACCTCACATGGAGAACTGTAACTGTAGCGAAACTTTTATCAAGTATGTATCACCCATACTAGAGCGTCAAAATTTTGTATTCATGATCTCTACATCGACTCGATATTTGATAAAAATTCCCATCTACACGTTTTCACACGTAAACTTTGTGACCTTACTATCTTGAACTCTGACAAACTTTTCTAATTTTAGAAAATAACAATTAACAAAACTAAAAGAATATAACAAAAAATAACAAATTTTTAGAGGGGGTGTTGTCACAAACAAAAAGGGCAAGGCTAAAGGTTAACGTTGCAGAAGTTTCATGGAACGAACCTGCGTTAGGCTACTTCAGATCTACTTTTTTGAGTAACTTTAAATAAGTAAAATATCGCTTGACACGTAAATGTTGGCGATGGTCAACCCGATATCACTGATGGATTTGTAAATAGTATCAATTTTATGTATACATCCTGAAAATATGCGCGATCTTAAACTACATATGTTTTTTGTAACAATAATAATAAGCTGAGTTTAACATTTCGTTTATTTTGATTTTAGATTTTGCACTATTTTACACAAAAAAAAAATCGTGTCGTCTTGACAAAAAACTGCATTTTTCGTTACCGGATTCGATTGGTAAGTCACGTCGTAACAAAAATCTACATGGAATGCAGTCGTTCCATCCTCGCGCCTGGCAAAATGGATACTACGAGGGTTCCAGGGTGTGCGAGGGAGCCAAAAAAACTTAGAGGAACAAATCTCGCCTTATACACTTGAGAATAAACCGAGATTTAGTAACTTCTATCGCACCGTACTTTCGTGACAAATTACAAAAAATAAATAAATAATAAATATCTGCAACACCAAAGCTTAACCTCACGGCATTTACTGGAAACGGGAACAAAAGGACCGAAATGAGGAAAAAAAAGGGCTATTAAAATTTACCTAAAAAAAAAAACTGAATTTACCGCTAAGGATTAGGCCCGTGGGGATTGCCTTGGCCGGGATGCTGATGCATGAGTACCGGCATGGGATGCTGTGGGGGAGGAGGCGCCTGTTGCAGATACTGCATGCTCTGCATCATGTGTGGTTGCGCAGGAATAATGGGGTACATAAGCGGAAACTGGTGGTGTCCTTGCGGAGGAGGAGCTGCCTGGCATTGCTGGGGCGGTGCCTGGGGGCCCTGCGCCGGGTTGTACTGGGGAGGTTGAGCGGGCGAGGGCGTCTGGGACTGGTGCGGGTTCGGCGGCAAATATTGTATCTGTGGGGAGGTGTCGTACATTCTAACGGCAGTATGCATCGGCTGGTAAGCTTGATTCATGCTCGGGGGGTAGATAAATTGCTGTAAAGGGGCTGGGGCTAGCAGAGGCTGGCCGGTGGCGGCCGCGACCTGCATCTGGGACGCCATGTCCGTACGCATCTGACTCATCGGTACTGTAAAAGAAACAATTCAAGTATAAGTTAAAAAAAAAAAACAGATTGGCAAGGAGTAAGGGCGACTAAATATTTGATTAGGCTTACTGCGTTTTATTCTGTTGCCTTGCGGTGGTGCCTGATATTGCGGCTGGCTGGTCATTACGTGGTACACAGGCATCATGACCGGCATCTGCTGTTGCACTCCTGGTCCGCCCACCGACGCCGGTATATACGGGCTGTGGCTTGGGGTCTGTGGCGTATGGGGCCTGCTAGCGGAAGGCGTGCTAGGCGACCTGAAATAACGACAAACGAATGAGCAACGTCATTTCTATACAAAACTATCGATAAGTAAGAATATTTAAGCAGCTACCTTGGTTGAAAAGGTTTGGCCGAGGGATTCAAAACAAACTCCTTGGCGTTTGGATTCAGCGTGGATTTCTTGAGGGTGTTTGTAACTTTTTCTATGCTGTCCTGCTGGGGCGACAGCGACTGCTGAGGCTGTGGTGGGGATGCTTGCTGCGGAGGTTTGTTTGGAGGCGAGATTGATTGAACTTGAACCTAAAAATAAATAAATAAATAAATATTTTAGGCAATATTAATTTCAGTAATTGTTACGATTCCTGCTTACCTGTTCAACCACGGGAGGTGGTCCCTGCATCTGGGGCTGCTCGCTCTGCACCGGAGCCAACTTGAAATCTTGAGCAAAGGCGTGCAAATCCTTAACAGTATCGTCCCTATGCCTAGGGGGGTGGATGGGAACGTTCACTTCCTGCTGCTTCATCTCCGGCTGATACTGTTGCTGATTCTGGACAGCCTGGTTGTAAACGTTCCTCTGCGGGCGCTGTGGCACTGGCTTCGTGTCCCCGTTCATCTGAGGCTTGGGGGTGTGTTGCTGATGTTGCTGGACTGGGGGAGGGGGCACCTGCCGCACCTGCACAGGCTGTTGGTACTGATGTGGGGGCGTCTGCGAGTGGTGGGGCCTGCCGTGGTTCGGCACGGGATGCTGCGGGGGCTGCTGCTGTTGAATGTTCATCTGGGGTGGATGAACGTTGGCGTTCTGTATGTGTTGTGGCTGTGGCTGATTGTGAGGGACTGCAAAAAATTCTACGATTGTCGCAGATTAAAAAAATGCCGACACTAAATCGACGGATATTTACCTTGTTGTACGTGTACATTGTTTTGATGGGGCGAGGGGTGAGTGGGGTAGCTCATGGGAGGCCTGGTTTCTTTCGGGGAAGGTGTGTTTTGACTACTACTGCTCTGGCTTGGTGGTGGCGTGCTCCTTACCAATTTGCCACTGTTTTGATTCTTCCGTTTCGCAGGAGGGATATATTTACCTACGGACATGATAGCGCTTTAAAATAGAGTCGCTTTGTTTCAAATAATATACCTAGAGGTATATTACCGTTACTTTACTTAACAGGAAGTTTATTTACCATTCGACATCAGGACCTAAAAACCAGGAGTGAACGTCCAATACATATTGAACACGGCCTGTTTTAAATTGTTATCACTATACACATTCTGTATTGCTTTTAGCACGTTCCTACGCTCTACTTACCGTTAGTATTAGATTCTTGATGTGGGCGGACGACTGCCGCGAAAACAGTCTCCTCGTCGCCATTTTCTAATTCTAATCTGGCTTTATGCGCAGGCTGGTTCTCTATTTCGTTCGCGATCAGGTTCGCCTTGGCCTCGGCCTCTTTGTAGTCGGCGGTGTCGCTCTGCTGCAACGGGACAGTGTAGCCTATGAGCGATTGGTCGAAGGTGCTCTGCACCCCGTAATCTTGCTCGTTTTTCCTGAACATGTCGTTGGCGTCCCAACCGTTCGCGGCGTCTAATTCTAAAGGCATGTCCGCTCCGTTTATGCCCGAGTCCCACGGTTCCAATTCTCTCTCTTCCAATTTTGAAGTACCTGCACAACGAAATATATAGAAAACGTACAACGCAGTTTTATTTATGCGTTAATTGATTTAAATTTTTTTTCAAATTCGTATCTTTTCGGATAACACCCACAGTAAACATCCCACGCGCACTTACGTTTAGAACACTTGAACTGGTCTCTGTTATCAACATTATCTAACTCCACTAATTTGCATGTAATGTGTTTGAAGGATTTGAAGTAATGGCCGGTTATTAAATTCTTTTGCAAAATATATCCAACACACAAACACAACTTTCTTCTAATCTAATGCTGGGGATACATGAATAGATCCAAACAGGTTCACTGACCTTCCCGTCTGTATATAATACATTAAAAAAATAAACAATTTGGAAACTACTACATCACGTGTAACAATGCTATTTTTATCATTTATCACCTACGGATCAGGCTGTGCTTAAAATATCCCGATTGAGGTGACATGCAAATCCAAATAAATATTGTAGATATATAAATTATGCTTGGTTTAATCACACTTACCATTAAGTCTAGCTGAAATTGCGGTGTCTGTTTGAAAAGTATCTCGAGTTGGATAATCTAGATCTACATCTTTCGCCACCATTGTCAAAATATCACCAGCTTTGAAAATGAGCTTGTCTACAAAAGTTTCGGCTTGTATTTGGGAATTGGGGCTGTCGGGATTCTCCACCTTCGCTGCCACTTCTAATACTACTTCGAAATTACTGGAAAACGTTTTAAACACCCCTGAAAGCATAACAGAATGTTTAACGAGAGGCATTCCAACGTTATTTCTTTTATTCTTTTTATAAATAAATTAAAAAATCCACTTGTAAAAAATGAAACTGAAATTATGTGTGGTGGAACATCTCGTGTCTTCAGCGCATCGGTTTTAAATTTAAAAAAGTTAAAGAGCAGCTGGTTATTATGGAACCGAAAAGATATAGAAACGGAGATACATAAAATGGAACTTATTTCGTAAACTCATTTCTTGGGCACTTTTACTCAATACGGGCCTGCACGAAGCGCTTGCTGGATTTATTACAAGCGCCCATACCCACTTTCCTATGCCTACGATATCTATGAATAACGTTAGTAAGTATTTAATGTAAGTACCTTCCCAAACTGATCCAGAGGCGGTTTTAATACGGACTATATTGCCCACTTGGCCTGTGGCGGCATGCATAAAGTGTGCATTGTTGTAGACCCCCTCTGCTGCTATAGACCTGGCCCGCTGGGTCCTGAAACATAAAGGAAAGCGCTGGTTTTAAACCGAAAAGGCAACGGTTCAACTGCTACTGGCAAAACAAAACTAAATCCGTGCACTATAGCCTCCACTTAAGGATAAAGGCGACAGAGTAAATATTTTACGTTTTGCTCTCCAAAGGCTACGATAGTATGGTTTATTGTGGAAACTGCAGGGGGAAAACATGAGGTGAAAAGGTGAGGGACCTGACCCGGAGCGGGCGTTCGCCAGGCGTGCCCCGTTTGTCGACAGACAGGTCCCTGTTCGTCCATTATTGTGGACCACCGTGTTTTTGTTTTCAAAATGTTACTAACCTTACAGGGCCTCCCCGATTTTTCCTTTTGTTGTTCATGTCACCGCTACCGTAATGGCCGGGATCCCTGTTTCTCGTGGGCACCGGAATTTTGAAGAATTTTCTATAAACACTTTAAAAAAGAACACGAGGTTTACGAAAAACCTTTGAGTTTTCACCCGTCCGCGAACAAAGATTTCACCAAATACAAAATGGCCTAGTGACGTAACCGTAGAACGCGTTTTTCTTTTGTTTTCACGATCACATTCGAGTGATTTTTCTTCTATCACATTCAGACAGTGACACAGTGTCTGATTTTATTAATTTTCGCGTGTGGATTGTTTAAAAAATTGATATTTTTGATAACAAACAAACGTGTAACCAGCATTTGCGGGTAATGTCTGTCAAGACTGACAAGACTTACTGCGCATGCGCGCCGTGGCCATTACAGTTTTGTTGCATTTGTTTTGTGGCGGCAAATTTCGGCCGATTCAAATAATCAATAAGTCTGAGCGTGCGTAAAAACTCTAGACGAAAATATTTCTTCTAAATCAGAACATTTAACAACCTGTTGTTTCAATACTTACACTAAATTCCTCTGCTGAAAATAATGTAAGTAACAAAGTCTATTGTAGCCTAGATTGATATCGTATTCTTAATATTTCTCACCAATATCTGTCGGTTTGTCATTTAAACTGCTATTAAATATTGATTTAAACGATAAACGGACTATAAATAAGATTAGTATGTACTGCAAATAAATTAAACAAATCATTAACGTATGTTTAAATATGTATTTGTCAAAAACAATCTAGTAAAGTACCCTACCTACGTACCAGCATTAAATATCATTATTATTCGATTCAGTAAATTACCCATTCATTTAAAAATATACCTATTTACAATAACAACGCATATTTTGTGTTTCATCATTAATCATTATACACATTATGTTATTGCTTTTGTCCAACGCAAATTTAACCCATTGCCGATTTTAAAGATTTGCATGGTTGCACGAAAATCGAAATTCAATTTCACGTCCAACATCCGATACATATTTTATGACGACAGTAGAGCCACAAAGTCACGCCCACCCGCCATTATGAGGCTAAATTTATCAGGACGAACATAACCTTAAGTTTTGAAAATTTATTTTCAATTTTCATTTTAATTCTTGTAGTTTTGGCTTGGGTCCATTCATAGACTACTACCGTAATTAAGTCTATGGGTCCATTGTAACATTTAAAAACTCTCCGAGACAAGTAAATTTATAAAGTTTCAATATTGTAGATTATTTAAAATGGACTGCTAATTAAAGGTTAGAATTCCGACCAACAAAAAGCATTTTAGCTTGGTTTTCTTTAGACGACTATCGAAACACTCGTATTATGAATTATTATACTATAATTATTAGCAGGTATAATTTAATCAAAGTCTAGAATATTTTAGTTATGTATTAATTGTATTATCCAAAAATGTATACTTCTTAAAAATATAAATCTGTGTGCACGTGTAAGGTTAGCTATAGTTGTAATAATTTCATTAAAATGTTTTTAGCAAAAAAATTTAAATTTCACACTAGCCCATAATACAATGATTTTATATTTTCTACAATTTTTAAAACAGCTTTATCCTAGACTTTTCCAGTTAAGCATTACATGAGTTAAACAGTCGAATGGCCAACAACGAGGCATGACGAGAAATAAACTAAACCAACACTTACCTTATGAATACAATATACAATATAAAATTATGAAATAAGTCTTTAAATTGTTCTTTTCACAACACACTAATCACAAAATAACACAATAAATTGTTAAAGATGCACAAGTAAAACAGAATTATATGACAGCTTAAACAATCTCATCATTTTTAGCCTCTTAATGGCGGTACATACCACGTGAATCAAATGACCAATCAAAATGCGGACAACCCCTTGTCGTCACTGTCCCTATTCGCGAAAATCGCGGAGTGGGCGACATCTATATTTTTTTACGTAATCTCAAACCGCTGTCATTGCTGTCACCGTCAGTTGGCGGGTTTATTAAATTTATCTTGTGATTTTTTAAATTACAAGTGCGTTTAAAGTGTTGTTATTATATTCAACTAGTTTATAAACAATATATAGCAATGCAATCAATTAATAAAACGGTTGACACGATACTTTAATTACAAAAAATGTGTTACTTAAATTAACCTCTAACTTTATCGTAAATGTCAAAACACTGACAGACTCGTCAAAGGTTTGTTATTCACTACCATACACTAAATTTTCAGCACCATCCTCGTGATACGTGATTTTCGCGATATACATATACAGTCTCTGTACTGTGCACCATCCTGTGCACGATGTTTCACGGAAACGGAAACGTCTTGCCAATTTGACGTATAAATGTTCTTTGCTTCTTTGACATTTCCCAAATATTCTCCATAACATAACACATGAATAATGAAGTACCTCTATCCTCGTTCTAATGCGCTCCCTGGTGGTCACCAGTACTAATTACTGGGCCACTGTCAAGGATTTTACAGCATAAAAATAAATATATACCTTACAGTTACAATATACATTAATATATCTTTTTACAGATGGCAATGGAGGAGTCAGCCCCGACCTGCACGTTCCAGCAGCTAAACACCGAACTAAACGAACTTTACGACTACCTGAAAACGGAAAATTACAGCGAAGAGGAAATCAGGCACGTCTTCTCGCCCCTGATGTCGAAGGTACACCAACAGTACAGGAAAACTGCGTACAAAATATTAACAATAATAGCAGCGTTAATCGCCTTGGTTTACTTCTTAACATACATCGACTCTATCTACTGGCACTTATGCGCTATTGGTAGGATACTTATGATACAAGTGTTGCCGTATTTCGACTGGAGGTATCTGAAGAACCGGCAGTGCTTGATAGGGACGATGAACTCGTCCCCGAAGAGCGAAAGGGCGTTCTTCAATTGCGACTTGTGCGAAAGCATCAACAAAATCGATGTTTACGAGGAAATTGAGGGTGATGTTTTGACTCAGCGCTACATAAAGCTAGACTTACCCTTGATAGTATCCAACGCCCTAGACAAGTGGCCAAAGAACTCGAGCTTTGTGGAGGAATTAATCTTGGACGACGTCTTCCATTATTCTTACCCTTGCAAGCTGGCTACTAACACCCAGAAAGGCCAGACGAGCATAGGAGACGTTCTGCAGAAGGTTAAATTATTCGACGAGTTCTTCTTGCACTTTCAAAACTGCGATGCCGACGCCGTGAGGAGATTCAGGAGGTTCACTTACAGACCCGGGTTTCTACCTTCAACCTACTCACCGATTCTCTTCAACTGGTTGGTTTGGAGCAGGAACTATAACACCACGAACTACAAGCAGATCGAGCTGGTGGAGAGAATGGCTGTTTTCGCGCAGCTTTTCGGATCTACCTACGTGCAATTGATACCAAGGCAGAACTGTGGCGACGTCTGCCCCATATTGAATATCAGGTTAAACGCTGGCGAAGCGCTGATTTTTACTAGTCTGTGGGATTTGGAGTACAGACCTGAGGAACATGGCGAGAATATGGCGGTTATTTTAGAAACCAGAATTTAGTTATGTTAGATTAAGTGAAGGTTTTGATAGAGTATATTGTAGGATGTGCATGGTACAAAAGTACAACGTATACCTACTAGATATGTTAAAAATTATGTAATCCATTGTTGTTAATGTTGTGTACTTACTTTAAAATGTTTAAGCGGCAGTTATCATAACTGCAACGCTTAAAAGTACACTAGAAAACAAGACCATACCAGTTGAGGATGCGTGTTACTCTTTCGGGAACCACTATAGCTTCCCGAACATCTCTTGGTACATTACCTATGCAAATAACCGGTGAAAAGTGCTCATATCTGAAAACATCTCGCGTTGGTCTGCTTCGCATTGTTTTCTAGTCTACACAAAATGTCGGCACATTTAAAATGGATGGCAAGTATAGACAAATAAAACGAAATAACAACTAACCGACTTTATTAACAGACCACCTACTTACACTGCTTCCTTATTTTTTCCTCCATATCCCAAAACGATTGTCTTTCTCTGAATTGTTGCAAGGTTCGCTCGTGCAATTCCTTTTCAGATGGCAAATCCCCGCCATATTCTTTTGGTAAACACTTCTTTGGCACTAACTTAAAGAGCTTGTCCTGTTCCAGGCCTGGCGGGTGAATTTGCAACTGAAAAACGCCAGTATAGAATAAATCGGTCGGAACGCGAAAAATTTTGATCCAGCCACCATAAGCATAAGACCAGGTTTTTGAAGAACTAAACACCTGTTGTAACATAATGCTTACCATGGTCATTAACTCGCTCTTCATGAACACCTTTACCAGAGCCATAATCTTATCCATGAAATAAACCGCGTTCAAGATATGGATGACTTTCATTTGCATTGGAAAGCCCTCTTGTAGAAACTGGAGGTATTTTTTTATCGCGCTTAATTTGAATTTCGTCAGATGCATCAGACCTACCTGAAACAATAATTAGAATACTGCAGTCTATAAAAAAAGTATATACAAGTAGATAGCAATGTATCATTCGTGCATCCGTTTA
This sequence comes from Rhagium mordax, assembly GCA_963680705.1. Taxonomy (NCBI): domain Eukaryota; kingdom Metazoa; phylum Arthropoda; class Insecta; order Coleoptera; family Cerambycidae; genus Rhagium; species Rhagium mordax. Next base: position 50,994,531 of record OY796663.1, read on the forward strand.
CATTCTTACATTATATCGTTATATATATAACTTTTTGCTGGGCTGACCGGTATGTGGATCAGCTGCTGTTGGTAAGGAATGGGATTTCGAGGTGCTACGTGGGATCAATGTTCAATTGCATATTGTAACAAGTGTGAACATTTGAAACGTTTATTATCTATTCCAACACGGTCATTGTACATTAATTACTTTACTGACTACTGGTTGATAACAAAATCATTAGTTGTAAAACGAGTTTATAATGATTAAACGATTACATTTTAACATTGCCACAGCAACCGGTAGCTGTAGGTTTTTGTTGGAGATATTACAAAAGGTAGGTATTCATCACTATAGTGGAATAATGATCATAATTTTTTCATTTGGTAACCTTCAAACTGCTTGAGGTGTGAGTATCAAACTGTAGTCTTTCACGTTACTTCAAATGTGTTTAAGTAAATAAAATATGGAACCAGAAGTTCCCGTTATAGACGTTCGTGGGGCAGAAGCCCGAGTCATAGAAATCTGCTATGGAGGTTCTATAATGACAACCTAGCAGCCCTTAGAGCTCTGGTGACATCAAAGGCAAAAGGCAAAGGCAATAAGAGACTGTTGGTAGCCTCCAGAAGAACGACCAAGCGGATACAGTAGCCAGAGAAAGGACAGGAATAGAATGGGACACGAGCTAAGCACTTGAATTGGACGGGAGCGCCAAGATTGTGTCAGTTACTGGTGGACCATCCAAGCCAAAGCTGAAATTTGGCAGAAATAGGCTCTTGGAAAAGCAGGAATGGAACAATGAGACTCGGAACTTACCCCTTGCATATCAATGACGACGACCAGTCCACATGGGGGATTCTTTTCCTGCGTGATGTCCATCAGCATGTACGATACCTTCATTGCGGTTACCAAGTCAAAGTTTCTGTAATTCGAATCGTTCAGCTTGAAAAAATGTACCGCGTAGTTTTCGTCTGTCCTCACTGGTATGCTTGATAAATGTCTAAAAAATAGTAGGAGAGTAAAGCTGTTAGTCTCCATATTTATTTCTAAACTTGGCTTAATTAAATATTTTACGTGTTGGGCCCTTCATAAATGACTGTTAACCACGTGACCAAAAATATGCAACCAGATACGCATGTTTTCCTGCATTATGTCATTTGTCATTGATTATGTAGTACAAGCGTGTGCGTATGGTTGCCTAATTCTAATGTAATAATTAAATATTGTATAGTATTATATAGTATTGTATATTATTACATAATAAACATTATTATTATTATTATTATTATTATTATTATTAATTCTGTGGTCACATGGTTTGCAATCTAGTTTTATAACATCGTATTATTTTCAAGATACTATAGAGGCAGAGACCTAAGAGGCATCCATTTTGTATGAAATTCAGATTCTCTCTCTTTTTATCCGTTCATGGGTAATGCGAGAAATCAGTGACAGCAGGAGTGGTTTTTTATATGTTCCGTGGTGGATGGCGCGGTCCTTCAAAAAATAAACAAAAGAACCTAACCTATCGAGTCGGAATAGGATGGGCGCGAGTGAACGAGTGCTACCGGCTTTTCTCTTAACTCTAAATTAATGCTTTAGTGATCCTTAAACTAATTATTCGTATATAATTTAATGTGTTGAGTATTGTGTACCGCTTGCTGGACTTATTAAAATCACCGGGTTGCAACTGAGAAGAAATTTCGTCCTGCTGGGTGGTAGGTACAACAAGGTAAGCCAATTGCTTCGTTTTAGATTGTCATGCTAGTGGAATTAAATTAAAAATATATTAAGAGTCATATAATAGGTACAAACGGGCTTACTCGTATACTCGTCCAAAATTTAACCTGTAAATACATAACTCCAAAACTCCAAAACATAACCTCTAAATAGTTTACCCATGCACCATAAATTAAAAAAAAATTAATGCAGGTTTTATACTGGTTTCTGTGTGGGAGTGTGGGGCACGCTGAAGACATTAGGCTGATTATGCCATGCCAGTGTATTAAATTTGGTAATTTATTAAATTGTGCAACTCTGGAACGGTTCTAGAACTGTAAATATTTTGAACGCCCAACAAACCTAGATACGTAAATTTCACCAGTAAAAACCCACAACTCGCTCCTACAACACCACGCCATTCTGGGTTGCGTGTGTGTACCCCGCGAAAAGAGCTGCTCTGAGCTCAATTTTTTTTAGTGGCAGGTTGTCCTAAAAGTAGCGCCCCCTTTATGGGGACTTAACCAACATGTGAAGTGCCCATGCAACGGTTCAACTGGTATCAATAAATAAATACTTACATTGTGTTTAGGGCCAACTTAATCTCGGCGCTCTCCACAACTCTGTCGTCGTATAATTCCGGCCCTTCCTTCTTACACGTGTAATACGAAACCACCGTGTTCTTCGTCAGCTTAATGTCGTTGTTGCACGACAACAGAAACAACACTATAACCTCGTCTTGTACCCCGGGAGGGATATTTTTATCGTCCAGGTTCGACAACCAAGTCTTTATCGTTTCTATATTTTCTTTGGTGGTTCTGCCCTCGCAGATGATTTGTTCCGGGGTGAATTGGTACTCGAGCTTCATTCTGTTGGTTTATTGATGCCCCTCCTAGAAGAAAAAATGATATGTTTCGCTCATCTTGCCCGAGCTGCTCTGTTTATGTGCTTGGCAAGAGGCGTGGCTTGTTCTGGTGTTGTTGCGTTGGTCTTTTGTTGGCAGGGCAAGGCCACGCCCTCGGCCACGCCTACTGCCAAACGCAAACGCCCGACAGAGCTCACTTCGCTGCTGCAGAAGCCCACAACAATTTTTGTATTAACTTTGGTCTAAACTTTTTGTTTAATATCTTGTCAAATAGACGTTTGAAAATGTGCTGTCTTTAATTTTTTGTCTGGAAGTCGCAAAGCAGGTTTTGGATGGGCAACATGTTTTTACACAGAACGCAGTAGCTCACTTAAAACAGGCACACTGTATACAGGGTGCGCCACTTAAAACTCTCCTGACTTTTTTATTTTTTAAGCGACGACCATGTTGGGTACATCAAATTGTAGATACTTTTATGGCCTTTCAACAATTTTTTTTAAATTTTTTTGAAAAAATTGTTACAAAAGGAAACTTAATTACCTTGTGTATTTTTTCGCATCACCCTGTACATGAACTGTGTTAATGTTTTCTTATAAAGGGTTTAACCATGAAAACATGAACACAGTTCATGTACAAGGTGAGGCAAAGAAATATACAAGAAAATTAAATTTCCTTTTCTAATAATTTTTTCAATTTTTTTTTAAAATCACTGTTTTAAAGGCCCTAAAAATATCTACAATTTGATGTGATCGTCGCTTAAAAAAATAAAAGTTACGAGTCTGGGGAGTTTTAAGTGACGCACCCTGTATAAATATGAAAGGAAATTACTTACAATCCAAGTGGAAAATTTCTACAAAATATTGCGTTCTAAGAGGGAAATGTTTAATAAACCTAATTCCTAATCAGCTTAGTGCTGGAGTATAAACATTTAAATTTTTTTATTTTTTATATACAGGGTGAGTTAAAAGGCTTATTACTTCTATATCTCCTGTCTCGATAAAAGTAGGGGCATGGTTCAAAATTTGAATTAAACTGTGAGAAAAAGTACATTTTATAAAATTACTATCAGTTACACGCTATACAGGGCGATTCGTAAAAGTGGTGGATGAAAATATGCTTTTTTTTAAAATATAATGATTACCCAATTTTTTTTTTATTATTGCGTATGAAAATCATTATATGGCCTATTCAGCAGTAAAATATTTCTAAAGTTTGTTGGATGGTTAATCAGATAAAAAATATTTTTGTGGAAAAATTTCAAAAAATTAAACGAAAAATTTCCAAGAGTAAAAAAGTTTTAAAATACCATCCTGAGTGTCACTACACACTTGAAATAAGAGAAATAGCCACTAGTGCGCTACCGCCATTAATAAAAAAAATGCATTACACTCCTGACCTCTGACTCAGCAGAATGATAAGAATCGCGCACTGGTTTTCCTCAGACTCATCACTAAATCCGCATCAAACTTCAACTGCACATTTAACTAAGTATGCATAAACAAAAACATACCAACCTTTTTGCAGTTGTTAAAAAACTGACTTGCGTTGTGGCGGGGCACTGATTGCGAAAAGCACTGATTATTAAATGAATCCAAATCGTATAAACACTCAACTTAATCTACATAGTATACAATATACATACATACATGAAAAAATGCATAATTAGTAAACGTAAGCGAAGGTAATTACGCATTTGTCACCGTGCTTAATTATTATCAACTAGGCGAAGCAAAAGGGTTGCAGGATTCTTTGCAGCAAATTAATACCTATACATTTCCTATTCCTACCTCATGTATTTTGTTTTTTCTTCATTTACATTCATATCATGCCAATTTGATTTTGTATCCATATTTGTTGGATTAGATAGCCTATTTATGTATGTAATTGTTTTCCTTCATATTTTCTCTCGTCTTCACCTGAGCCTGTTAAATTTTTTTGCTATCTTATTTCTTCTTGTATTTCTCCTTCTCCGAGACAGTATTCCTCTTCTTCTTCTTCTTCTTCGTCTTCTTCTTTTTCTGCTTCGTCTTCGTCTTCGCCTTCCTCTTCTTCTTCTTCTTCTTCTTCTTCTTCTTCTTCTTCTTCTTCTTCTTCTTCTTCTTCTTCCTCTTCTTATTCTTCCTCTTCTTTCTCGTCGTTTTCTTCTTCTTCCTCTTCTTTCTCGTCGTTTTCTTCTTCTTCGTCTTCTTCTTATTTTATCTGCATTTCTTCAATCCATATTTCCTCCAATTCTTCACTTAAACCAGTATTTCTGTCAATTTTTTTAAGCTAATAAAACTTAAAGTTAAATATGTCATGGGATTGCCGTTATCATTAATACGCATACTCCTATTAATTTTAAATGATCTTGCTGCTGTAAAATTAAATTAGGCTCGTCCTAATTTGTTGCATTGTTCGTGGCGTATCAGGCGCAGATTTCTCTGAATTTAATCATTCGTTTATTAATATCAAGTTTCACCAAATTAAATAAGAAGCACATTTATTTTTTTAGAGCAATTATTTCTCCACATTCCGCAGATAATTTTAGGGTAACACGAGATAAACGGCCCGGGCCCGTGTATACATACATACATACATATATGAAACCAGGAAGTAGTTCTAATGATATAATAAAAATCACTTTAATTGTGTTAAAAAAAGTAGAAATGTAATAATTCATTTCCTCATAGAATTGTTTGCATTATTAAAGCTTTCTAAATTTCATTTGTTGGCTAATGGGTTGCGGTGAATATGGATGAGTGTAATTGTAGGGTACACGGAGATTGATATTTACAAAAACAGCCATTGGTGAATAGCAAACATTACGTCAAGCCTGGTTTACTACCATTTTCTATTTTAACTTAGCAGTGTGAGTGGTCGCCTTGCAGCTGGTGGCTACTACGTGTTGCATCGGGAGTACCACAAGGATCTAGCCCGGGGCCTCTAGGTTCTAATTTAGTGACCCTATGCGACAAAAAGATATTACAGGGAGAGACGTGAAGGAAATACATAGTTTTCTGAAATCTCGCACGATTGACTTTGACGCTCTGTATCGGGGAAACTGCTTGTTGTAAGATCATGAATTCCAACTTATTTATCTCGTTATATAGTCTACTTTAACTTCCCCTACATGCATTATTGACGCCTGACGCAACAAAAAGATATTACAGGGGGAGACGTAAAGGAAAGATGTAGTTGCTTCAACGCACTTGTACCAATTTTTTTAATTTGTTTTGCCATCGTTTGTAGTCGCAAGTAAGAACTTGACCAGTGATCAGATGTCCAGGTGAGACGCTAAACCGCATCAACAATAACGACCGACGCTATTATCATATAGTTTACTCGTGGTATTTTTTTTATCACGATATAATTATAATGTTTTTTAACGATGCTGAATAATCGAAGAAATCAATATAATTTGTTAAATAACAAGCCTTGGCAGTACACACGACAAATAATAATTGCTTAAGTTTGCAAACAATTATTTATATTATATATTATGTTTATAATTAATAAATTATTTTATTTGACGCAACCGACAAGATCGCTTTAGCTAGGACAACCCTAATGCAAGGAAAATTAATTTACAAAAAATTGCAAAAAGAACAATATTTTTTTTTAATTTAAAGGAAACATGGGAAACCTTGGGTTGCTAAAAATGTATATACAAAGCCTTTAAATGCGTGTGGGGGAGTAAAAATGTTACATAAACATCTTGGAGAAGACAGATTATTCAATAAATAAAGATCTGAGGACTTTCACTGACCGATTCAGGTCCCGTTTGAGGCAACGTATTCGTCAAAAATTGTTATATAATATTTAATCGCTTCCTGCTGTCACGGTTTTATGTGGCACAGCATGTTTCGTTTTCATTTACTGTGCTCGAACCTTTTAGGTCGCCAAATAATTTATTCATAATAAAAGCGAGCTGGTGTTGAATAATCGCCTTGTTGCTTATGGTTTATTGGTTGTATTTTTTCGTTATACCGAGTGGCCACGAAAGTATTGCCTACAAAATAACTCAATTATTTTTTAAATTTTGTCAAATGACCAATTGATGACTATTAGCAACTCGAAAATTTTTCCAAATTTTTCCAAATTTTTTCGTTTAATTATTTTCTTAAATATTGTTCATTAATAATTGATGACATCGCAACAAAAATTCTTCGAAGATTTTTTTTCTAAAATTTTGTTCAAATGACTGATTTTCAAGTTGCTAATATCATCAATTTATCATTTGAACAAAATTTAAGCAATTTTTTCGAAAAATTTTTAAAAAATTTGAATAAAATTTTTCAAAAATTTTTTTCTGAAATTTTGTTCAAATGACTGACGACTATTAGCAACATTTCCATTTTTAACTACTCTTATAATAATAATAATAATAATAATAATAAATAATAATATAGTAATATTTTTTAAAAGTCTAATAGTGCATTCTGGTGTGAAAGCTACGTTTTTTTTAAACAATAATTCCGTGCTCGTTGTACAGGAAGAGTTTGGTCAATTGTAAGGCCCCCTCGGGCACCAGATCTGAACTCCCAACAAAAAATTCCTTTCCTTGGATTTACCGATTACATCGCTGTGAAATTCGAGGTAATTGGCATTTCCATATCGTGTCGTCTTGTAGAATTATGACCAGTTTTGATTCGGATTTTACCCTCCTAGTTTAACTACTATATTGTCTAACTTACCAGGAGCACTAAAATCGAACGCGAACAAATTTGGATAAAAAATTAACTAACAGCGTTTGCACCGATGAGGAATAAATTTATTGGATTTAAGGCACCGGACAAACCGGATCTGAAACCTGCACAAAAAAAAACATCGAAGACTACCGATAATCCTTGTCTGTAAAAATATCAACGAAAGGTGCGACCAAGCGCGTTTCCGAAAACTGTGGTTTGTCAAAATTTCAGTTCAAATAGTTGGTAGTTGCTTATTTTTTCCTGTTTCGGAATAGTTGTTCCTCATCATCTTGGCGCAACATGGTTTTACTTAAAGTGCTCGCATCCTCACTCGCCAACCCTTCTACCCCTAAAACAAAAGCAAAACCAGCACATTGCTCCCCGTTCGTTTTCGTGTCCACCGTGTGTGTGTGCGAAGGTGGCCGTTCACTCCTGCTGTACTCGTAGCAGGTGGGTCCCCTCCAACTTTCAATTTCTGCGAGCTTGCAAGTCCTTCGCTGGCCATACCATCGCCAAAATCGTCCGCCACAGCTCCAACCGTGCACTGTGCTGGGACAAAATCGGTGGAATACGTCGGCAGTGTCTTAAGTTTTGTGTTGTGACAACAGTTCGGTTGTGGTTGTGTTTTCGATGGCGCCGAGGCTTAGCCACCCCTTTCTGGAGGGGCTGAAGGACGTGCCGGAAGGGAAGAAGAAGGACCTGCAGAAAGTTAGAGCGTGGTAAGCTTGTAGGGGTAGGATTATAAAATGTGCGTATTTTTTTTTATGTGTATAAAAACCTGTTTGTATTCGTTTACAAAGGAATTCCGCATTTCTGCAAACCAGTATCTTCTACTCGCTCCTTTATTTACAGCTGTTATATTGATAAAAACAGAATAGACGTGTAGTCTAGTTTAAAATTTGGGGGGGTGATGTCATATTGTTTATCGTGGACTGGGTTCGATTTCCAGTTTAGTGATTTTATCTTGCGAAACGAGAAGGAGGCGACCGATTACTACTTGGCACAATTTCTATTACGAAAGAGAAATTCTGTCAGTCCCATGGAAAAACCGTCGGTCGTGCGTATTTGCTTTTTGTGGGCACATCAGTTTCTATCTAGCACGTACAATTGCGCAAAGTAAACAAATTCTCGCTCACCTGTGTGGTACCTATTTAATCGATATACTATAACACGTGTCACGCCAACGTCCAACGTTTGATTCAAAATTCCTTAATAATCTCAGCGGGGAGGAAACCTTTGTTGGAAAAATAACGGATAACTAGTTTACCAACAACCATTTATCTATAGAAATTATTAGAGAAAGTTTATCTGAGCCCTCGCGTTATTTAACGGATTTGTTGAAGTTGGCGTGCCACAGGGAACAGTCCTGGGGCCCGTACTGTTTGCTCTTTATATAAACGATTCTCTTAAATTGAAGCATACGAACTGGGAATTGTTTTTTACTGTTTACTGTAAGGTATATGAGTTGTTAACAACGTCCTGAGGCTCTTAAAATAAAGCGAAACGTCGGCATCTCAAAAATCCTAATATAGCAACAAAATCTTTGATTTTCGGGAGTACTTTGAAAATTAAGGGAAATAGGGCAGCAAACTATATGCATCTTTTTGGTAGAGTATAAAATTTTCTAAACAAAAAGTGGCGCAGTTGATAGTTTCCTGTCCATGCTATTGTATACATTTAAAAAATAGCATAAGAAACGTGGACTTTTTCGATTTCTTAAAATATTCCACGCGAGGAGACGTGTAGGATGGGATTGAAAATATTTCTATATTTGTTCAAAACCAAACCTGCCTACCCGTTCGAAACCTGATTTTCTTGTCCTGCAATGCCTTGCAGTAAAAATTCCATGCGAGACAACGAACAGAAACATTAATTTCGTCATTATTAGTTAACGAGCTTGGTATTTTCCAAAAATCTACAAAGTTCTAATTGGTTTTAAAAATATGCCATGGACAATAATCGTTATATAACAAATTTAACATTTATTTACATTTATAATCGGTATTCAGGTGTGGTATTAGATTTCTATCCAGTGGCGGATCAACCATACGGCACACAGGGCTAGTGCTTAGGGCCCCGGCGCAGTTAGGGGGCTCGAAATGGCCCCGATTTTACTTACAGATGCCTCTTGAAGCCGCTCCTACTAAGGCCCATAATATTTCTTTCTGGCAGTTGAAAGCAAAGATATATTATATTTCATTTCTACATTTCTAAATTGAGTGCCATACCACTTAAAGGACTCTATCTCCCAAACGGAATGAGATAGCGAATTGCGATTTACTCCATTCGATTCGTCACAGTTTTCTTTATTTCCATGAATTATTTCAAAATTTTGGAAGACAAATTGTTCACGTTACGAAAATTTATGTGCGACGAAGCACTAGAACATAAAATCCCAACACTTAATGAGGCTCTCTATCTCTCTAACAGAATGAGATATCTAACTGCGATTTACCCCATTTGATTCGTCACAGTTTTCTCTATCTCCATGAATTATTTCAGAATTTTGGAAGACATATTACGAATATTTATGTGCGACAAAGCACAAGAACATAAAATCCAAACACTTAAAAGGCGTTCTATCTCCCGAACGAAATGAGATAGCGAACTGTGGTTTGTTTCAGTCGACTCGTCTCGATCTCTTCTACCTTCTTGAATTATTTCAGAATTTTTGTAGACAAATCCTTCTCGTTACGAATATTTATGTGCGATGAAGCACTAGAACATAAAATCCCAACACTTAAAGAGGCTCTCTATCTCTCGAACAGAATGAGATAGCGAACCGCGGTTTATTCCAGTCCATTCATCTGGTTTTTCTCTATCTCCATGAATTATTTCGGAATTTTGGAAGGCAAACCGGTCTCGTTACGAATATTTATGTGCGACGAAGCACTAGAACATAAAATCCAAACACTTGAAAGGCTTTATCTCCTGAACGAAATGATATAGCAAACTGTGGGTTGTTCCAGTCGACTCGTCTTGTACTCATCTATCTCCATTAATTATTTAAGAATTTTCATAGAAAAATCCTTCTCGTTAAGAATATTTATATGCAACGAAGCACTGGAACATAAAATCCAAACATTTAAGAGGCTCTATCTCCCGAACGGAATGCGATAGCGAACTGTGGTTTGTTTCAGTCGACTCCTCTCAATCTCTTCTATCTTCTTGAATTATTTCAGAATTTTGGTAGACAAATCCTTCTGGTTACGAATATTTATGTGCGATGAAGAACATAAAATCCAAACACTTAAAGAAGCTCGATTTATTTCAGTCGATTCATCTCGTTCTTTTCTATCATGAATGATTTCGGAATTTTGTAAGGCAAACCCATCAATATTCAAGTATGTCGAAGCACTAGAACATAAAATCCAAACACTTAAAAGTCTCTATCTCCCATACGAGGAGATATCTAAGTGCGATTTACCCCATTCGAATCGTGACAGTTTTCTCTATCTCCATGAATTATTTCAAAATTTTGGAAGACAAATTACGAAAATTTATGTGCGACGAAGCACTAGAACATAAAATCCAAACATTTAAGAGGCTCTATCTCCCGAACGGAATGAGATAGCGAACTGTGGTTTGTTTCAGTCGACTCGTCTTGATCTCTTGTATCTTCTTGAATTATTTGAGAATTTTGGCAGACAAATTCTTCTAGTTACGAATATTTATGTGCGAAGAAGCACTAGAACATAAAATCCAAACACTTCAGAGGTTCTATCTCCCGAACGGAATGCGATAGCGAACTGTGGTTTGTTCCAGTCGTTTCATCTAGTTCTGCTCTATCTTCATGAATTATTTCAGAATTTTGGAAGACAAATCCTTCTCGTTAGGAATATATATGTGCGGCGAAGCACTAGAACATAAAATCCCCACTTGAAAGGCTCTATCTCCCGAACGAAATGAGATAGCGAACTGCGGTTTGTTCTAGTCGACTTGTCTCCTTCTCCTCTATCTCCATGAATTACTTGAGCATTTTTCTCGCCGTAAAAAGAAAAATTTACAAAATTACTTTTATTTCGTTCATTTTGTGTGGGGGAAAATTTTCTTTCAATTCAACATGTTTTTAAATAATCTGTATATGTCAATAAGTGTGAATATAACGACATGTTTTGTCTCTCTAATTAGTGTTTTATAAGAAAATAGTATTTTATTTACAAGTAGCTAATATATGCTTGTTAATTAATGCATGTTAAATTGCTTATTTAAACAAGCATTTAATTAACGAATTAACAATTCCTGACAAGCAGCAATATTCAATGCGAGTTTCCATTCATTGCAACTTATTTTTAGTTGGCATTTCTAATAGCACATACGCCTTCCAATAACGTGCATGACCGTCCACGCGGCGTTGGTGGAACGAAGCCACGCCTCCCGATCACGTGACGCCAATGGCGCGCATGACTCGCCACGTAACCACCATCGGAACAAAGCCACGCCTCTGCCAAACGCCACGACCACGACAGGATGGTCAAGAATTGGAAGTACGTACATTAATTAACGCGGAAGAGAACCCGGAAACTCTTCTACAAAGTTCCTGACAGCTTAAGAGGAGTCCAAATTGATCCTGGTAGTTTAAAAGTGGGCCAGATACTAATATGAAGTGCAGATTTTGCGATCCAGCTTGAAAATTCTTTAAATAAATTAAATTGATTTGAACACGAAATTAAGCCCAGGTTTAGATATTAGAAACGGTGCATATGCTAATGGAATTGTTATAAAGGGGGCAACGTCTTAAATTTCAACTTTTACTTTTGCATTAGTCATTTACCTTCATTTTATTTTACCGTTGCTAAATATATTGCACGTATTAAGCAAAACTTAAAAAAAATATAACTGTCCAGTTGTGTTTAATCCATTGATTATTTTGTGATTGAACGGGTCGATTCTAATTTATAAAGCTGACGGTATATCGCCGATAGCGTCAATGTGTAAGTGATGACATAATCGATAATTTTTTAGTTGTTTTATTGAAAATTTAATTGAATTATTGTCTTTTAATACAAGGCTGGAAAATATTAATAGGAATAATAAAAGTTCTTGGCTAGTTTTCATTGCTCATTATTGCCCCTAACAATAACTATAACCAAAGTCCAAAGACCTCGATACAGTTGTATTATATTTGTTTTGATATTGGTTATTCAATTTTCACTTATTGACAGATTGCATAACGATATTGCAGAATAAAGAATAAAGAGTGTATCCAGCGTCATTGAAGAATTGTGAAACATAAATTTTTTGCTTGACCACAACTCTCTACGGCTTCGGAATATACTACTATTTATTTATGAATATTTTTTATTACACACGTCCAACGGTATGGCGTACCAAATCGAGTTAAGTGGTTATGTTAACTTTCACCTCATTCAAAACAATACATTTGCCCAATAATAATACACGCGCAATTCCTCAAACAGGGTGCGTCTAAAACGCGCTAGGCGGCGCAATTTGTTTGGTGGAATCACCCTGTTTACCAAAAGAGCCTTATCCTCGGCTCATGGCTCATGTTAGACAAATAGGAATTATATTGTCTAAAAAATATATTTGAGGGATATAAACCAAGTATGTAGTTTACGAAGAGAAACTTGTTTAGGCACAAGACAATTAGTAGTTAACCTAATGTTCTTGGTTTATAATTACATATATAATTATCACCTATATAATTTATCTAAGGAACCTTAAATATTGGTGTATATATATATGCTAGAACATCCTTATTATTTGTCACCAAGGTATTATAAACATTTATTAGTAAATAATATCATTTATGAAGAGAACCTAGTATCAATTAACCAAGAGAGCCTTATACGCTTGGTTAATAATATATTTATAGACAAAGATATAGTCTTATTATCTTAAATGGTCTAATTATATAATTTGTTCAGAGACCTTTACGACTTGAGACAGAGTCTAGATACATAAATTAACCAAGGTATTAATTAACTAAGAGAGCCTTAGACTCTTGTTTAACAGTATATTTTAGACATAGATATAGTCTTATTATACTGAATGGTCCAAAAATTTTATAATTTGTCCAGAGACCTTTGCGACTTGATACAGAAACTAGACATAACATTTACCAAGGTATTATAAACATTTATTAGTAAATTATATTATTTACTATGAGGACCTAGTATTAGTTAACTAAGAAAGCCTTAGACTCTTGGTTAATAATATATTTTTGGCATAGATATACTCTTATTATATTGGATGGTCTAATTATATAATTTGTCCAGCGACCTTTACGACTTGATACAGAGTCTAGATACATAAATTTACCAAGATATTAATTAACTAAGAGAGCCTTAGACTCTTGTTTAACAGTATATTTTAGACATAGATATAGTCTTATTATACTGAATGGTCCAAAAATTTTATAATTTGTCCAGAGACCTTTGCGACTTGATACAGAAACTAGACATAACATTTACCAAGGTATTATAAACATTTATTAGTAAATTATATTATTTACTATGAGGGCCTAGTATTAGTTAACTAAGAAAGCCTTAGACTCTTGGTTAATAATATATTTTTGGCATAGATATACTCTTATTATATTGGATGGTCTAATTATATAATTTGTCCAGCGACCTTTACGACTTGATACAGAGTCTAGATACATAAATTTACCAAGGTATTAATTAACTAAGAGAGCCTTAGACTCTTGATTAATAGTATATTTTAGACATAGATATAGTCTTATTATACTGAATGGTCCAAAAATTTTATAATTTGTCCAGAGACCTTTGCGACTTGATACAGAAACTAGACATAACATTTACCAAGGTATTGTAAACATTTATTAGTAAATTATATTATTTACTATGAGGACCTAGTATTAGTTAATTAAGAAAGCCTTAGCTTAGACTCTCGGTTAATAATATATTTTAGACATACTTAGATATAATCTTATTATTATATTGAATGGTCTAATTATATAATTTGTCCAGCGACTTTTACGACTTGATACAGAGTCTAGATACATAAATTTACCAAGGTATTAATTAACTAAGAGAGCCTTAGACTCTTGTTTAATAGTATATTTTAGACATAGATGTACTCTTATTATACCGAATGGTCCAAAAATTATATAATTTGTCCAGAGACCTTTGCGACTCGATACAGAAACTAGACATAACATTTACCAAGGTATTGTAAACATTTATTAGTAAATTATATTATTTACTATGAGGACCTAGTATTAGTTAACTAAGAAAGCCTTAGACTCTCGGTTAATAATATATTTTAGACATACTTAGATATAATCTTTTTATATTGAATGGTCTAATTATATAATTTGTCCAGCGACCTTTACGACTTGATACAGAGTCTAGATACATAAGTTTACCAAGGTATTAATTAACTAAGAGAGCCTTAGACTCTTGTTTAATAGTATATTTTAGACATAGATATAGTCTTATTATACTGAATGGTCCAAAAATTTTATAATTTGTCCAGAGACCTTTGCGACTTGATACAGAAACTAGACATTACATTTACCAAGGTATTATAAACATTTATTAGTAAATTATATTATTTACTATGAGGACCTAGTATTAGTTAACTAAGAAAGCCTTAGACTCTCGGTTAATAATATATTTTAGACATACTTAGATATAATCTTATTATATTGAATGGTCTAATTATATAATTTGTCCAGCGACCTTTACGACTTAATACAGAGTCTAGATACATAAATTTACCAAGGTATTAATTAACTAAGAGATCCTTAGACTCTTGTTTAATAGTATATTTTAGACATAGATGTACTCTTATTATACCGAATGGTCCAAAAATTATATAATTTGTCCAGAGAACTTTGCGAATTGATACAGAAACTAGACATAACATTTACTAAGGTATTATAAACATTTATTAGTAAATTATATTATTTACTATGAGGACCTAGTATTAGTTAACTAAGAAAGCCTTAGACTCTCGGTTAATGATATATTTTAGACATACTTAGATATAATCTTATTATATTGAATGGTCTAATTATATAATTTGTCCAGCGACCTTTACGACTTGATACAGAGTCTAGATACATAAATTAACCAAGGTATTAATTAACTAAGAGAGCCTTAGACGCTTGTTTAATAGTATATTTTAGACATAGATATAGTCTTATTATACTGAATGGTCCAAAAATTTTATAATTTGTCCAGAGACCTTTGCGACTTGATACAGAAACTAGACATAACATTTACCAAGGTATTATAAACATTTATTAGTAAATTATATTATTTACTATGAGGACCTAGTATTAGTTAACTAAGAAAGCCTTAGACTCTCGGTTAATAATATATTTTAGACATAATCTTATTATATTGAATGGTCTAATTATATAATTTGTCCAGAGACCTTTACGACTTTATACAGAGTCTAGATACATACATTTACCAAGGTATTAATTAACTAATAGAGCCTTAGACTCTTGATTAATAGTATATTTTAGACATAGATATAGTCTTATTATATTGAATGGTCCAATAATTATATAATTTGTCCAGAGACCTTTGCGACTTAATACAGGGACTAGATACATAACACTACGTTTTATTTCGATATAACAATACGAATAGATCAAGTTGAATAACCTGCATAACATAATTAAATACTATAAAATTATAAACGATCTTGCTCTGATTCGTTTACAATAATAGGGGAAATAATGTGTCGCCTAGCCGTCTAGCATTGCTGGTAAACACGGTGTACTTATATTTATTAGACACACAGACTTTCTCTAAGCAACGCGACTAGGTAGAAAAGTGAAAAGAAAAGAGCTACTTATTTTTAAATTAATTGGTTAGGAATTTATCGTGCTTCTAAAATTGCGACTTTTTCACAACTGTACTAGATTTTACAAGATATGAATATGGATGCATTTTTATGAAATCGCAGAGGTAACACGCCAAGTCAGCAGGAATGACCGGCAGGCGGCAGGCCAAAGTCAAGTTGCTTAAATTTCCGTCCTGCGTTCCAACATAATTAACTAGTTCCTCTAATAAATTATTATGCTGCTTACCTTGGCATGCGTTATGTTTACCTTATTAAATAATATTAATTAAATTTGATAATTGATAAAAAAAAATTTCGTGCTATCGCTCTTGTCTGGCAATATCTAAATGAACTGAATTATTCATGAGAAACTGGCCTCGTTTTTATAATGCATCGGAATTGGTTACTTAGGAAGTGCCTGTTGTGAACTTGGAAGCACTAATTGAAAGGTCGACCTCAAATATCTCGAAAACTGAGCAAGATACGATAAGAGATAATTTAATTTTCTTGCCTTTGTCGGACTCAAAATTTGATCCCACATTACTTGATGCTTTCAATATATAAAAGATAATTGCCGTATTATTTATTTATTATGAACATGTGCGTCAGTGCAACATGAACAGTAAGACTATGATGCTTCCGTCCTATAAAAACTAAATTAAATATAATTTATGAAATTATATGTAATTTGTTATTAATAACAACCTGATCATAACTTTATAAAGTGGACATCTTTACGTAGTAGATATGTGGAAATCATTAAATACTAATGAGTCCAGATGTAAATTAAATGAGCTTGATAATATTGTAAAAAATTGTTGTCACATTCTGCACATAGAATTTTTTTAAATTTCTCCACGAATTATATTTATTATTAATACAGGTACATTTCCATAATGATTTCTCTCTTATTTCGTCTTGAAATATTTATTAACCTTTGTTCTTTAATTCTCAGGATGAACACGCAGGCGCACTTGCCAGAAGTATCCGACGATTACCTCTACCTCTTCTTGCACGCCTGTTATTACTCGCAAGAAAAAACTAAAAGTGCCATCGAAAGTTACTTCACGATCAGAGCGTCCAATCCCTTGGTGTTTGCAGACAGGGATGTATTTTCACCTAGGATGAAAATCATGATGGACTTGGGGTAAGTTACTTATATGTTCAAATAAAAGAAATTATCCATACAACTCAGGGATAATTTTTATAT